>MCFA01000019.1:0-363274 GCA_002105025.1 Clohesyomyces aquaticus
GGGAAGAGAGTCTGCCTCCTTGGACACCCCTTCGCCCATAGATAGGTGCTGGACAAGTTGACGAAGATAACCAGTCGCACCAGGGGATGGCAAACAAACAACAAACCGAGACATCCACATTGCAATTTAGTGTTAATGATATACAGATATACTCCTAGCCAGTCTCGGAAAGTGTTTATCTTGTTTTGAGTGTAGCTATGGTTTTCAATACCTCGCGCCAATGCTAGAGAATGCTGAAAAGACGCCCGCCCACCTTCGCCCGTGGCAGGAAATTTGGCTAAATTCTAAAATAAGCAGAAACAACAAAACAATGGGCAAGATATGATGATCTGTTGAGGCGGACCTTGGGCGGAGTTTGGGAATTATTCTTCTAAGCCGGCGATCCTCACTCGGGCGTGAAACACTTGAAACGAAGAGGAGGGCAACATGGCTGTGTCATTGCAACATGCAAGATAAGAAGCCAATAATCAAAGCCCAAGTGGCTTGAAAGTATGGAAAATTCCATTTCGCAATCCTTTTCGGGTGTAAGAACACACGAAACGAAGAGAACAACATGGCTGCATCACTGGTCTCCTAAGCTCTGTAAAACCCGTCGGCTTGCTTCTGTAGTTAGGCTTGCAACCACGAGAACGCTAATGTGAGCCTACCTGCTATGGTATAAATGTTCTCGTGAACTCAAAGAGCACTGTTGTCGCATCAATCACATTGTGTACAGCGACACCTCTGCACCTCGTTTACCTTGAAAATTTCCTTTCCGTACACGGAAGGACCATTTCGTCTCGGACCTGTGTTTCTCTTTCGTCCTCGGGCCCTAAGATAGACACTCCTTGACCCGTGAAAACTGGGTGTTTCACTGCTGCGCAAGCTAACCTAGCCTTACCAAGTTACTGTCTACGACAATGTGGGCAAAGTGCGAAGCTGACATTGAGAGTACATATCGTATCATAAGTGGAGCCAGTAATGGCACTTGCTACACCTTCGATGGCGGTATGCCCGCCACCAATTGTGCGGAGTATACCAAAGGTGGCGCTGAAGGGCCAACCGGCTGCACAGGCTCGTCCCTGCTTCCCAAGTCGGTCCACCAGAAGAACGGCAATCTTCCTTGCACATTCTACACGGACGAGAGCCGCAAAGGCGATTTGGTTCACGGCAGTGATTGGTGTGTGGACGCCGTCTCCCTTGGATATGATAACTTCAAATCGTTCTCCTGCGATGTAAGTTCGACAAGATGCTGAGAGTGTGAAGCGCGGCTTGCTGATATTCGGTGAAGTGGGACCAGAAGGTCGATGTACTCGCCAATGTTGCGTGCTTTAACGGCATGTCCACCAATGTTGGCGTTAACGATTGCAACTGCAGGTGCCACGGCATAGTTCTTATCTGTCCTCCTGAATCCTTGACATGTACGCCTACGGTCTACGCGCTCTGCGAAGAGAATTGCAATTGGGAAAGTCCATAATACTCCTTTTAACAATAGGATAACGTTGATATTGGGATAGACCACAAGTTTTGAGTGCAAGGAGCAGATGGATGCGCAGAAAGTGATCCAGATTTGAGAATCGGAATGGTTGCTTTTTTGAAACTCAAGTGTCGGAATCGAATGGGAAGGGAATGCCGGCCGTGGTCGAAGTGTTTGAGTAGGATCTCGTGGGCTTGAGCAAGTGCTGCAAAGGAAAGACACGCAATCTTTGTTTGCATTCGTATAACTACTATCATTTCTATTCAAAGGGACTCCACGCGATGTTATTTTATTTTTTTCTGCTTCATTCGCTTTCTCTGAGTCTATCAATACTATCTCTTCACTTGTACCCTGAGTACTTTCAAACACACATGATGGTAATTTGTAGGATGAGACGATGCACAAGCTGTCATTGTATGAGCGGCCGAACACTCCACCTCATCTTTATACCGAGTACATCGCCCAGCATTTTCCCGTACCCCCACAGCACCTGCTTGTACATGCGCTCGCTCCGCGTCCGCCAGCTTACCCTCCAGCGATTTCGGATAGAGGAAAGATTCCCAAGTTGTGAATCGTCTCAGTTTAGTCCAATAAGTGTCTCCACACCATCACCATCTACCCCCATCTACCCTCCCTTCTCCCTGTCTTCCATACTTCCTCCCCTCCCCCTTCCTGTCTGCATGCCGAGTTTACAGTCAGGGAAGTTATATGACATGGGGATCAATAATAAAGTGGAGATTTTCATCGACGAATGAACGATTACTGCAATAGGAGGGCTACGTCTTATGTGAGCATGCGAGTAGTGAGTGGACTGCTGTGCGTGTCTTATCTTCTTTCTGCGTGCGTGAGTTCGCGCTTTGGTCCCGTGAGGAGTAAGTATATCGAAGTCGGGTTGAAGTTGATCAAACTAGGTAGAAATGTACCGTACCGGACAGCCCAAGTAGAGCGGGAAGGAATGTCTGTACCTAGGCCTACTTTGTCTCTCGAAGACAATAGCTCTCGCAAACTCACACCTCACTTGCCCATCTAGTCTACCGACGAGCCTGCTTGTCGGCAACATAACCCCTTTGCCATATCCTACTAATTGTACATACCGTGCGCCCCACGGTGTCTCCCGGCGCACGCGGGGAAAATTAGCCGTTCGCATCTGCAATGAAGTCGAGCACAGTATTCACCAATCACGAACCTCACAAAGTGCACACTGATTAGGAAACTGATTGTGTTATTCCAATGAGACTCATCTCCTTTCCTCTCTCCCTCTTATCCCGAAACTGAATTCCTCCCTCATCCCCTCCACCATTAACAACCCACGCTCTTGAATCTATAGCTAGCCCATGTCCCACTTGTCCATCCAGACCTGTATCCATCCCATGCATGCAGCCGCACCCACCCTACCAACTCAGGCCTGCTGCGCTGCTGCGTTGCCTGCGACGGATCCAGAAGAAAACCAGACAGACAGGAAATGCAAAATGGGAAAGGAAAAAAGACAAAGCAATCAAGCACTGTAGTGTATGCCCATGGTAAACCGCAACGCCAATGCATACAGTAATTCAAGGCTCGAAGGAGATTCCGGGCGAGATGGTGTACAGCTGGGGTGTTTGCGGGGAAGGGGCAGGTGGCGGGCCTCTCCGGATCGCATGCGCCACAAGAGAAAACGGGGGTGGCGGTTGTCGTAGTCGTACATGTGTCCTCATGCCCGGTATAGAGGGGTGGGGTGGTGGGATGCTGGGGAAAGGGGAAGGGCGTGCGTTCGCAACGCGCGAATTGGTATCGTGCTTTTCGTGGCTCACATGAAGTCGTCACTGGGAAGATTAGCAGTCTGAGGAGATGTCTATAGCTACGGCGCACTCACTCTCCAAAGTCGTCATCATAAGTGGCCGTATCCACCTTGTAGCTGACATCCCGTGTCGCCACCAGGCTAGACTTCGTCTTCGCGGCCTTGGACTTCTTGCCGCCCTTCTCGGCCAACTTCTCCTCCTTCATCTTCTCGTTGCTGAGCGTCGTCAGGCCGCTGGAAATCTTCTTGATCTGGTCGCTGGGCAGGTCCTTGGCGATCTGCTTGGTGAACTCCTGCAAGAACAGCACGTAGTGGGCCTTCTTGGTGTTGGCGGTCAGGAGAGGCACGAGGGTCTCGCGCAGCTTGGCGAACTGGTCCTTTGTGTTTGGCTTGAAGATGGCGAGGGAGCTGAGATCGATGACATTGTCCGGGTCGCTGGCGTCCTGGAGCGTGACGGGCTTGACTGCGCGGGACTTTGCGCCGAGACCGACGTCGCCGCCACCGAATAGGGCTTCGGCGTGGGCCAGGTCCGCATCCTGCTCCGTCTTGCGGAGACGCGCGCGGCGGGTGGCCTCGTCCTCGTCCTCGTCAGAAGACTCCTCCTCTTCCAGCAACCTGCGGCGCATGTTCTCCTGCCTTCGCTCCTCGATGCGCTGGGCTTTGGACTTGTGGTTTGCCTTGGCTTCGGCGTCGGCCTTTGCTTTGGCTTCGGCGGCCTTCTTTGCCTTCTCGCGCTCGACCTCGGAGTCCTCGGCGGCGTCCCACGAATCTAGCACCTATATCGCCGCGTCAGTGCCAATGAGCGTGCGCAGGGGCGGCGTGGCCGCGTGTGGCGGCTGCCTGACGCACATCGCTGTCCTCTTCCTCCTCGTCGTCGAACTTGCTGCGGCGGGCGATGGGTTTAGTGGGTGGAGATGAGGGAGGTGTGCTCTCCTCTTCCTCGTCATCTGTCACACGGTTCTGTCAGTGGCGGTGGTGGGGAGTGGGCGCGCACAAAGCCGCACGGCGAATGCGCACTGCGGGAGACAGGGGATATGACGTACCCCATTTGGACGGAGCCATGATTGCGGTTGAGGGGTCGGGTGTCTGGCGTCAGACACGGCGTGTTCGCAGAGAGAGGTTGTGTGTGCGAGCGGCTGGGTGTGTTTTCGGGGCAAAAGTGTGCGCGAAAGTGGGATGTGGGTGAAAGGAAGTGGGAGGATGAAATTAAGAGAAAGAGACCGCGTCGCAGGACACAGCCAGGCTAACGTTGGGCTCGGGCGCGGCGTGACTGTCCCTCGCTTCCCATGCCTGTCGCTTTCTCTCTCAGCCAAATTTGCGCAAGCCCCGCTGCCCAATCATGCCTCCGAGTGCGCTTCTAGAAGATGCACTATTTTGGACGCAGGGCAGCAGGCGCACGCATGTGAATCCCGGGTCACAGCAGATCTGGTTTGCACTTCAATCGCTCATCAGTGTGTTTGCTGTGCGTCTCTTCGTGCACGATGCGCGAGGGCTCGCTGTCCGGCACGATATGGAGGCTTGCACCATCACTGTTTCAGCACAGAGGGCACGTTTGACATGGCTGCTCGAGTCTGACACTGGGTTATTTTTACCTGCCCTGGAACAATAGGGCATCGCTATCTGTGTGCTTTTTCCCGAACATGGGGCTCCCGCAGTGACGTGTCTTCTGGGGAAGGAACGAGGGACTTGTTGTACAACCGTTCCTTTTGAACATCCCGGAGAGACACTCGTCAAGGATGGATCAATTGACAATATGGTGAGGCGAGGCAGGATTGTGCTCTTCCTGCATGCTCCGAGAGCGCACCCAAGGCCCATTGCGGATGCCGGACCTGTTGGATATGCGGAGCCGACTTTGCCTACCCTAATTACCAATAATTTGTCGAATAATGGTTGAGGCAAATCGCAGTACAGCTCATGTATAGCCTCCACCTATCGAAAGGCTGGACGAGGAACAAACGGCGCGCGTCTTGCTAGCTTCATTGTGTCTGGCCGTCGTCCCCTGAGATGTGGTCCGGGCTGACTAAGCCTACTCATGTTGCGATGCAGCACTTCAAGTCCAGGTAAAGGCGAGCATGTGACCAGAGAAGTATTTTGCAAGAGACGGTAAGAGGCAGCTGGCCGAGTTGTGAGGCGCTTCATCTCTTACGAGTAACGGCGCGGTGGGACTTGGACATTCGCAGCCCGTTCCCCAGCCTGCCTTACCTCAGCCTGTCGCGCACGTGACGCTTGGCAGCCAGGGCTTAGTTCTACGTAGCCTACAGCGTCAAGCTCCTGAATCCAAAAACATCAACTCAACTCTTCACCTCCCCACCCACCACCCACGCTCTCTCATTTCCTCTCGCGCGCTGCCGGCGTTCTGCATCCGGTTCTTAATTCTACCTTCTCTTCTCCCCCATACCCTTGTTGTTGCCCGGTCGCTCACCGCGGGTGAGGTCGGAGCTGTCCAGTCGCAAACATGTCGAAGCGACAGATTCCATTGCAGGTCACGCAGCCTGCGCTGGTATGTATCTAGCCCTGTGAATTGGCGGTGAAATGAGAGCTAACGACGCGCTGCAATAGCTGACCAACATGGGCATCCAAGTACGCCCAACTCCCCGCGAGCGCGAGCTCCGCAACTACCTCGAGGACATCAAGCTGACAGTGAAAACAGCCCGCATCAATAACTTGGCAGAACTGCGTATGTGGACCATTGTCTCACCGCCACATTCGAGCAACACTGACCGCGAGCTAGACACTCGAGTCGGACCAGTACGTATGCATACGTCAAGTCAACAGCGACGCCAGCGCCGCTGCCGAGACCGTCATCCTCAACCTCAAGAACCTCAATGATATTATGCGGCGGCCCATTCGGGCAGACAGCGCCATCATGCACTTGACCAAGCCCATTATTGCCCTCCGAGCAAATCAACGAGTTCTGCAGATCTTCAACCTCCAGACCAAGGAGCGCTTGCAGACGTACACCCACGACGATGATATTGTGTTCTGGCGATGGGTCAGCCCGACGATTCTTGCCCTGGTATCCACTAAGAGTGTATACCATTGGGATATCTTGAACGACGGCGTTGTTCCAGTCAAGATTTTTGACCGCCAGGAGCAGCTCGAGGTAGGTTGGCGAACGCTCGGCAGCTTTTCCCCCAGCAACTAACGCGGGCAGGGTCACCAAATCATCAATTATGTCATTTCCGACGATGGGAACTGGGGCTGCTTGGTCGGCATAGCACAGCGACCCGGCGGTGGCATTGGCGGCAACATGCAGCTATACTCGAGGGCGAGGAACATCAGCCAGCCTCTCGAGGGTCATGCTGCTACCTTTGCGACCATCCGACTGGACGGCAACACCGCCGATTCTAAGCTGTTTGCATTTGCGGTCCGAGCCCAGAACGGTGACGCGAAGCTCAACATCGTCGAGATCGACCCGAATCCGTCCAACACTGCCTTTCCCAAGCGACTCATTCCCGTACATTGGCCTGCCGAGGTCAACGGCGATTTCCCGCTCGGCATCCACGTCGCGAAGAAGTATGGTCTCATATTCGTCATTACAAAATTCGGTTTCATCCACTTGCACGACCTCGAGACAGGAATCCCACTGTTCATGAACCGGATATCAGATGACACCGTCTTCACTTCTACCGTGGACTCAGATGGGACTGGTTTGGTCGTGATCAACAAGAAGGGCCAGGTTCTGCACACCACGATCCGCGAGGATGCGCTGGTTCCGTACATCATGGACAACCCCGCGAGCGCCGAGGTTGCATACAAGCTTGCTGGCAGGGGCGGGCTCCCAGGCGCCGATCAGCTGTACGAGACCCGATTCGAGACGTTGATGCAGCAAGGCCAATACACTGAGGCTGCCAAGATTGCCGCCAACTCCCCCAAGGGATTCTTGCGCACACCCAACACCATTAATCGACTGCGCCAAGCACCAAACGCGCAGGGCCAGATCACTGTCCTTTTGCAGTACTTTGGAATCCTTCTTGACAAGGGCGGACTCAATAAGGAAGAGTCGATTGAGCTTGCGCGACCGGTATTCCAGCAGGGCCGAAAGCATCTCATCGAGAAGTGGCATCAGGCGAAAAAGCTCACCTGTTCCGAGGAGCTTGGAGACCTCGCAAAGCCCCACGATCTCAATTTGGCACTTGCCATTTACAAGGAAGCGAACATCCCGCAGAAGGTGGTCGCCGCTCTCACTGAGCTGGGCCATTTCGAGCTCATCTTGAAGTACTGCGATTCTGTCAACTATCGTCCGGACTTCAATGTCTTGTTGCAGCATCTCCTGCGCTCCAACCCGGAAAAGGGCGCGGACTTTGCATCAATGCTTGCCAAGCATGAAGGCGAGCCCCTTATCAGCCTTGACCGTGTCGTCGACATCTTCCAATCCATGGGCATGATTCAACAAGCTACTGCATTCTTGTTGGAGACGCTGCAGAAGAACGTGCCGGAACAAGGCGCTCTTCAGACCAAGCTTCTCGAAATGAACTTGCTCAACGCCCCACAAGTCGCGGATGCTATCCTGCAAAATGACATGTTCTCGTACTATGACAAGGCCCGCATTGCTCAGCTATGCGAGAACGCCGGACTCTTTGCTCGTGCGCTTGAGCACACCGACGATCCCGTGGCCATCAAGCGAATGATTGTCCAGACCGACAAGTTCCCCGAGCAATGGCTAATGGACTACTTCGGCAAACTGACGGTCGATCTTTCATTGGATTGTCTGGACGAGATGCTCAAAGTCAACATCCGTTTAAATCTGCAAGCCGTCGTTCGCATTGCGCAGAAGTATTCCGACCTCCTTGGCCCCAACCGCATCATTGAGATTTTGGAGAAGTACCGCACTGCCGAGGGTTTGTACCACTTCCTGGGTGCAATTGTCAATGTCGCCGAGGACAAGGACGTTACGTTCAAATACATTGAGGCTGCGACTCGTCTGGGACAGCTGAACGAGGTCGAGCGTGTCTGCCGTGAGAGCAACGCCTATGATCCAGAGAAGGTCAAGAATTTCCTCAAGGAGGCCAAACTATCGGAGATGCTCCCCCTCATCATCGTGTGCGACCGCTTCAACTTCATTCACGATCTTGTTCTGTACCTCTACAAGAATCAGCAGTTCAAGTCGATCGAAGTCTATGTTCAGCGCGTCAACCCTGCTCGGACCCCAGCCGTCATCGGTGGACTGCTTGATGTCGACTGCGACGAAGGTATCATCAAGGGTCTCTTGGCCTCGGTAACACCATCCTCTATCCCAATTGACGAGCTCGTGAGCGAGGTTGAGTCCCGGAATCGTCTGAAGCTCCTGCTTCCATTCCTCGAGCAAACTCTGGCTGCTGGAAACCAACAGCAGGCAGTCTACAATGCCTTGGCCAAGATTTACATCGACAGCAATAACAACCCCCAGAAGTTCTTGGAAGAGAATGAGATGTATGACACTCTGGTAGTCGGCAAGTACTGCGAGAAGCGCGACCCGAACCTCGCATACATCGCCTACCGCAAGGGTCAGAATGACCTCGAGTTGATCAACATTACCAACGAGAACTCAATGTTCAAGGCCCAAGCCCGTTACCTCCTCGATCGCGCCGACTCTGAGATCTGGGACTATGTCCTGAGCGAGAACAACCTGCACCGCCGGTCTTTGGTCGATCAGGTCATCTCAACAGCTGTACCCGAGTCCAGCGACCCGGATAAGGTGTCTGTTGCGGTCAAAGCGTTCATCACCGGAGATATGCCAGGAGAGCTGATCGATTTGCTCGAGAAGATCATTCTGGAACCATCCAGCTTCAGCGATAACCCGTCTCTTCAGAACCTCCTCATGCTAACGGCTGCGAAATCGGACCGAGGCCGCATGATGGGATACATTCAGCAGCTGGACAACTACTCTCCCGAGGACATTGCCCTCCAGTGTATCGAGGTCGGTATGTTTGAGGAAGCTTTCGAGATCTACAAGAAGCATGAGACCCACGTCGACGCTATCGGTGTTCTGATCGACCATATTGTCAGCATCGATCGAGCCCAAGATTATGCCGACCGCGTTGATATCCCCGAGGTCTGGAGCAAGGTTGCCAAAGCTCAGTTGGATGGCCTGCGAGTGACGGATTCAATCGAATCTTACATTCGCGCCCAGGACCCGTCCAACTTCCTCGAAGTCATCGAGATTGCTACCCATGCCGGCAAGGATGAGGACTTGATCAAGTTCTTGAAGATGGCACGCAAGACTCTCCGCGAGGTTCCCGTCGATACCGCCCTTGCATTCTGCTATGCTCGCACGGACCAACTGTCCGATCTTGAGGACTTCTTGCGGGGCTCCAACGTCGCCGACATCGAGGCTTCTGGAGACAAGGCATATGAGGAGGGTTACCACCAAGCGGCTAAGATCTTCTATACCAGCATCTCGAACTGGGCCAAACTCGCAACCACTCTGGTTCACCTCGAGGATTATCAAGCCGCCGTCGAGTGTGCTCGCAAGGCTAACAGCACAAAGGTCTGGCGCCAAGTCAATGAGGCCTGTGTGGCCAAGAAGGAGTTCCGTCTTGCTCAAATTTGCGGTCTCAACCTGATTGTTCATGCTGAGGAATTGGCTGACCTTGTTCGGCAATATGAGCGCAATGGCTACTTCGACGAGCTCATTAGCCTTCTGGAAGCTGGTCTTGGTCTTGAACGCGCTGTAAGTCATCCCCAATGTTTTGTATCTTCCAAACTGACACTCAAAAGCACATGGGAATGTTTACAGAACTCGGCACTGCGCTGTCCAAGTACCACCCCGAGCGTGTGATGGAGCATCTTCGCCTGTTTTGGTCAAGAATTAATATCCCCAAGCTCCTTCGATCCTGCGAAGAGGCACACTTGTGGCCTGAACTCATCTTCCTCTATGTCCACTACGACGAGTGGGACAATGCTGCTCTCGCCATGATGGAGCGTGCGGCCGACTCGTGGGAACACCAGTCGTTCAAGGACACCATCACCAAGGTCACCAACTTGGAGATCTACTACCGGGCACTTAGTTTCTACCTAGAGGAGCGACCGACGCTATTGACCGACTTGCTACAGGCGCTTACCCCTAGGATCGACGTCAACCGTGTTGTCCGCATGTTCGCCAAGTCCGACAACATTCCTATGATCAAGCCGTTCCTTCTCAGCGTTCAGTCACAGAACAAGCGCGAGGTGAACAACGCTCTCAACGATCTTCTCATCGAAGAGGAAGACTACAAGACGCTGCGTGACTCGGTCGAGAACTACGACAACTACGACCCCGTCGATCTTGCGCAGCGTCTGGAGCGCCACGATCTCGTCTTCTTCCGCCAGATTGCTGCCAACATCTATCGCAGGAATAAGCGATGGGAAAAGTCGATTGCCCTGTCCAAGCAAGACAAACTGTTCAAGGACGCAATCGAGACTGCGGCCATGTCTGCCAAGCCCGACGTCGTCGAGGAACTGCTCCGCTACGTAAGTGTTCCCTTTCCATTTATATTAACAGTTTTCTAACTCTGCAATAGTTTGTCGATATCGGAAGCAAAGAGTGTTACGTTGGCATGTTGTACGCTTGCTACGATCTCATTCGTCCAGATGTTGTATTGGAGATTTCATGGCGCAGCGGTCTTCACGACTTCACCATGGTATGTTCCGCCCCGAAATATTGGTCTACAAAAGTGCTGACGATCCTTTAGCCATACATGATCAACTTCCTGTCTCAACAGGCCGCTACCATTGAATTGCTCAAGAAGGACAACGAGGAGCGCAAGGTCCGCGAGGCTAGCCAGCAGAAGAAGGATGAGGACACGCCAATCCTTGGTTCGCGCCTCATGTTGACTCAGGGTCCAGTGGCTTCCGCGCCGTCCCCGGGTCCGTATGGCCAGTCTAACGGCATTGCTCCTCAGCCAACCGGCGGATTCCGGGCCTTCTAAGCCTGCTCTTCACGTGGGACGCGTCACCGTTGAACTCTCATGAGAGACAACTCTCCGGGGACTGCGTCTTTTCATTACATACATGATCTTTGGTGGTAAATGCAAAAGCGAGTGCTGGGAACGTGGCTTCGAATCTGGGGCCGACAGGCAGGGATGTACTCTACAGGCGTTTACGGTGGTTTCAATGTTTGGAGTTTGCATACTTCTCATGCGCCAAGCACATTCAGACCCCATGTACTCTAGTTAATTCATTCCTCTGGTGATCCTAATTATACTTCCTTCTTCGTGTGTACGTACTCTCTGGAGTCTGGAAACGTTTAATGCGGAAGGGATCCACTCAAAAGCAAGGTGAAGCAAGCATAAAGGATGTTGTACCACGGTGAAAGTTGCTTGGTGTTCACAGCACATTGCCGAATGCGGCTACCCGAAGCCAAGTTGCTCACGGGCGCACACCTCCACAAAGTCGACACAAGCTACTGATTGCGGTGTTTACAGGCAGTGGAGCAGCGTCTACGGCGAGTGAAGACTGTTTTATCAGGCCATGATCCGACGGCGCCGGTCTGGGGAGAAGTCGCGCAGAGGGCCATATACCGGGCTTCCGAAACCAACTCGTGGTTCTTGAAGGGCTTGGCCCGGGGGCTTGCCCTATGGAAATTTATTATTGACAGATGCATAACCTAAAGATCTCAACACCCGTTGCTCGGCTATGAGATCTGCCACACGATGTCCGACCATGGCCGAAGCAAAGCGCGCGAAAACAGTTGGAGCACGACCGCGCGCGCGATTCCTTTCCCCCGCGCTGCCGAGCTTAGGGAGGGGACGGAAAATAGCAGGCAGATGGTGGAGGGATGGGTGGCCCACGGGCACACAGGCATGGAGCTGCGGCGCGATCGCTGGCCCTGGCGGTGAACCGGTGTGTCAGTGTCAGTGACGCTGTCCGTCGCTGTTCAAGCGGAAGTGTCTGAGCGACAGCTGGGCGGGCAGAGAATTTTTGCCGGGCGAGGCTGCTGCGGGCGTGGTTGAAGCGTGGGATGGCAGACGGGGTGTCTTAAGTGTGTTGGCAATATTTTTATGGTCATGTACAGTGATGTCCTGTGTTTGATGCACGGGGGAGTGGGCGTCGGCGGGGGTAGGGAGCACAGATCCCAAGGCGTTATCGACAAGCGCGTTCAAGATGAGGGGCAGCAGGGGGAGCTCTGGCCTGCAGATGCTCCGGACCTAGGAGCTTGATTGCTTTTGAGGACTGAATTGCTGCAGACTGGCTGCGTCGCACTGCGTGAAAAGCCGCCGAGGATCCTCGTCTGAGTCCGAGTCGTCTATCTCTGTCTCGAGCCTGGCACTGGTGGTTGGCCTGGTAGCTGCGAGTCTTTTTAAATCCGCGTGGTGTCCGCCTGCTTCGATTCTCAGATTCCCATACCACCTTCTCTCCCATACATTCCCCTCCTCCCCAGCAACAACACCAGCCCTCACCTCCCCACCCCACCCCAACCTTTTTCCCTCGCCGCGCCTGCCTTTGCCTCCATCACACTCTCGTTATCCAAGTATCGCGGCTTGACCCGTCCATCATGTCCGCCCTGATGGATGACAACAAGGACGTCGTCTCGTCGTCGGCCATCGACGAGAACGAATTTGACGACGAGCATGGCGAGCACCACCCGCACCGCAATTCGGTTCACCACCGCCTGCGTGCGAGCAGCTCCATCATGCAGCTGAAGAAGATCCTCGGTACGTACTCGTCCCAATGGCTCGCTGCAGCCTGTGTGCGCCCGCTGACAGCTTGAGCAGTCGCCAACCGCGGAGAGATCCCAATTCGAATCTTCCGTACTGCCCATGAACTCTCACTCCACACAGTTGCCGTCTACAGTCATGAAGACCGCCTCAGCATGCACAGGCAGAAGGCCGATGAGGCATATGAGATTGGTCACCGTGGGCAATACACCCCCGTCGGCGCCTACCTCGCCGGCGACGAGATTATCAAGATCGCGCTGCAACACAACGTCAACATGATCCACCCGGGTTATGGGTTCCTGTCGGAGAACGCAGAGTTCGCACGGAACGTGGAGAAGGCCGGTCTTATCGTAAGTCAACCCTTTTTGTTTATCCTATGACGAAATCGCACTTTATGTATGGCGCGGCGCACATGCCAATGGCATTTGTTGAGATGAGTTTATCTCGTCCCGGAGAAGCAAGCTTGCTTGACGCGGGGCCGGCTGCATGCAGGACACACACATGATGCGCCGACCGCTTTCGCGGCCATCCTTTTTTTTTCCTGACTCGGTCCGCTGCTGCCGATCTCCGGCCCGCACCAAGGCGCCTTTGCGTTTCCTTTTTATTGTTTGGATCACACAAGAGGCTAATGCGTGGGCTTTAGTTCGTTGGTCCTACCCCAGAGACCATTGACGCTCTCGGCGACAAGGTGTCTGCCCGCAAGCTCGCCATCAAGTGCAATGTCCCCGTCGTCCCAGGTACACCGGGACCGGTGGAGAAGTTCGAGGATGTCAAGAAGTTCACCGACGAGTATGGATTTCCCATCATCATCAAGGCGGCCTTTGGCGGCGGTGGCCGTGGCATGCGAGTCGTCCGCGAGCAAGGCACACTCAAGGACTCTTTCGAGCGAGCTACCTCAGAAGCAAAGTCGGCATTCGGCAACGGAACCGTCTTCGTCGAGCGTTTCCTCGACAAGCCGAAGCACATTGAGGTCCAGCTGCTTGGTGACAACCAGGGCAACGTCGTCCACCTCTACGAGCGTGATTGCTCCGTGCAGCGTCGCCATCAGAAGGTCGTCGAACTCGCTCCGGCAAAGGATCTTCCTTCAGACGTCCGTGAGGCCATCTTGAATGATGCCGTCGCGCTCGCAAAGTCGGTCAACTATCGCAACGCTGGTACCGCTGAGTTCTTGGTTGACCAGCAGAACCGGTACTACTTCATCGAGATCAACCCGCGAATGTAAGTTGCATGGCCAATCGAGCGAGGCTCCGTCGCTAACCTTTGATACAGCCAAGTCGAGCACACGATCACCGAGGAGATCACGGGTATCGATATCGTTGCCGCACAGATCCAGATCGCTGCTGGCGCCTCCCTCTCACAGCTCGGACTTACACAAGATCATATTTCGACGCGGGGATTCGCCATCCAATGCCGTATCACCACCGAAGACCCGGCTACGAACTTCTCCCCGGATACCGGCAAGATTGAGGTGTACCGTTCCGCAGGTGGTAATGGTGTGCGCCTTGACGGAGGTGAGCATCTGCATGCATTCTGTGGCATTTATCTCCCCGACTGACTTCACAATAGGTAACGGTTTCGCCGGTGCCATTATCACACCTCACTACGACTCTATGTTGGTGAAGGCTACCTGCCATGGCTCAACCTATGAGATCGTCCGCCGAAAGATGCTTCGTGCTTTGGTCGAGTTCCGCATCCGAGGCGTGAAGACCAACATTCCTTTCCTGATCAAGGTTCTCACGCACCCAACGTTCATTGAGGGTACTTGCTGGACCACCTTCATCGACGACACGTAAGCATCTCCTTTCCACTCCCCGCTTTCTACATCACTGAAATAATTGCAGCCCCGAGCTTTTCGCTCTCATCGGCTCCCAGAATCGTGCACAGAAGCTGCTCGCATACCTCGGAGATCTCGCAGTCAATGGTAGCCAGATCAAGGGACAGATTGGCGAGCCCAAATTCAAGGGCGAAATCATTATCCCTACTCTTCACGACTCCAATGGGAAGAAGGTCGACTGCTCCCAGCCCTGCCAGCGTGGATGGCGTAACGTTATTCTCAAGGAGGGACCTGAGGGCTTCGCCAAGGCCGTGCGCAAGAACAAGGGATGCCTCATCATGGATACCACCTGGCGCGACGCCCATCAATCTCTGCTCGCCACCCGTGTCCGAACGGTCGACATGCTCAACATCGCCAAGGAGACTAGCCATGCCTTCTCCAATGCCTGGGCTCTCGAGTGCTGGGGTGGAGCTACCTTCGACGTTGCCATGCGTTTCCTCTATGAGGATCCATGGGACCGTTTGAGGAAGATGAGGAAGCTCGTACCCAACGTTCCTTTCCAGATGCTGCTCCGTGGCGCCAACGGTGTTGCCTACTCTTCTCTCCCCGACAACGCCATCTTCCACTTCTGCGAGCAGGCGAAGAAGAATGGTGTCGACATCTTCCGTGTCTTCGATGCTCTCAACGACGTTGCGCAGCTCGAAGTTGGTATCAAGGCCGTCCTCAAAGCTGGTGGTGTTGCTGAGGGAACCGTCTGCTTCTCAGGAGACATGCTGAACCCCAAGAAGAAGTACAACCTCGAGTATTACCTTGATGTTGTCGACAAGATCGTCAAGATGGGAGCCCACGTCCTCGGTATCAAGGATATGGCCGGTGTTCTGAAGCCCCGCGCCGCCACGATGCTCATCGGAGCCATCCGGGAGAAGTACCCCGATCTTCCCATCCACGTTCATACGCACGACTCGGCTGGTACTGGTGTTGCCTCCATGGTAGCGTGCGCCCAGGCTGGAGCAGACGCTGTCGATGCTGCGACCGACTCCATGTCTGGTATGACTTCTCAACCAAGCATTGGCGCCATCCTCGCTTCCCTCGAGGGCACTGATCTCGACCCTGGACTCGACGCTCATGTCATCCGCCACCTCGATTCGTACTGGGCTCAGCTCCGCCTCCTCTACTCTCCCTTCGAGGCTGGTCTCACTGGTCCCGATCCCGAGGTATACGAGCACGAGATCCCCGGTGGCCAGCTCACCAACTTGATCTTCCAAGCCTCACAGCAGGGTCTCGGAGAGCAGTGGGCTCAGACCAAGAAGGCTTACGAGCAGGCCAACGACCTCCTTGGCGACATTGTCAAGGTCACACCGACTTCCAAGGTCGTGGGCGATCTCGCTCAGTTCATGGTATCCAACGGACTCTCATACGACGACGTTCTCGCAAAGGCCGAGCAACTCGACTTCCCGTCTTCTATCCTCGAGTTCTTCGAAGGTCTCATGGGCCAGCCGTACGGCGGATTCCCTGAGCCGCTGCGCACCCAGGCTCTCCGCGGCCGCCGAAAGATGGACAAGCGCCCTGGTCTCTACCTCGACCCGATCGATCTCGCCAAAGTCAAGCAAGACCTGAAGCAGAAGTGGGGCGACGCGACCGAGTGCGACGTAGCCTCGTATGTCATGTACCCGAAGGTCTTCGAGGACTACAAGAAATGGACGACCAAGTACGGCGACCTCTCCGTGCTCCCGACTCGCTACTTCCTCGCACGTCCAGAGATCGGCGAGGAGTTCCACGTCGAGCTCGAGAAGGGCAAGGTTCTGATCCTGAAGCTTCTTGCCGTGGGCCCGCTATCCGAACAAACAGGTCTAAGGGAGGTCTTCTACGAAATGAACGGCGAGGGCCGCACCGTCACCGTTGAGGACCAACACGCAGCTGTCGACAATGTGCGTCGTCCCAAGGCTGACCCGACTGATGGTAGCCAGGTCGGCTCGCCGATGGCGGGTGTGGTCGTTGAGGTCCGTGTTCATGAGGGTGGAGAGGTGCTCAAGGGTGATCCGATTGCGGTCTTGTCGGCTATGAAGATGGTATGTCTCCCTCCCCTCCCCCACACTTTTGCAGTCAGTATATATACTAACCCGCACACCCAACTTACAGGAAATGGTCATCTCGGCCCCGCACAGCGGCAAAATCGGCAGTCTCTCGGTTCGCGAGGGCGACAGTCTGGATAGCCAGGACCTCGTCTGCAAGATTATAAAGTAATTGTCGATCCCGGAACCCCCCTACACCTGTTAGTCCTATTTTCTGATTTTCCCGCGTGTTTTGATAGTGAAGGAACTAAGCTGACTCATATGTGTGTGTCCTAGCGAAGTCTATTGGCGTGGTCAATTGGTCACAATTAGGGAGGAGGATGAGGATGAGTGGGAGGATTATCATGAGTAGGCTTGAGTCTGATGAGTGCTCTCTGAAGCGGGTTTTTTTTATGGTGGTATGGGTTTGGGAGCGAATGGGAAGGAAATCAGATGCCTCAGGTAGTTAGATTCTGGCACGGAATGAAATGATTCCATGACTTGCATGATTTGCTAGATGTTTAGATTTATGGATGTGTCTGTGGTGTAAGGTGTGATGTGTGATATATAATCTTCATATAATCCTATATCTAATGTAACAGGAAGGGTGATTCCAGTGCTGCTTGTACTATTTCGTTTTAGAGCTAGGGTAATAGGGCTTTCGGGCATAGTGATTTATTGGTCCTCAAGCAGGGGAAATGGAATGGGGACCTAGTCGACCTTATGTATCATACAGTCAGCGGCAATAAGAGATGTGCTATGGTACAATGTATCTCTCTACCCCCAGCTCCCAAACCAGAGTAACCACCATCCTCCCAGACCATAGCTGCACCCTCCCTCCTCTCACCAGCCAGCCTCGACCCGTCACATCCTCCTCCTATCTACCTCTGCTTCTCCTTATTCTCAGCCGCCCTCCTCTTCGCCCTCGTCTCCGCCTTCCGCCGCTCACCCCCATCAACCTTATGCCCCCTCCTCTCCTCCCAAATCCCCTCCTGCACCCTCAGCCTCGCCCTCAACCCGCCACTCCCCTTCACCAACTCAATACTCCTCCCCTTAATCGTCTTTGCGCCCGTGACAACCACGCCCCGAACACTCGTCACACTCTCCAGCGGCTCGACCGGCGCCGTCGCACCCGCGGGAACATTCACAACCGCCCTCCTCGTACCGGGTGCATGCGTCGCCGTCGCGATAGCACTGCGTCGGGTCATCCTGCCCTTGGACACCACAGGCGCTTCGACGAGCTGTAACTCTGCAACCCCGTCGGACACGTACTTGCAATCGCCGCCGATCCCGTAATCGCCGTTCCGGAATTTTTCGCGCCAGTGCAGCAGGTAGCGGCGTGTGCGCGCGGGTTCGATACCGAGGTCTTTGAGTTGCGGCGACGTAAGACTGAAGAGCGCGTCCCAGGAGGGGATTTTGGAGCTGTGGGCTGAGAGAGAGCGGCCGATGGCGGTGAGGAAGGTGGGAGCGTCTGGGATGAAGGGGATGGGTTGGGGGATTGGGCGGAGGGGGATACGGTGGTGGAGGGACCGGGTTGAGATTTGCGGGAGGGAGAGGGAGAGGGAGAAGGAGGTGGAGGCGGAGGCGGAGGCGGAGGCGGAGGCGGAGGCGGAGGCGGAAGCGGAAGCATTGAGGAGCGGACGTCGGAGGATCATGATGGTGGGTGGGTTGGCTGGGGCTTGGTTAGTGTAAGGCGATGTGGCAGGGAGGGCTGGGGGACACTTACTGTGTCAATTGGGTAGTTTGAGGAGGACGGACGCTCGTCGTGCGTAGGCGGGGTTGGGACGTCTGGTCGGTGGTCCGACAGTGGGTTTTTTGGAGGTGTTGCGATGTCGAGGCCGGGAGGTGTGGGCACAGTTGGTGGTGGAGGCTACTGGATACTGGTGTTCATGAAGGGTAGGATTGTGGTGGCACAGAGGTGCGGCCGATATGTCGAGCCGGCGGCCTTGTTGGTGCTTTCTCTGAGCAAAAGGTGTGAAATGGGCGTCCGAAAACTGAGCTAACTTACTAGGGTATTCCGGCGAAACGTCGGGGAATCTTGCGCAAGGCTGTCGATTGCGCAGCGCTCTGGCATTACATTGGCAGCTTCTAGGGAGTATATGACATGAGAATCGGGATCGCCAGTATTGAATTGCCCCTGGACCCTGGTCTCCAGTCGATCCATCGGCGGGGAGCAATGTCAGAATGAATCGCGCAAGAGCAGGAGCCCCAGGCGCTCGGTCCCGGTTCAGAGCCTCGTCGAGCTCTCACCACGCTCGCCGCTGCATCCGTCTTTCCCTTGATGAGCGGTCCGCGAGTGACGGCCGAGTCCCCCAAACAGACTCCCCTCCCCTGTTCGCTCGAAGCATGAATCACGTATCTGGACCCACCTTCGAGCGCTCGACGTCTCTCGCTTTCCCGCCGTCCAACGCGTCAACCTGAACCAACGGCACCGCAATCACCATCTTGAGCTCGCATCTCCTGCTTATTACATGGGTTCGATAGACACCGACATGATGGTAGACAAGGTCGACAAGATGGTCATCTCCCCGGTCCTCAGTCCCAAACCCAACCCTCCTGGGCCGGGCGCGCGGCCTCCGACAATGAAGTCCAAGCCGCTCGCCATTCTCAACTCCAGCAATGTGCAACCCCCGACTGCGGCCTCGACGCCTGGAGACACAGGCCGGGATATGGCAGAGCAGATGAATGATGAAGTCCGCAAGCAGTTCAAGACAGGTATGCTCCACTGTGGTTTTGCTCTCCCGCTTCCTGTATATTGAAGCTCACAATGCTGTGCAGGCGCAAAACTTGGTGAAGGAACGTATGCCATCGTCTACAGCGGCCACTATAAATCCGACCCCTCCTCGCTCGTCGCCATCAAGAAGATCAAAGTGAACCAGGACTACAAAGACGGCATCGCCATGGACGCCATCCGCGAAATTAAGTTTCTCTCCGAGCTCGACCACCCCAACATCATCAAGCTGCACGCCGTCTTCTCCACCAAGGACCAGAACATTTCCCTGGTGCTGGAGCACCTCCCTCTTGGCGACATCGAGACATTATGGAAAACCCACTCCATCAGCTACTCACCCGCAGACATCAAAGCGTGGGCAAACATGCTGGCGCAGGCCGTATGGTTCTGCCACGAGAACTACGTCTTGCATCGAGACATCAAAGGCAACAATCTCCTCATCGCCGCCGACGGCACCGTCAAGCTCGCGGATTTCGGTCTCGCGCGCTCCTTCGCCGACCCCGGACGCCCAATGACCTACAACGTCATCACGCGCTTCTACCGGCCCCCAGAACTCCTTCTTGGGGCTCGCCACTACGGGGGCGGCGTCGACGTCTGGAGTATGGGCGTCGTGATTGCCGAGCTCGCAATCCGAGAATGGTTTTTACCGTCAAACACAGACTTCGAGCAGCTCGTCGCTATCTACGACGTCTTCGGCACGCCCACCGAAGACTCCTGGCCCGGTGTATCGCAATTCGAATTCTACACTCCGCCAGATGACTCCTCGGTACCCGCTCCTGCGAACGGCACTGGTCCAAGCCATCGCGCAACATCGCCCTCCCAGTCCACTCAATCCTCCATCAAGCGTCCCCAGCCACTGACATACTGGCGGCAGCGCTTCCCGCTCCTGGGCGAAGACGGCATCGACCTGATCCGCGGGATGCTAACCCTCGACCCCCGAAAACGGCTCTCGGCGCGCGAGGTGCTGGAGCACAGGTACTGGACGAATGCGCCGCGGCCGACGAAAAAAGAAGACTTACCGAGACAAGGCAGCGGCGAGGAGAAGATGGGCGAGGATCTGAAGAGGCGCGGTGGAGAGGTGGAGTCAGGGAGGGTGGATAAAGTGGCTCGGAAGCTGGATTTTGGGGCTATGAGATGAACGGGGTGGTTTTGGATGGATGGCATTTGCATAGGATGGAGTTCTGGGCATCCGGGAATGGAATAGGATTTGGGTATGGCGTATTTGGGCTCCATTCCATTTCCCCTACTCGAGGGATGGTAGGCCACTATACTATGTTCACCTATCGAGCCTGAGGCTAGACGGAAGAGTATTACATGCACCAGGATCACACGTCCTGTCAATTCACGTGCAAGAAGATATAAATATTAATTCCTAGTTAGCATCTATTCAACACTTTAGCCAACCCGCACAACCCCCTCTAGAAGCCTTACTCCTATTCCTATTCCCAAGCTCAAAGCCTCAAATGCCACCACACTCATACCAACCTGTTACATTGTCCCAAGCCAAACAGATATATCAAGCACGCGGATCACAATGCCACCCCCACCCCCATCCCTATTCCTACTCCCAGGCTCGAGAATCTATATATTCCTCCACCCTATCATCTCTGCCCTTCACACACACACCGTATTCAATTTTGAGTAACCCTGCACCCAGGAGATTGTATATGTAATGGTTCTGACGACGGTAGGTTTAGAATAGTGGAGTGGAGCAGTGTGGAGATGGTGGAAGACAAGTCCTTACTTGAGGCGATGAGTGTCGCAAGGCAGAGACAGCTAGGTATAGACTGAAATACAACGGTGGAGCAAAATAGATAATAACAATCGTGCCTTTGAGTAGCCGCAGTAGAGAAGGACCTAGACATCAGCGGTCCGACAATCTGTCCCACGAGGCGCCATATCAATATCTTACAACGCTGGACGGTCAATCAGAGGGACTGAAATAACCATCCAGAGAATGCACACCTCACCGGCTGTGTCTCCCGCCAATCAATGCGGCTTTTGTCTCTGCCGAATTCCAGACCAAGACTCACTCAGGACACCAGTAATCCGATGTGCAACCGAACTTCGGTGTCCCGATAATCCCAACAATGACCCGATTCCCATTACCGCGAAAGCATGTTCGTATTTCCGTTCCAACCAAGTGTTGCCGTCCCCGCAACACCTCCTTGCAGCAAAAATTCTGCCCCGCCGTCGGTCTTGGACGTGAATGGAGTATCCTCCCCATTGAGGTTCACCGTGCGCGGTGCTCCTTCCCATGGTTGTTCATTCCTTCGGTCAAAGAGCTGCTGGAAGTCACCCAGGTCAAGCAGAGTTGCGTACGTTTGTGAAGCCTCCGGTGGAATTGATGGAGTTGATGGGCTGATTGAATCGAGCAATCTCCTTGTATGGACCCCACGGTATGTAATCGACTTTCGTGCAGGTGACAAGGTAGAAGTCGTCTTTGGGTCCAAGCGAAGCGGTAGCCATCGGGGTAGCGTTGATAGAATTGGCGGTTGTATCGATTGTCAGTAAGGCGAGTGTTGGGTGCCTCATGGCAGATAATCAATGGCCGAAAGACGTGCGAGGGGAAAGAGTTGTACTCTGGGGATACCTGGGGATGATCGTGGTGTTATAGACTGACATCAAGTATCGACGCATTGCGGATGATGCCCGGACCGTTTGTAGTGTTTTTGGGCGGTTCATTGTATTTCAATTGCACTGTGATCTGGGCTGGTGATGCAGAACTCGGGTCTGCCATCGCGGCTACTAGCAGCGGTAACTGCGATTACTTGCATGTACTGGTCGGGGCTTGACGACCCGAGCCTGATACAGGGTTCTGTGAATGATTGTAAATGAGCAATTCGACTCTGGGTTCCACGGCAGCATGAACGGTTAGAATGAACGATAACACTTACATATTGCAGTGAAGTGGAGGGCCTGGTTTGCCGCTAATCGTAGGCAAATTATTCCTATCGAAGAAATTCATTGAGGACAATATAGAGATGACCCGCAAGAATATTGTGGCCTGTCAACACTAAATGCGTGTGGCCTTGTACGGACAAAAATGAGCAGAATGTATACCCGCACGCACCACTGCTACACGCAAACGTACCGAGTACGTAGCGCTGTTTCGTACCAGAACTTGACCTGAATCTGGCTCTGGGTATTAAGATCCGCGATTCTGTCTTCTTTTTCTTCGCCTCATCCTACCCCAGGAAGCATGAGCGGAAACCGAAATTCCGAGGGGATAAAAATGCGTATCTAGGATGAGGCGGCAGGGATTCGGGCGGTAGGATTTTGATGGAACGAGCGGGAGAGTGGTGAGAGAGTACGTGGTGGACGACGAGGACTCAATCGAGGGGATGAGAGTGGGTATGTATGGGTCTGGAGTGTGGGTTTACAGTATGAATGACAAGTAGGGCTGAGACTAGGGAAGGTCGACCATCCCGGACTTAGTAGAGCGGGGATTCAAATACTGATCTCTGATTCTGGAGCCAGTATGTTCTGCTGTGGGTACTGAGAACAAGTCAGTGGTGGTTGGCGGCAAACGTAAAACAATGCGAAAAAAGTTTAAAAAGAATCAGTGCGGAAACCCGAGGTCGCAGTTGAGCGAGATTCAAATAATCTAAACTATACTTAAAATATTGAGAAACAGAGGAAACACTAGGAGGGCAACTAAGGAAGAACTTAGATGGGGAATAATACACTATTTACGCCTGCAGACTCCGGCTCTGGGGTTCCGGCTTCTAGAAACTTAGTATTGAAGAATGCCGAGCTTTTTGAAAAGTAAATTGACAGGGTCAATTTCAGCGGCGTGTATTCTAATTTATTCTAGTACTAATAGACAGTGCTGACATGCACTGGCTTGCATGACCACGAATCATATCTGGAATATGTGGGGGTTCTCTTGAAAAGTTGACAAGTGCAAGGTCGCTTTTGCTTTTGCTATCGCTATGGATTTTTGTGGTCATAAGTCGAGCCGGGATTGAACGAAGGAGAAAGGTGTGGGGTGTAGGTGCCGGTTTAGCTGGGGCGTGGTGGTTGTTGGATAAGGCGAGGAGTGAAGTACAACAGTTTGGTGGGAGCGTAACAGTCGTTGCATGGGGATAACGTGAAACAGTGAGAGAAGACGTCGTACAAGAGGGGAGGTGATGATGATGATGATGATGATGATAAGGCCGGAGAGGGGATCAAGAGATATAATGAAGGCTGAACGGGAACGGGAAGAAGAAGTGCAGATAAGACGCGGAGTGGGCATGTCGTATTATCTATACATTGAGTAGAAGTGGATGCGTTATCTTCGTTCACACTTAGGGACTCAGATGAACCCGTGATTGTGATTGGCGTGAATGTTGGAGATAAGGTATGCAGTGTGTTGCTGCAAACCCGTCCAAATGGGCGCTTTCAATACACCCCTTCCCCAGCCACCAACACTCTCTATCACAACACTTGTCCTATTAGCTATTCCATTCTGAACTAACCGCTGACGCCTCCACCAGCTGTCGTATCACAATCCCTACCGTAATTATGGCTCTGTGGAACAGTGACCGTCAGCTCATTGGTCTGCTACTGCTATATCATGACAATCTGTACTGGTGCTGGCAAAGTTGGAAGCAAGATTAGCTGGATTTGGAAAGCCGAATGCGGGGTGCTTGGGTGAAATCAAGAGGTGAATTGAAAGGTGAGGTTGAGGTGAGAGTGGAGAGACCAGTAATTTTTCTGTGTTAGCTAGTGTGAGCTACTGTATATCGTGCAGTGGGCAGGAAGTTAGGCCGTAGAAGTATAATGCTAAGCCTGGCTTTGTTCGTGAGTTCGACGTGGTCTTGGAATTGACGCTGACGTTGATGTGATTTCCGACGTAGGTATGGTGATAACGTTCTGAAATGTGATACTGCCGCATCCCAAGCCTACGGATTCAGATTGTTGGGGGAACCAGCGCTCCGGTGTGTGGGACTGATGCAGGTCAGAGCGGAAGGCTCGTAGGGGAGAATGGCGTGCAGTAGTGCGGCGATGAGGAGGAGAGATGTGAACTAGAGGGCATATCGTGTTGATTACAGAGTCCCGTGCATATACAAGGAGTCCGGCTAGGTGGTTCGAGAGAGGGAATCTGCTGTGCAGCCGTTGAGATAGAATATCTCGCCGCTGATCCGTGGGATTGGAGGTGGAAGTGTGCTGGGGGCTGCTTGGTTAGGCATGGCTAACCAGGACAGCCCCTTCGAGAAGTCGGAGGGGGGCACAGCACCCCGGATTAGGACGGGGTCACGGAAATTGTGCTAGCGAGAGCTGAACGGGACTACCTACAGCGTCGATGGTATCCCGGAGATTGCTATGGAGATAAGGACGTCCAGCTCGCCGTACAGTCGCGTGTCAAAAGTCTGTGCCCATCACTGATTCTCCACCAAAACTCACCTACTTTACAACACTACATCTTTTTACCTACATATTTAAACATTACAAAAATAAGATATGTTATACATTTCTATATACATATATACAATTTAACTCTATCATTTTATTTTTCAAAAATGTTACTTCTTAAAATACCTTAGCAGAAAGCTCGAGAATTTAGATTTTCCTAGAATTTGTAGTACTGTATATCACTTTCGGTGCTAGGAGATACTAGACATGGAGGGGCGCTTGATTGAGGAACTTTGCTGGAAATCAATAAAAGGAAGTGAAAGTGAGACGAAGCTAATGTAGGTAGATTGGGGATATATTCAGGGACGAGATGAGCGGATGGCATGGGATGTTTGCGGATACATTTGATGTTGTGATATATCACTCAGTATATAATGACTAGATCATAAGCATACACTCGGTGCGTCTGTGGTGGGCGAATAGACAACGTTGTTGTAGACACCGGGCTGGCCGCATAATATTGAAACAGACTCGAGCGTCCCGTGGCATATTGCTGAGAGATACTCAAATGTCCCTGTTGTGGCGATATGCTAGTTTCTGTGACTTTCCCATACTTGCTGGTAAAATTGACGAGGCACAGATTTCTCTTTGTGGTAATACATGAAACCTTGTGAACTCATGATATCCTGCCAGTATGAAAACGTGGAAGATAAATAGCATACATTTTTGTTCGATGAGATCAGTTTTGACGACGCTCGCGTTCTCCAGATATGTCTAGACCGTTTTTATTCTCAATTTTTGTACGACTAGCTATCGTACTCGAGAATAAGTCTCGATACTTCGACAGATTCAACATCATGGCTGGCCTGCTTTCAAGGCAATAAGTTGCACAGGATACCTCGGAATGAAAGGAATCGACCAGAGGTTTCTGACATCTTTCTCCGCACCTTTCAGATCTAAATAGGTGTACAATAGCCGGACAAATGCAACTCCAAAAACTTACTATCGTTGCATTCAATACATGGAGGCGCCCAAGAAGCCAAGTGAAAAGGTTTTCAGGAAACTTCGCCCCAGAAGGACATGCGTACCGATTCCCAAGAACCTGTCTGAATGATCCCCGAGATATTTTGACGAATGCAGCGACGAATACCGGCATTGCAGATTGCGGAGACTACTGCATGTTGAACCTTGGTACTTGAGTGAATATGCGTCAATTAGCGGTTGGTGCTCGGAGATTTTATTTTTAGAGCTTCGGTATGTTTGTCGTGTTCCCGAAAGTCTCAATGCCGGATCTTCTTTGCAGGGACGAGAAAGCTCCGCGTTAATGGATTTCGGCAATATTCTTTAAAGATGATAAGCTGTCAATGGCCAGGTGAATTATTTGAGACTTGAAGGGAGAGAGGAAAGTTACTGGAAGTTAATAGTTCTGGTACCGAAAATGGTGCCGCAGCTCTTCTACTGTTGTACTGGGAACTACCAGAGGCTATTTTTCCGATGCTGCTGTAATACAGGTAATAGGTAAGAGGTATGAATTCATTGGGGCTTTTCCGGCGAAGGATCTGTTGAGTTCTTGTCTTCTCAATTTTAGCATCGTGACGAAGCCCGAAAATAGTTCGGCCGATTGCAACATATACAAGGGCATCGCATCATATACACCTGGGCCGTTCGTAAGACCAAATGACTGGCAACAGTGAAACATGGAAACATCAGGCTTCAAGTAGAGAAATCTGTAGGCTTGTTGACCAGCCGAACAAATTCAATTTCACGAACTTCAAAACCTCAGATTCGAATATTTAGGCAAAGGCCGGCAATCCAAAGCGCCGCCGTCCAGTATGAATGGACTCGATGCTGTAATGTGAAGAAAGGTACTGGGCGATTGTTATGTGTCTGATGGCCACCAAATGCATGAAACACTCGCCTCGCCGGCCCTTGGTCACGCGAAATGTCAAGAGGTCGTGCTTGATTCTTTGGATATCACGACACGAGAAACTGCAGTGAAACCCCGGATCATCTTCAATTGCGCGATCTATCTCACGAATGATATTCGCAGAGCTGAGTACGAGGCCTCTTCCTTCAGGTATTCCGGTGAAAGATGGCCGACAAGGTGCATCTAACCCTTGAAGTAAGCTGACGGTTCTCGAACAACGTTAGTGGAACCATATTCACCTCTTATATGCTCATGGAAACACCACTAAGACGCCACGCGCGCTGCATACAAGATCTTGCTGATGGGCGTTCTTGCATGCTTCTCTTGAGTGGGGGCGGCCCGACAGGGGTGGACAGCCACCCAGCTAGCTCCGGGTTACTCGAGATTACATACACAAAAACACTATAGTTGTTGAGTTTTGCCCTTCAAGCCACATAAACAGCATCTTGACGCAGCGGAACGGGCGGGATGGCCCATGACAAGGTCCTATTATTGGTAACCTGCAAACGCATGCAACGTATTTCGTTACCAATTTTCCCATGCAGCTTGCTGCATGATCGTCCCAATAAATTGGCCGTTCGATGCTGCGTCGTCTTTGCCACGCTCGTTTACGCAAGGATTCATATGTTGGCTGAATTTTCAGCACAGGAATGTCAAGGGGCGTTGGGCGAGATGCAGAATGAACCTCGGAAACGGGTAATGGTACGCATGTCGCCGTCGGCTCAAACTCCAGGTCTTTGCCACTGGCATGGTGGATGCACATTTCACATGACAAGTCTCTCCTGTACATACGAAGTAGAAAGCGAGACATCTCGCCTCGATACCCGGTCACTGGGGTCGCGTGCACAAGTAGCACATACGAGGACATGGTTTGTGTGATTCTCGACCTGATCCTCCTCGTATCTATGTATCCAGTGTCACAAAGCTGTCTTGGGTCTTGACCTGGTTCTTGGTACCGTTGAAAACACATGCATGGCCCTCAAGACTTCATAGGCGGTGAGACGACCTGATGTTGCAGCAGGCTATCGCATACAGAGCGCAGTTCCGCAGGCTTTCCGGCTTCAATCGACCACTGATACAGCTCAGTGTGAGACAACTTCTCGCACCTTGTTTTGCACTGACACAACTGCTATTTTTAGTGATGACAGGAAGACAGTTGGATGTTTAGAAGTAAATTTTGGGTCGGACGGTCATCATTGTGGCTTGTTTTCTGTCATTTTCCTGTGATATTGCTCCTACGGCATGTCATTCCCCCAATTTCACCCTCTACAGCCATGACTCCAAATATCGAAAATCGCGAAAATGACGCAAGCGTCAAGTGCGAAAGTGTTATTCCACTGATGCAGAGACTTAGACTGGCTTGAGTTCAACTGTGAAAGAATTTGCAAGTCGTCTTTCTCTGATCACGGCAGCAATGATCGCAACCCACGTGATTAATTTTCTTAGGTTCCACTAGAGGAAACAAATGGTTGGTGATTATCTAAGTTTGTGTGGATCTCTGTTTATATGTACACTGTGACGCTCGGATATCGAGAAGTAAGATCTCACATTAGGATGCATGGAGATAAATCTCAATTAATATCCAGCTGGACCAGCACAGCCGACCATTGACCCATTCTTGTTAGCGCCAGGAACCTACAGACTGTAAGTAAAGTGAAAGCTCAAATGTGTGAATAATGATAACTTACGTTCCATACCAGCGAAAACGGGTCCCAATGAGGGTCTTGGTGTGGTGCGTATTCGATTATGTTCATTACCTGATCAATATCGTCGGTTCCGTACAAGTGTTTCATAAAGGTGTAAGTCATATCAAGACCTGATGAAATGTCAGCTCGAATATCTTGCAAAATCCTCTCCACTTACCAGCAGCAACGCCTGAACTCGTCCACACCTTGCCATCTTCGACCCACCTCGCCGAAGGAACCCAAGTGACGTTCTTTCCATTCCCCACAACCTTGTCCCATGCACTCTTGTTCGTGGTCGCTTTCTTTCCACTCAAAACGCCCGATTTGGCTAAGAAGGCCGACCCAGTGCACACACTTAGTAGATACTGTGCCTCGTCGGCCCGAGAAGCTATGAAATCCTCGACCCAAGTGTCGTTCTGTTTCTCGAGTACCACACCACCCTCTCCCCCCGGGACAAAGATAAAGTCGAGTGGTGGTGCAGTCTCAGGGGTGTGGGTTGCGGTAATGGTGGGTCCCAGAAGAAATGAAAGATCCATTATAGGCCCGCCTGGATCCATTTGATGTGGCGGAGGAACTGTGCTCACAGGTCCTACTTCCTTTCCGATGACGGAGAGAGTCATGTTGGCGTAGATGGACATCTGTTGTCGAAATTAGTATAACAGAGAACAGGATCAATAGAAGGTGAGTACTCGTACCTCATATAGGATTTCCATGGGCCCGAATACATCAAGTGGTTCCCAGCCAGGAAATACGACCTCTTCAAGTTAGCACAATTCTGAGAAGCGAGGATTTGATTCGTTGAAACATTCCAGATGTTTACTTACATAGCCAATGGACCAGTGGCGTTTGCGATTCGCGAGCTGTGCAGCCGTAGCATTGGATGCTATTGGCGAAGAAAATGCAACTTCGACATAATGCAGCACAGCTGACAGTACGACTACAGAGAAGCCTCGCATGATTCCGGATCAAGAGTTGGATATGGTTGCAATCTTGACGATGAGAAATCGATTCTTATAGATGACCTTGAAGATGAAGGTAGCCCGAGTTAAAGATCGCTGTTTCGAAACATGAATATGCCAAGTGAGGAATGTTTCAACGGTGAAGTGTTTCAATGGAGGATTGGCTCACAACGCAGACAGACAGAGAGCTGGAGGTGACTCATTTTATAGACTCTATTGCACACCGCATCTGATATCTTTGTGCCCAAAGGCTCTTTGTTATTTCTTGACCGATCCAACAAATAGCCTGAGGATTTGGCGCCAGCCGAGCGCATGTAGGATAGCTCGCATTTTCGCACAAATGGAGTGGTAAAGGGCTAATATGGAGTGGACGCTAGGCGCTGTGTACTGCCAAATTCTGTTTGGATATCTGCCATCTCATTAAAAATTAATCTGGCATGCTTTCCTTGTGATCATGATCCGGGGAGGGTTGTTTGCGGAAGTTTTCTTGTGTGGAAGCAGGGCACACCTCGGCGACCACGCCAAGCACAGCAATGTCACGAAACGGCATTCTATCGCGGGGTAAACGTGGCGCATGCAAGGTTAGTGCCTGGACATCTACAAAGCGTTGGAAGGGAGGGTTCTTTTTGCCGTTCAAAAATGTTCGCATTCAGCTAGAGTCTAGTAGGCCAATGATTCGATATTTTTTCCCCTGTACTATAAACAATTCAATTGAAGTGAGTGACTAGTGAGCGGAAACATTCACTATTTGTGCTTCAAACTCGCGAGAGACGGCCAGCTGCTCCGCACGGAATGGTGCGGCGATTCTATGTTGGTAAGAAAAATGTGCTCACAATCTCTCCGCGTTGGTCTCGGCTATGATATTATATTGATCTTGAACCAGGCTTTGGACGCCAACGTGAGAAGGATAAATTAGATGTCGCACGCTGTCTTGATGAAACTTCATTAAGAACTCTTATCGATGCCTGAGTTCCGAGGATTTGGTCTGCCCTGGGCTACGCATTGCGGGGTGGTCTTCGCGCTACAGGCGCTCCAGGGCGTCTTCCATCAACCGGGTTTCCGTGAATATCGAGCCAGGTTCTGCCCGAAGTGGAAGGTGATGTGGGGCCACCAATCATCGAAAGGTGTCCAGGGCCTACCAAAATGGCTCATTGTGTAGAAAGTTCCAGGCCGGACGTTCACTGTCGGATTTTTGGATGAGCTGCTGTTTCTTCGCCTTCGATTATTTCATGACAACGAGAGCAAGGAGCGTTGTGGCTGTCCATGCTTCAGACCAGGATAGTGAAGAACCAAAGAACCAACGCTAGCCGGCACAGTTCAAGAACGCGGTTGATATTGGTCCACCGAATCGGCAGGCGAGTATATTCGGCGACGAAACGATGGGTTGCATTGATCACGGTCGCGCAGCGAGAATGCATCGAAATGGAATACACTGCGGCTGTATTGTAGACCGTTGTTTCCGAGTTTGTAAGAGGATTGAGCAGTGCATGCCTCGACATAGTTACAGGCGCCAATGAAGTTGGTGTGAGAGAGTGTCTTGTATCCCCAAATGTAAATTCAAAGACGAATACTGACTATCGTAGCTAGAGACATGTCAGTGGCATCTCCCTGACCGTGGGTTGAGCGAATCTATGCGAAGGCAGAAGCAACGAGATATATGAGAGCGCCGGCCGTACCCGCCCGCGACCATTCAACAGTATACGAGTTCTGTATCGAGAACCAGACAAATAGCACGGAGAATGTCGTCCACGTTGATATCATCATAGCCACGGCGCCGTGGACTTCGACTTGGACATGGTCGTTTACAATCGAGTCGTCGCTTTGGGGTTCGAACACAAAGGACCATCGTTCAAATGGCTTCATGCCCTTTCCTAAATAGTTATCCCAGCTTCCAGCCCCAAGGAAAAATTCTGAAGAGTGAAGAAAAAGTTAGAACAACGCTCCAAAATGAATGAAAATATTCGCTCGAGGAAGAGAGGCAGAATTGCGAGTAAGACGATATTGCTGGGAAAGAGGTAGATAGATTAGACAAAATCCATTCCCAGCCGTGCCAGCCAGATGGCTGGAGCAGGAGCTGTGATTCGCCAAGAACTTGCTCATTGTGCACAGTAAGCTGCGGTGGAGGTTGCAGGGAAGTTGATCCTCGGATCCTCGTCGCACGACCGTGATTTCTGCATCCGTAAAGACGACGCGCGGTGAACCTCAGGGCTCGCTCCCGAACAAATACGAATGCAAGAAAAAAAAATAAAAAATGAGGATTTCAATTCGCAAAAACATTCGGGGGACCTTCATCGACCCGCGTGTGCTTTGTAGATCTCATCTGAACGAAGACACGCGCTAGCAGCCGGTTCGTGCAAGGTGAGCGAGACGGGGGCTCGGGTGCAACCGCTGGCTTAGGAGCTCGGACATTAACTCGTCATCTATACCCCCGTATTCCGGCCACCCAATAGCAAAACCCTCAAACCTTCTCATTTTTGAGCCGCTGCACACTTCATTCACAAGGAAGCGAGTAACCGAGTTCCCATGTCTGTTTGGACTCCAGACTACTACCTACGCGAGTCAAGCCCTCGCCTCCATCTTCTTACAAAAGATAAGTTCAATTGAGAGCTAGAGCTGTCCTTGTTACGGGATACCTTTTGTAGTCTTCATAACTATTTCAAAAACAACAGCCTCAAATGTTCTCAATTCTGGGATTCTTGAAGGTATCGCCAAGGCAGCATGTGGACAAAGTGGAGACTATTGAGGTTGAACAGTCTAGCTTCTTTGGGTATATGTGAGCAAGTTTTCGGTATGACAGAGGTCGTTAGATGCAATTTCTATGGCTGAGATGTCCGTGGTCGCTTACCAGCTTTCAAGAGGGCGCGGACAGTGCCTGTTTACAATACGGCACCCGCAAACTTAGGCTAATGTGGAGGACACAACCCCACTCCGGGCGTAAGCCACACGCTACAAGTCATCCGCCAGCCATACCTTACTCAGACCTCAGATTGAGCGACGTTACGGAGTACAGAGTAAACGTCCCCAAACCACTCCGAATCCGCTCCTACATGAAAGTAGTGCACTCGGCTAGCTGATGTGTCTCCACTTCGATTAGGTATCTATGCTGGAACTCAGGAAAAGTGGTACGAGGAAACTCGGATAAGCTGCTCGCCCTTTCACAGCCTGTCTTTATTGTATTCGTTCATAATGCCGAAAAGCTTGATACTTGGTATCAGTATCATTATTTGGCCCAGCGTTAACAGGTGGTGAAAATCAGCAGACACAGCTGAAAAAAAAGGCAGTATATCAACATTACAAGATGGCCACAGAGACTAGATCCTGAGGATATACAAAATGCAGACTAGCTCCTTCAACAGCTATCCATGAGCTTTGCATACGTGGTAAACTCCTCGTCCGTTTTGAGCACCTCTAATTCCTCTGGATTTGTACCAAGTACAAGCTCGACACCCCCATCGCTCTTCATGGGATAAATGACCAAAAAGCGAAAGCGCTCATGGCCTCGTTCAATCTGCGGTCTAAGAACTTCAGGAACGCCACCGCCGGCAAAGAATGCCTCACCGAAGGACACTTCGGCAGTCTGAAAGAGAAGTAGATTGGAGATCATCGCATGCATACCGGACAGGCCCGAGACGGCGGTCGTGAACCTGCTGTTGGCGTAGTCTGGCATCGACCGTAGAAGTGTATAGGCGTCATGCACTAGTGAAGGCGTGATGCGTGCAGCTGCTTCGCGCAAGTGATAAGCCACGCTCCCAATGGTAGTCTTTGGCGAACATAATGTGCCGACGGGCATGTTGGGCCGATTTAGTATGAGCAGGGATCCCATGTAGGTATCTGGCAGTAGGGCAGAGAAGTATGGGCGGGTGTCGATGGGCAGCTCCAAAATAGATATCTCATCTGCTCCGAATGTCTCCCCTCGCTGCTCCTTGGCGACACGGTATCGTGCCTTGATCGCGGATCGCCAGAAGAAGGCTTGTACAATATCGCTGATGGATGTGATGACTCCCTTGGCTTCGGGGTCGGCAAGCACTTCTTGCTTCATTTTCTGGATGTTCTTTGGAGGAATCAGGAACATTGTGGTACTCAACCGTTTCTCGTGTTCAGGTGGGGGTGGCCAGATTTTCTTCCGGGGATATACGGGGGGATTAGGGAGACGAGAGATCCCGGTCTTGGGTACACCATTGTGCTGAGTCGTCCCATTCTGCTGAATTGCGCCGCTCTGATGGATTATGCCGTTCTGTTGGACTATGCCGTTCCGGCGATATTCGAGCGTTTCCTCCGGGGGTGAAAATGGCAAAAACCCCCATACGCCAGGATCGACCTCATGGGCCGGCTTGGCATATCCTTCCTGTTGGTACAGAATTTCGGGGAGGCTGTGATTGAAACTCTCCGGGTCTAACCAGCTGCATGTAGCCGACTTATCGCCTTGAAGACGTCTGCAGCTTTCAGCCCAAACCTTCATTGCAACCATCACCCCTACTCCGTCAAGGCAACAGTGGTGAAAGTTTGCGGCAAGGATACAACCACCTATTCCGTGTCAGTGCATTCTATTGTACAATACATGCAATAAGCTTACCTTCTATGAAATTTGCCTGGGCAATCAAGATATCAGCAGGCAGGTCAGGGAACGGTTTCCCCGGCAGAACCAGTTCGTCTTTGTACGCCGACGGGAGAAATCCGTCATCTCGCAACTTCGCGAATGGCGGAAGAACCTTGGACAGATCTTTATAGAGAAGCTGTCTAGGTGCTGCTGAAGGCTCGTCAGAAAGAGGAGGAATCGTAACACGTAGGTCCTCCTTCTTGTAGCCTATTTCTTGCTCAGATGCGAGCATCATCTTGCCATCTAGAGCGGGTATCAGCTTGAGGGTCTCACGCAATCCCGCCTGCAGATTCTCATAAGCCTCCTTGAAACTGGCCCCTTCGCGTAGAGCCAGGTGAAACTCAAGACCCATATAATGGTTTGGATTTACATCTGACCAAGTTAGCAATGGAATACAGGCTAGGCCCTTCGCGTATTTCTTAATTCCACTACAGTGCGAATATCCGAATGAAATGAGCAACTTACAGTCAAATGGGTTCAGCCTGATAGACATGCGCGCCTTGTGTTGTTCAATCATTCGTTTGAGCTTCGCCGCGTCGTCGTTTATGGGCTCGTCTGGAGTGATCCCGTTTGCAGTAATCCCATTTGTCTTCCTGGATTGCCCCGCAAAACGGAACAGGCAGGCAGAAAACTTAGCCAGCGTAGGGTTCGCGTAAAGATGTCGAGGTGCAAGTTGTTCCTGGAGCCCCATACCACCCCGAATAGTCTTCACAGCTCGAAACACCTGGAGCGAGTCCAGTCCGAGACCGAACATGTCGGTGTCTGGCGAGGCATCTTGAACTGTGGGCAAGATAGAGCCAAGTATGGTGCGCACAGATTCCATGATCGACTCCATTGAACTCGAATCAATATTGACGATCTCGGAGTCGTCATCCAGTGTCGCATAGAAGCGATCGATATATTCCGCATATAAGTCAAGTGTCGCACGTCGTTTGACCGTACCCTTGTCTGTTCGAACGAAAGGTCTTTCTGGGTCGGAAAAGAGAACGTAGTCTCTTTGCAGCTGATTCTTGTGTGTTGAAATCTGGTTGGCAAGTTCAATTTTTGGCCAGATGAGATCTAGCATATCGGGTCCTTTCAAGGAGGGTTCTTTCAATTCGATGAGGAGTCCGGCTTGCGGCTTTCCAGTGCCGATCTGTGGTTGAAAATTACGTTAGCTATCATGTTCAATTCCCTATGGTATACCATAAAATTCAAGTTCATTCACTCACCATCAGGCAGCCCTCAATTGCGGGGTGGGCGGTGATCAACGCCTCGGTTTCCAAAGGAGCGATCTTGTATCCATTGGATAGAACGACAGCATCATCGCTCCGTCCTTTGAAAGCCCAGAGGTTGGGCTTGGTGGGATGCTTGACGTACAAGTCTTTGATGTTGATGGATGTTTTGTCCGGGAAAGTATGGAAGTAGCCTTGAAACAGGTCCCAGTGCTCGTCGTTACGGTGTATCCAATGCTCATAGAGGCCAGGCTCGACTTCTCTGAACTCGAAACCGGAATACGGGTGAAAAGCAAACCAAAACCAATCTTCTCTCTGCACCCAGAGGTTGCCGATAAAGAGACCCTCGGTTGTACCGGTAAGGTTGAGGACTCTTATCACCTCGTTGACTTTTGAGGCAGCCTGTGGGGAAACTGGGCCTGAAGAAGAACATAGTTAGCATATCGACAAAACGCTACTGGTTTTGTCGTGATATACGTACCTCCAGATGCGCATATGAATTTGGAGGACTTGAACTTCGCGAGAACGTCGGGATTTTCCCCTAGCTCATCCACCAATGATGGTATGATACTCCAGATATCAATCTTTGCATGATCTGCGAGAGACTCGAGAAGGTCGATGTTTGCGATTACTCCGGGCGGTCCTAGTATACAGTGCAAATTGAAGAGCGACGGCATGAGGATATCCATAATGATCCCGGCACCCTGATGTCTTCAGTCAAGTTTACTAGAATATGTGAGAAGTGTACATACGTGACTCATGGGGAAAGCTGAGTATATCCGATCTCCTTCATTCCAATCTGATGTCCAGGGAAGTAATCTACCATCGCCCTCGGTAGGAGGAAGCAACCGGACAGCATCCATTGTCCCAATCAGGCCATGAGACCAGGAAATCGGCTTTGGCACTCCGGTGGTCCCTGAGGTGTGCAGTATGCAGAAGGGGTCTTGGATAGCTTCTTCGAAAGTCTTGGTATATGGGAAGTGCTCGGTCGATTCGGCATCGAGAAGCTCGTCGACCCCCGGAAGGTCAAGAACTTTCATGGGACGTTGTTTCAGACAGTCCTGTACGACTGGAAGGCAGGGAATTTCGTGTGGCTTCACCTGTGTACTTTTTTAGCCAAAGATTGACGCGTTAATAGAGTTTACATACCCAGATATTGCAATCTGCAGCTTTGAGGACCGCCAAAGCACCTTCAACACTGTTTTTCGGGGAAAGATAAAGTGCCTATGCTAAGTTCAGCGCCTCGTCTGTAGGAGGGAACAGACATCATTAACTAACAGCATATCCGGCCTTGACACATCCGTAGGTCAATAGAATGTGTCGAATATCATCTGCGACCAGTCAGTCTTCCGTTGAAAGACATCCAAGGTCGGAAGTCCCAAATAAACTCACGGGGTCCAATGTAGCCCGCTGTCTGAATCGACGCAGGTGTTCCCACTTGATTATGGAGCCACCAGGCTGTTTTGTCCACCGCTTTTGCAAACGTGCGAGCTGATATATCGCGGAACGCATGAGAACCGTCTTTGAAAGATGCGATCGAGAATATGATACGATCCGGATTGGTAGATGCCAATTCGTCCAAGATCTGAGGAATCAGTCTTTTCCCATATTGAGGAGGTGTTTTGATTCCCATGGCGATGATTTTGCGTAGAGTATCGAATGTGGAAGACGAAGGATTCCGACGACTTGGACGCTCACCCGTGGGAGCTCAAAGTCTTGAACCTAATAGAGAGTCAATGCAGAAGTTTGCTATTCCTTTGGAGCTTGAAAGCACATGTACTAAAGGCTGTAGCCTCGCTTATTCTCCGTCCCCTCGGTAGTAGGGCTCGGTCAGAAGCCACTAGTTGGTCGTACCAGCTGCTTTTTGACTTCCGGCCGTCTTGTAAGCTCAGGCAAATAGTTGCCTCTTGTGGCCTAATCTGGAGACCAAATTAGAAAACTTGCGCATGAGTCCGGACATCTCACCATCCTTCATGAGTTTGTGGGGCTACCTGTCAAAACAAAGTCGTTGAACTCGACCCTTGTTCGATTCCGAAGGACTTGGTGTTCATGCACGGCCGGTCCTGGGTCGACCGCTCTGGAAAAGACCACAGCTCAGATGTTGGTGGCTGACGAGATAATGAGCATCCTACTCCATTAATATCATCTTTATACATTAAAACGGTCTGAGAACATGCCAAAGCTTCGGTGAGATAGTTTCGGTAGCCAATGGAGGACCCGAGCCTCCTAGCGTGCCAACTCTCTCAGGTCCTCGCAATCCGACATCTCGGTGTGACACGCACTCACACCTGCATATTCACCGCCGTCGTCCGCCCATCGTGTATGCCCGGTGAGAATGTTTGCTCGCGAAGTCATGAACGCGTTTGCACGAGCTGGCAGCATGGCCTGTGCAGAGTCCGTGCATGGTTGACACACATGCCTGATTCAGGTCGCGGGATCGGAAGTGGATGGTTGCTACATGGGTAGCGAACAAGGGTAAGCAGTTGCTCGGGAGGCCCGCGTGGAAAACTGCGAGCCGGGGGGCGGGTCTTACTGACACGGGAGATCCCGATCTCGTGCATGGTGGCAGACCGTCTCGGCGGCACACACCCGAGCTCGGTTCATGCATCGAGCGTTCTCTTGGATGGAAAACACGAGAGACTACAGGGATGTAACGCAACATCCAGGTCGACATCGATGCAATTAGCAGATTTTGAGAAAGTTTCACATCCGGTGAGGCATGCAGTTGACCAATCGTCACGTGAGCCACATTCATCGGGACTGTACTTGCGTAGCCATAAGCAATTAAGAAACGCTAAATTGGGCATTCTATGGCAAGTAATAATGACAGCTTTGGGTAATTCACTGAAATTCACTTGTATCGAAACAACTCAACTTCTGCCTAGGAATGGAAGATACTGTGACCAAAATCATGCAGGTCCCCATTGACAAGTTTCTATCTAGTTTGTTTCGACGAAGACTAGATCTTGGAATTGCTCGAGGGGTGTTTGCTTTACCGAGATACTCATTGGTATATGGTTCCTTACAAACGCGTTCCGGTTCTGAAAATCCAAGTATCAATGCTCACACCACGCCCAGCTGTGATTGTTCAAACGATGAGAGGAGGCGGTGGGGGACGGGTGAAAGTGATTCACAGGAATCAGACTGTGCGGTCTTCTGATCTGTGTCTACGTAGCAATCGACTCATGGCAACCATAAACTTACGGGCTACTTATAAGCGAGCCAATTCATATGCCTGTTAGCGTGGGATTTGGAGTCCTCAAGTTTACGTTACTATTCCCCGGTAATGCGAAGTCGCGTTACGGCACTGCCTCAGCAGTGTACCATTAAAAAATAGCAGACCCATGGGTCTGACATCCGCTACATAAGGTTATCTTGGACTCCCGTTGCTTTTCTGCCAGCCCGCAGCCTGTTTGCACCTGCTGATGAACAGACTTGACATTCTCAGCCTGGTTACTTTTCCGATCTTCTTTTGAGTATGAGTACCTCTGCAACACTTAGTGCCAACGGCGGAAAATCTTCGCAAGCTTCGGATATTACAATGGAGGTGACAGAGACATCAATCCAAATCTTGGACATCATATTCGAATATGCACTCAACAAGTTCGATGACTCTGTCGAACGCCTCCTGGCTGGCAGGCCGGAGTTCTTACCAGTCATCGATCGCTTTGTCAGGGTCGGGGACAAGGTGAAGATGTGTCTTCCAGCGTTCCCATTCAAAAGCGCAAACAAGGTGTACAAGGTTCTGGGTACCTTACCGGACAAAGCCGAGGAATTGGCCCTCGAACGGCTGAACAACATGTGCAACCGAATCTGCGAGATCTACAGCCCCGGCGCAAAACTCACGATCATTTCTGATGGTCTCACATACAATGGTTTGTCTAAGTCAACAATTGTCTTCCTCCATCTAAGCTACAGGCTGACATGTTCAGATCTCTTGAGCATATCGGATCGCGATACCTGGGCGTACGGGGAGGCCCTTCGCAAAATGGCAATCAGGAAGGGATTCAACAACATTGACTTCTCTCGATTAAAGGATCTGGTCAACTTCCCCGCGCCAGACAAGATTGAGGAGATCGCCTACGTCGCCAATGCCACCAATTTCCGCCGAATGATATTGAACCAATTCGGCAAAGATGACATCGACATCGATCACGAAATTTCCATCAACCCCGATATGCAGATGACGTACCTCGGATACAGAAGGTTCCTGGAGTCCGACTTGCGATATATTTTCCCTCTCGGTAATGGCAGATCAAGCAACGGGTACAAGAGGGACGTAAAGTATCTTGCGAAGCAGATGTTGATACGAGGAGTGGTAAGTAAATTCAAAGTAGCCATTTCGAAATGCCTCAGCTTACCTTTCTTCAAAAGGCATTTGCGGGTGCGGTCAAGAATGCGTTTCCAGATTATCTTCGGCTGTCTATCCACCAGTCGACTGGCGAGCACAAAGTTTCCATGGCCCTCCTCGACACGAAGACAGGCTTTACGACGCCTTGGCACTGTAGTGTCGCTTTGATGGCGGATGGTGTCTGGATGAGTGCCCCAATGGGTGAATACAAGAAGAATCCAAGGATGGAGACTGTCTACGAAGACGGTCGGCCCAGTTATTTCCGTGAAAAGACAGACGCAGTCGTTGAAGAAATTACGGTGGAGAAGTCTTCCGAACCGAAAAACCCCAAAGTCGAATCAAAAGTACAAGCCAGGCCCATCTCAAGTTTGAATGATAGCGAAGAGGAGAAGATCACCGAACTCGCCAGGACTGTTTCAATTGCATCAACTCGTGGCTTCAGAGATGAGAAAGGAGACATTATCAACCCCTTCCACGACACTGAACATCCCCAGCTAAACCCCAACTCTGGCAAATTCAGTTCGAGAGCATGGCTTGAGCAGCTTATGAGCATTGAATCGAGAGACCCTGAGCGGTACCCAAAAAGAGTAGCCGGAATCGCCTACAGAAATCTCTCGGTGCATGGATTTGGCGAGCCAACGGACTATCAGAAAACGTTTGGGAATTATCCTTTTGAGTTGCTGAGCTTGGCAAAGCGACTCATAGGCAAAGAGAAGAAGACCAGAATACAGATACTGAAGGACTTCGATGGCTTGGTCAAAAGTGGAGAGATGCTTGTAGTTCTTGGAAGACCCGGCAGGTAAGTAAGACTCCAGTAATATGAGAATACACAGCTAATATAAGCAGCGGCTGCACGACACTTTTGAAGACCATCTCAGGAGAGACGGGTGGTTTCTATGTGTCCGACGATTGTTACCTGAATTATCAAGGCATTCCCAAAGAAACCATGCACAAGGACTTCAGAGGAGAGTGCATTTACCAAGCCGAGAATGATGTTCACTTTCCGCAGCTGACCGTTGGTCAAACTCTGGACTTCGCTGCTCGGGCTAGGGTGCGTTGAACATATCATACGTCATGGTGTCGTGACTGACTCTTATAGGCTCCCCGCAACCGACTGCCAGGCGTCAGCCGAGATGTAAGTGCGCAGGAGATCTGGTAAGAAACTGTGCTAAATCCACTCCAGATGTATGCCGAGCACCTGAGAGACGTAGTAATGACCGTCTTTGGGCTCAACCACACTGTCAATACAGTGGTAAGCATCAGCCCTGGGTATTAGACCGAATCCATAGAACTTACATGCGTACTAGGTCGGCAATGACTTTATTCGTGGAGTTTCCGGAGGCGAACGGAAGCGTGTGAGTATTGCAGAAGCGTAAGTTACGCCTCAATCGAAATATATTCATGTTGCTAATACATGATGTTTGCAGGGCTATCGGGGGCAGTCCATTGCAATGTTGGGTAAGTCAAAATCCTCGGCTTCGAGTTATTCATACTCATTGTCGTAAAGGACAACAGCACCCGGGGGCTAGATAGTGCAACCGCGCTGGACTTTGTCCGAACCCTCAGAACCTCAACAGACCTGTGTGGATCGACGGCGATCGTATCAATCTACCAGGCCTCACAATCCATATACGACGTAAGCTATCACGTTACACTACCCACAACCGTACTAATGTCTGAAGGTCTTCGACAAAGTCGCAGTATTATACGACGGTCGTCAGATCTACTTCGGAGATATCCATGCGGCCAAAGTATACTTCATGAATCTAGGATTCGAGTGTCCACGACGGCAAACAACGGCAGATTTTCTTACGTCGTTGACAAACCCGGCAGAGCGAGTAATCCGAAAAGGATTTGAAGGCAAGACTCCAAATACCCCGGATGAGTTCGCTGCTGCCTGGCAAAAGAATGAGGACCGAGCGCTTCTGTTGCGAGAGATTGAGGATTTCGATAAACAATATCCCATTGGAGGGCCCTCACTGGAACAATTCAAGAATTCGCGAAAGGCAGTTCAGGCAAAGCCACAGTATGTTGGTGGATCCAAAACTTCCACAAGTGCGTACTAATCCAAGTCAGGCGCGTACAATCACCTTACACACTTTCGGTGCCAATGCAGGTCAAGTTGTGTGTCCGAAGAGGCTACCAGAGACTGCGAGGAGATATGGGTTTACTCATCTCTGGAGTCTTCTTCAACTCGCTCATGGCACTTGTAATCGGCGTACGTAATTTCCGGCTCCAATCAAAAGAGTCTTGAAAAAGCTTTGGTCATGGGCTCTAAGATGCTATCTGGGTGGTGTTCCTAGACGCAAGCAAAATGTGTAACATGGGACTTTCGAATAACACTACCTATGTAGCGTTTTATGACTACGTGCTAAAGTCAAGATCAAGTTCTCTTATTTTGAAGAGCAGCGCTGACCTTGTGTCCTGGCTTCTAGTCGGTTTTTTACAATCTGCCCAACAACACCGATTCACTCTACGCTCGAGGTGCTTTGCTCTTTTTTGGGATCTTGCTGGCCGCGTTCGCAAGTGCACTGGAGGTTCGTTTGGGTCTTGTGAGGATTGTGAATTTGTTGAAAGTAACATGAATAGATCCTCGGACTCTATGCCCAACGCCCCATAGTTGAAAAGCAATCGAAGTATGCATTCTACCATCCATTTGCCGAAGCAGTTGGTGAGTCAAACACTTGTCACCTTTCGTTGTCTACCTAGCTAATGCGCAGAAGCATCCATGATCTGTGACTTGCCTAACAAGATCTTCACTGCCATCGGATTCAATCTTGCTCTGTACTTCATGACGAATTTGCGACGCACGCCTGGTCACTTCTTCGTGTTCCTACTGTTCACCTTTACGTGCACGCTCTGCATGTCGATGTATTTTCGTTTTATCGGTGCAGTCTCAAAATCATTGGCACAGGTGATACTTCTCTCCTTTTTACAGCAAGTCTTTTGCTAACGACTCAGGCCATGGCACCGGCTTCGATATTCAGTCTTGCGCTTGTCATATATACCGTACGTCACAACCAATCGGAATTCCCGAAACAACCTAACCGATCATAGGGCTTCACGATTCCGATCAAGTACATGCACCCTTGGTTTCGATGGTTGAACTACTTGAATCCTGTTGGGTATGCGTACGAGGCGTTGATGATCAATGAGGTTTGCTATTATCCGGACACGACGAGTTCTCGCCGATCCTGACTATGTTTAGTTTCATGATCGCTTCATTCCTTGCACAAGGTTTGTGCCTCAGGGTCCAGGTTATGGGAACGTCTCTCCGAGCGAAAAGATTTGCGCCACTACTGGAGCCGCGGCGGGTGCAGATTTTGTCGACGGGGATACCTATTTGGCAGTTAATTTTCGTTACACACCCGATCACTTGTGGAGGTATGATTCAGAAAACCAATGATTACAATTTTCCACGGCAAAGATACTGACAAGGACTACTAGAAACTTTGGTATTATGATCGCATTGACGATCTTCGGTTGCGCGATCTATCTTATTGCCGCAGAGTACGTTTCGTCGAAGCAGTCCAAAGGCGAAGTCTTGATCTTCCCACGAAGACATGCAAAACTTGCGCCGCGAACAAAACAAGATGAGGAGTCCTATCCAGATGGTAGAGTTAGCACTTCAACACTGACTGGAGAGAAGGCGATGCCGGACGCACCTGGTCATATACAGAAACAGACGGCAATATTTCATTGGGATGGTGTGAATTATGATATCAAAGTCAGAAAGGAAACACGCAGACTCCTCGACGACGTTGATGGCTGGGTCATACCAGGGACTATGACGGCGTTAATGGCAAGTTCTCTTTGTGCCACGAAGAAGCCCATGATCTAACACTTGTCTCCAGGGAGTATCAGGAGCCGGGAAGACAACCCTGCTCAACGTTCTTGCCAGCCGAGTGACTATGGGTGTTGTCAGCGGTGAAATGTTAGTTGATGGTCGCCTCAGAGATACCGGATTCCAACGCAAGACTGGATATGTTCAACAGCAAGACCTACACCTAGCCACTGCCACCGTACGAGAGGCGTTGACATTCAGCGCCGTTCTGCGACAACCGAAAGCTACACCTTATTCCGAGAAAGTTGCATATGTCAATGAGGTCATCAAAGTCCTCGAGATGGAGGCTTACGCGGACGCTATTGTCGGGGTTCCTGCAGAAGGTGCGTATTTGGAATGAGTGCGCGCACATTAGGCACGTGTCGTACTAACTTTCTTCCAGGTCTCAACATCGAACAGCGTAAGCGCTTGACTATCGGTGTTGAAATCGCCGCGAAGCCTGCTTTGCTACTCTTCCTGGATGAGCCTACTTCTGGTAGGTTATCTTAATCTTTTGCAATGCATTGAGACGTTTCTAAAGGATATATAGGTCTTGACAGTCAAACTGCTTGGTCGATAGTCGCCCTTCTCAGAAAGCTGGCAAATTCGGGACAAGCTGTGCTATGCACCCTTCATCAGCCCTCTGCCATTTTGTTCCAGGAATTCGACCAGTTACTCTTTATCGCCATGGGAGGGAAGACCCTATATTTCGGCGAGATAGGTGAAGCTGCCAAGACTGTCACAGGCTACTTTGAGCGGAAAGGAGCGAGACCTTGTGGCCACGATGAAAGTCCCGCCGAATGGATCCTTGAGATTACCAGCGAGGCTCCCAGCTCGGAAAATACCCAAGACTGGCCAGCTGTCTGGAAAGATTCCAAGGAACGTACTGCTATCAAAACGGAACTGGCTCGCATGAAAGAAACTCTATCTCAGAAGCCTCTCCCACCCCATGATCCTGATGCGCTCTCTCCTTTTGCAGAGCCGCTCATTTTACAGCTCTGGGTTGTGTTGAAGCGGGTCTTCCAACAATACTGGCGCACTCCCTCCTACCTCTACTCCAAAGTCGCTCTGTGTCTTTTCAGCGTAAGTTCGAACCGATATCAATCATGACGAAGGTCGCTAATATTTTGAAGGCTCTGTTCATCGGCTTCTCGTTCTGGAAGACCCCTAACTCACTCCAGGGATTACAGAACCAGCTGTACGCGATCTTCCTGCTCCTCACGATCTTCGGAAATTTTTCGAATCAGATTCTGCCCCACTTCGTAACGCAGCGAGCACTCTACGAAGCCCAAGAGCGTCCCTCCAAGACCTACTCATGGAAAGTGTTCATCCTATCAAACATCCTCGTTGAGATTCCCTGGAACGCTCTCATGGCCCTTATCGTCTTCCTAGCGTGGTACTATCCTATCGGTCTCCGGCAGAATGCAGCAGAAGCACACCAGGTTGGCGAAAGAGGAATCCTCATGTTCTTGTTCATTCTGGCATTCTTGACTTTCGCCGCAACATTGACGAATATGCTTATTGCTGGGATCGAAACTGCAGAAGGGGCGGGCAATCTTGCAACGCTGTTGTTCTCCCTTTCCTTGATCTTCTGCGGGTAAGTCAAACCTTCTAGTACTGCCAGGCACTCAAGCTAATCCAAATCCAGTGTTTTGGCCACCCCAACGGCTCTTCCCGGTTTCTGGATCTTCATGTACCGCGTCTCGCCCCTGACATACCTAGTCTCAGGCATGCTATCCGTCGGTCTCGCCAATTCTAACATCGCTTGTTCCCCGGAAGAGTTCCTTCGTTTCTCACCACCTTCGGCATCGAACTGTTCTACCTTCCTTGAGCCATACATCAATGCCTTTGGCGGATACCTCAAACCCGAAAGCATGAGCTCAACTACCGAATGCATCTTCTGCACCGGAAGCGAGACAAACGTCTTCTTGAAGAGCGTGAGCTCAGATTATGGAGATCGATGGAGAAACCTTGGGATCTCCTGGGTCTATGTGCTGGTTAACATCGCAGGGGCCACTGGGCTTTATTGGCTTGCTAGGGTACCCAGGGGAACTCGTGAGAAGAAGTGAGGATGATGCCGAGGAGTGTTCTTTTGCGGAATCCGATTTGCGATGCAAGCCACTTCGATAGTCTTTTTTTTAGGTTAATTTGCACATTTTTCTTGTTCATATGGACCCAAAAGTTACTACGTACAATGCTATCATGCCCGCGTCCTGAAAACACTCCGAAAACTGATTCATAGCTCACGCGTTCACATTCAATAGCTCAACTAGAGACAGCAAATCAATTGTTAGAACAGCTGGAGTAGTCTCTGAATGGAGCCCACTATGGTGAGTCCTGAATCTGTTGCAGAAAGTCCTGATGTATGATCATGTACATTCACGTGTTCATCAATTGTATCCAAGTCCACAGCCTGACTGGCCGCACTCATAACTGTCTGCCTCTCTAGACACATGTTTGCATGCATCACAATTTTTCGCATCCTTGTTGCACAAACAGACTACAGAGTTTTCGATTGGAGATGGGATCTGATAACTACATTCAGTATGTCCAGGCTATTTTCACCGGATCTTTGGCCCGCACTGCGTGCAACGAGACTGGGATATCTATGACTGGTGCCAATAGATCCGAAATAGCGATCCAACGTCCTGCATGTTCCCTGCATTGCTGGATGCATGCTCGACATACCCGCGACCCTGGGTCTCACACGAAGGATGACATGCAGTATGCAGGAGGCACGTGCAGCGATAAAGCTATTCCGCAAGGACATCAACTGCAAAAATTGTTGAGAATTGGACAGAGCTTCTCAACAAATCCATACGGGCAAAATCATGGCGGATACCAAAATTCTGGAACACATGGATCCATTGCTCATTCATGCTTGGACGAATCTAACTCTTCTTCAAGGATCGCGGTCCTGCGATGAGCGGTGTATCATTTGACACCTATGGAAGGGGTTGAAAGCATGTCCGCTCTCAGAATTTTATCCTATTCCGGAGCGCAGCGCATGCTTGCTATTGAAGCGCGACCTAGAGCCTTCGCCAGCAGACACCATGGTTCGGATGCCATCTCTTTCCTATATTGTGAGAGTGACAAAAGAGCGTGGATCTTCTTACTTTGTCATATGACGAGTCTTTTTATACCTTCCAAGGCACACAACATCCGGGTTCATACCCGGGTGGCACACTCGCGGGGCTTGCTGGCAGCCGCCAGGACGTTCAATTTTCTTGAATAAGATTTCGAAGACGGGTAATTTCGGTCCTTGGGTCTCTGAACGGTATTTTTGACAGTGGTACTCCAATCATACGAGTACCGGCCGCCTGCGGTGCTGTTGACTCCAGACCCCATTGCCAATCACGTGAAGCGGTGCAACAATCTGGGTGAGAAAGTGACTGCAACGATTTGGAAACTGGGCTGATACTAAATGAATTGGAGAAGAGAAGACTGGGCTGTTATCTATGTGATTGAGCGTTCGATATTCATTGAGTTGGTGGGTGAGAGATGGAGGAGGTTGGTTCTGAACTTTTGAAGTTGGCGGCCTCGATGGCTGGACGTGAGCTCGCCTGAGCCAATCATTTCAGCCGTCCTAACACCGGGTGTATCTGTTCCGAAATGAAATCTTTCGACGTCATGAAGGAACGAGAACTTCTCAGAAACCCAGCCTCGTACAAAAATTTGGGAATTGACTGATCTCATCGCCCCTTCGAGCCATTGAGTTTAGCTAGGTACTGGCTTTCTTTTTCGTTAGTGACTAGTCTACGAAGAGGCGCACGGTCCGCACGCTTGGTCCTCGCGACAGCCATCCGCTCGGTATAACAACGACCAAACCTAACCCACTACGAACCTAAGAGCTTTGCAGGAAGCCGGACGTCGATTAACGAGGGGCTATGGGAAACACCACCTATGCCGCCCTGGCAATCTTGCCGCTCGTCCTGTATGTCCTTTACGAACAGCTCAAGCGTTGGCGCCACGGGAATTTGTCCCATCTTCCCCAACTCCCCAGCTCTCTTGTCTTTGGGCATCTCAAGGATTTGGCCAATGGGTTCAAAATATCAGGTGATTCCAGGCGTCATGCGGGTGTGCACCAATTACTCTTGCACGATCCTGTCCCAATGGCTAAGGAAGACGGCAGATTACATATTCGAAGACATGGTCAAGACTGCAGGAAGACCAGATATCCTGCTGGTAGATATTAGACCAGTTGGATACGCCATGGTCATTGTGAATTCCCACGAGGTCGCCGAACAGATTGCCAAACCGACGAAGACGTTCCCGATGAGCACGCCCAAATCGCCGACATTCTCTGCTTTTCTTCGCTTAGTTGGGCCTATGTCCATTCTCTCCCAGGAGGTCAGTCTATATACTTCATTACGTGTGTATAAAAGACTCATTGCGATGTTTACTTTTATTGAAATCTATCTGCAACATGCCATCTGAGGCATGGTTGCTAGACAATTGTATGCGCTAACGCCACGGCAGGGTGAAACGTGGAAGTCGCTTCGCAAGCGCTTTAATCCTGGCTTTGCTCCACAGCACTTGGTCTCCCTACTTCCCCAGATTTTGCAGAAAACATCCCTATTCATGTCCAAGCTCGATGCTTTAGCCGAGTCCGACGTAGAATTCGACATGGAACCTCTTTGCACAAATCTCACCTTCGACATCATTGGCGCCGTTGTCATGAACGTCGACCTTGGGGCCCAAGACAAGCCTTCGAAGAGCAATCCCATTGTAACCCTCTACAAAGCCATTATAGAGACTTACAGCGACAATGGTCGCTTCTGGCTGTGGCTCAATCTTCCTGTCCGAATCCGGCGCCTGTGGTATTATCTTCAACTCGATAAGGTTCTCAAAAAAGCCTTAGCGCAACAATTCGAAGAGATCAAAGCTGCGCAGCGCACATCTACTAAACAGACAAAGGACCGCTCTGTACTTGCGCTTGCGCTCGAGGACACTGATGTTCTCACGAAGGAAGTACTCCAGAGTACTGCTGACCAAGTCAAGACATTTTTGTTTGCCGGACACGATACCACCTCAATTCTTCTTCAGAGATTGTTCCATGCCCTATCTATCCATCCAAAATGTCTTACTACCATCCGGGCCGAACAAGATGCGGTATTTGGAGACCGCGATCCACAAGATGTATTCCGCGAAAAGCCGGACGAAACGATGAAAGCGCTATCGTACACCTCTGCCTGTATCAAAGAAGCCCTGCGTCTGTGGCCCCCCGCCGGCTCCGCTCGCATGGCGCCCCCAGGTTCTGGGTTCAATGTGCACCTCAGTGATGGCTCAGACGTCTGTGTCGATGGCACCGTCCTCTACCTTTGCCATTATATGATCCAGCGTGACCCACGTGTCTACGGAGAGACTGCCGATGACTTCGTCCCCGAGCGTTGGATTGGTGACACGGATACATCTTCCGCGAACAAGGATCTCGATGCAACCAGCATTCCCTCTGATGATAAGACGGTTCCGATTTCCGCCTGGCGTGCCTTTGAACGTGGCCCGAGGAACTGTATTGGTCAGGAGCTAGCGAACTTAGAGGCGAGAGTTATCTTAGCCTGTGTGATGAGGAGGTATGACTTTATCAAGGTGGGTGCTGGAGCGATTAAGAGGGATGAGCAAGGAAATGGAATATTGAGTGAGAAGGGTGTCTACGAAACTACTTCGGAGCTGTTCAGTGTGAGTAATCTGACCGATAAGATATTGATCGGAGACAGCTTGCTAATTCAAAGACAGACTATGCAAGTCACATCTAAGCCATTTGATAAAACGAGGATGCGGGTAAAGATGCATCAAAAGTGAGGTTAGGTCGGGGATTGGCGTCTGAACCATGTTTCAATAGCAAAAGTATCGCGAGGGCATACATGTCTACGTATCGCAACGCAATCTAAATGAAGTCGAGCCATTGAACATTCGCTAGGCCCAATATAGTAATAGGACATATTTCACTCCCAAGAAACATTAATTCTGCTACGTTAAAACAATCCATGGTCAAAGGAGTGAACGTGGCGCACTCCACGTGATGAGAGCTGTGGCTGCTCGGTGCCCTATCGGTGGCCGGGCGACATGAAAGACCGGTTGGGCTTCGATGATTAATCCATGCATCGATGATGATGCGCACCGGACGAAATCGCGGAACAGCACCGTTGGATATATCTCATCTACCAATTGCTTTATGATCATTCAATATTGAAATATCATATCCTTCAAGAGCATTTCCATCCCAAATTGAGATTCACAGGGATACTCGTCGACGCCACAGCTGCTGCAGGAACGCTCCAATAACGCTGCGTGCTCAGACAGCACGCGATTGCTTACCACAATGACGACCACCCATAGCTCCACCACACCCTCACAGCCTCTCGATCGTATACAATCGAGTACTAGCGAAAGGGCAGCAGCTTCGGCCTCGACCTGTCACAGGCTTTTCGACCGCTTTCGCTCGTGGCGCAGCGGTGGCCATGTCGCCTCTTATCCGGCCCTTCCTCCGCCCTCACAGGACCGTCTCAAGGCCTCCTTGACCGAAACGCCGCTCGATGTTGGATCACTCACACAGCCGGAGCTTCGTGCTGCCGAGGAGAAGGGGAAGACAGTGTTATACCTAGCATATGGGTCGAATCTGTGCAAGGAGACGTTTAGGGAGAAGAGAGGGATAAAGCCCCTCGCGCAGGTCAACGTGCTGGTGCCGGAGCTCAAGTTGACATTTGATCTTCCTGGGGTGCCGTATTTGGAGCCATGTTTCGCCAATTCGGCGATGCGGGATCCCTCGGAGACGAAGACTGAGGAACGAAATCAGGTCGAGAGGACAGACTATCACAAAGACCGCTGGCACAAGGGACTCGTCGGCTGCGTGTACGAAGTTACACCCTCCGACTACGCACATATCATCGCGACCGAAGGCGGCGGGTCGGCGTACAAAGACATTCTAATTACCTGCTATCTCCTCCCAGACTCAGACTCCGTTCCGTCGTCCCCGACATCCGCGCCTTTTAAAGCACACACGCTCTTCGCGCCCGTCGCCGAATCCAAATCCACAAGCGCATTAAGCTTCCACACTACAGACCGCTTTTCGCGGCCCGATCCCAGCTACGCGCAGCCCTCCGCGCGATACCTCAAGCTCATCACCGATGGCGCCAGCGAGCTCTCCCTCCCCGTCGAATACCAGAAATACCTCTCGGAGATTCGCTCCTACACAATGACAACCAAAAGGCAGGAACTGGGACAGAAGTTCTTTTTGAGCACTTGGATGCCGTTCATTGGGCTTATTTTTGCGCTGCAGGCCAAGTTTCAGGACGATAAGGGACGGAGTCCGAAATGGCTTGTTGCGATTAGCAGCATGATATTTTTGTGTATGTGGGTGAGCTATGACGTGGCATATAGGAGGATCTTTGGGGACGGAGAGAGAACGGAGGCGCAGGGAGAGGATACAGATAATGAAACATCAAGGTCCAAGTGGTTTGGGCGAAGGAAGGAGAGTGTGAGTTGCCGTCTGGTATAAACAAACACATTATGCAATGCAATCAATCGCTTGTGGTCTTCCGGAAACAGCGAAAGCGACTTCTCCAAGGTATGGACAAGGCTGAGGTCATACTGCTGTGTGATTGGTAGGGTTGGGGAAAGCCATCGCTCCTGCCCTCCATTACGTGCCTTCCATCCACCAAGCGCCTCAAGGGTGCCCATTTTGATCGCTTCCCGCTCTCTTTCTCTGACTCCCACTCCTAACCAACGCTCCCTTCTAACAGTTCTTATTCCTCCAATTCATCCTTCACGCCTCAGCCGATCGACAAGGCTCAGTACCTTCGTATTCCAAACGCAGCCTTCTCAGCCGTGCCTTTTCGTGGCTGAATTCTTGGTGTCTGCCTACCCCTCCTCAGCCTGATCTTACATCCACTCTCCAGGGCAATTCTGTCCTTTTTATTCCTCTTTTGGATCCGGAACCCTTTGTTGGAACACGCAATCGCCAACGCTTTTCGATACTGGACACGGCTTCACCATGCCGCTCAGCAAACACATTCCAAAGAGGCTTAAGGCTAGGTTTAGCAGATATGAGGACATGAGGGTGCGAACCGAAGCAGCGCCCAGCGAGACGGACTCTCCTACGGAGGTCGAGTCTGGATTCGAGTGTTCAGCATGTACCTCATATTTTGGAGGGCATCCAAGTTATTTGGAAAGAGGGTTTCATACTGAGGACGGCATCAAAGCAAGTCAGAATGGGTGTCGGAACTGCGCTTCGGTATCAGCGATGGTCCTCTGCACACGACACAGAGAAACCCACCCGAAAGATTATGGAAATGAGGCAACTATCAACTACTCATTGAGTAGCAGCGTGTTCTTCGAAGTTGATCGTATATAGTATGAGATATTTCGTCTGGCAAAAGGTAAGCTGTCTGTACGTCGTGATCGCTACGAGTATTTCAGAGTTGTGTAAGGCTATCACTCAAATCATATTCATGATTCCTAATGATCTTAGTAATCCAGTGTGCTCTGTCTCTTATCAGTGCTCAATTTCGCTGAGCTTGGCCTAGCCATACTGCTAGACCAATCTCAACCCCAAGGCTAGCCTCTGCTCTCCAATTCCAACGACTTCAGCAATTCGATCATATTTCAGCCTTTACCGATTCGGCCAGACATCGCATTAGAGGCCGGATCGATTGCCAGCGTAGATCAAGCTCAGGCATAGCTTCAGAATTGCATTAGGAATCATCAGTGATGCTCTGAGTTCGATCCAAATTTCCTCCCGAAAGGAGTGATAGACGTTCAGGAAAATAACCCACGACTGTGCATATTTTCAATGGTCAACGCAAGCGATAAATCATATGTCGCTCTCAGTCATTGTTAGGGATCTCACCGGACTTACAAAACTGAAACGCATTCACTCGGGGCGCGGCTAAAGGGCTTTGCGTGGGAAGATATTCCACCAACGTTCCAAGATGCGATATCCACATGTCGGTCTCTCAATTTCCGATTTCTGTGGATAGACTCGCTTTGTATTATTCAAGATGATATTGATGGTTGGGCTGAGGAGTCTTCTCGAATGAGTGGTATATATTCCAACGCCGCTCTCACTATAGCTGCTGCTGCTGCTAAAGATGATATTGAGAAGTTTCTGAACTCAAGATCATCGGAATGCAAGAGTTTTCCCGTCATCACCGGAAACTTTCGCACCGAAATTATGACGCGCCGTGTCCTTCACGGCCCTCGTGAAACAACCAAACCAGGGCCTCCTATTCGCCGTGGATGGGTAAGTATGTACAATCTCCAATGTGGGCCCAGGTGGGGTATTAGCTTTAAGGATTTTGATGTCCTGTTTCGCTACTATATGCCCAAAGTTTCTCTGCTTCAGCTGGCTTCGAGCCGTTTGAGGAATCGTGCTGACCCCGCCCCACCTCAGGTTTTGCAGGAAAGATTCTAATCTCGACGAATTCTTCATTTCAAGGAACATGAAAAGATTTGGGAGTGTATTGAGGCTCGGCATTGCGAGTGCGCGACGCCTTTAAACGAGGCAGACTACCCAAATGTCAATCACAAGAAATATTCGAAAGCGTATAAATTTACCAGAACGGATATATCCAAAGCAGAAACTCTTACACTCGGTGGAGCGCAAGCATTGCAATGGAATACAGTCGGCTTCAGCTCAGCAGAGCATCCGATCGTCTCCCTGCTTTATCTGGTTCAACTAGCAGTCGCTCGATCCCGGCGCAGAAAATCAGGTTAGGCTGCCGCTCATACCAGAGCTTCCGGAAGCACTGAGATTCTCATACAATTTGTTTCTGGACACCTATGTAGAATCGTTCGATGTTCCTACGCCGCACGGTTGGACAAACACAATTGGGAGGAATAAATACGGCAAAATGTCTCTTTCTTATCTCGCAGGGTCTGGCTCCGTGGTTTTCTTGGCTGTCATTTTGAGTCGTATGGCGGTGAGGGCGTCAAAATGGCGAGGTACGGGGATTGCTTCTTGGTATTCTCGAACTTCTCCCCGGGGCCTATGAGCGGTTTAGATCTTTTAGTATCACTCTTGTGGATGGGGAAACACCAGAAGCACTAGGCAGCCTCTGGAGCCGTACATGCAAGAAATTTGTTATTGTCTAAAGCTAAAGGCCGTGATTTAGATTTTTCATTTCTATAGAGCAATTTCCAATAGCCCAAAAAGATATGGGGCCATGGTTCTTCCACAGTCCTCGTTCCCGTAGTTGGTAATCTTCCAGGAACGCTCTTCACCGTAAGGAATGGCATATTTCTGCATGTATGTACAAGAACTTTACTGCCCAGTTCAACTGAAACATGGCATCAAACCCGGTATCCAAGACCAAAGAAATTTGGAGGAAAGACTGCAAGCCTTAGCGCATCGCTTAACATACGAATTTAGAGATATTTTAAGCTCTATAGAGAGAATTTAATTATCGCTGCTGTAGTATGAGTACAAGAATACATCTACAAGCTCATCTCTCACCTGCATATTAGCAACTGAAAATGTTGAGGATGTGGAAGAAACTACAGTGTAAATTTGGATCAAAGGATCTTCGATTTACCCCTGGAACTTCGGTTTCTTGATTGACATGCCTGATATCAATTGTGGCGCGGTTGATACCCTTAGGAGTTCGTCGTGATGAGCGATAGTTAACAGCGTCTACAAGCAGATATGTTCCAGCCAGGTGAAAATGCCGCTTCAAAATCAGAAAGCTTAAGTAGACTCTATTGAGATGCGATTACTCCATTCCTGAACCATAACTGGCAGCACGCGCCTTTTCATTCAATAACAGAGTGGGAGATAGGAAAATGCCGACAGTCCGAGTTTGAAAATTGAAGTGTCTGTATCGCGATCACATCCTCATTCGAGTGGCCAGCCCTTGTTAGCGGTAAAAAGGGAGACCGACGCGAAGGACTACAAATAGGTTCTCACAACCGTAAATTCATTAGCTCTTTTGCTTTCTCCGGTTTTGCGAGGCTGGGGGGCTACGGTGCATGCAATTAATTGCTTGCTCCTGGAACATCTTGTTCGAGGCGTTCGAATTGAGAGGCGTTGTATATAGAATCAAAAACAATATCTAGAGAGGTGTTCAGGGACAATCTAGACGCGTTGTTGCATGTAAAGGTTATAAAAATTATGTCATCTCGCGGAGGCTGTGGGGAATGTTAAATTCAACCATGTCCGGACGTGGGTACGGCTGAATTAAGTTGCCTGAAACAGTTAGCTAGAGTATCTGGCCTGTGCGTTAGGGGCCACATGTACTTAACAACCCTCTTTCTTCGTACGAAGAGAGAGGGCAGTAGTTAACCACAAGAAGATCTTTACCTGCTCACCCCCATTGCGGGCCGTACGCTTAGCGTACGGCTGCCCACCACCTACCGCGTGCGTAGCCACGCAGAGAAGGGACCCACTACCAGATGCGTAGCCATCTAGAGGAGTGAGCCAACCGACAACCACCAATATATAAAAGATAAGGTAAAAAACACAAATATGACTTGAGTAAATCATGATATACTCTAATCTCTGTCAATGCGACCTTTATTGTCTGTAGAAAGGTTGTGCTGTGCTGTGTTGATGCTGGACAGGTACGGCCATACGTTGAGCTGTGCAATATTGTCCCCCAACCAAAACTATGCCTTTCCCATGACCTATGACGACAGCCACCCCTCCAGAATCTTTTCCAGGCTCCAGCGCACGTCCCTCAACGGTCACACGCAACAACAACAAAGGGTGTCCTGACCCAGCACGCCACCGCCCCACCATCAAGCCCCTCGCTCACTATTCTAAAAAGTAGCTATATAGACGCCCTATTTTCCGTTCCTTTCGCCTTCGGGCACTTGGTCTATTGAAGCGATACAGAGAAGATTAGCATGGCCCCTGCACTAAGGATGACACACTCAATCAAAGAAAAGCAACCATTTTTTGCTCCTTTTTGCTGTTTTGGGGTGGGTGTATGGGCTGTAGGTTCAACCCTGAATGGGGCCATCTTTCTTTTTGCGTACTCTTTTTTTTAAAGCGGTATATGCTCTGTGGTGGGGCGTAACTGCTGGCGACCCTTGCGTGAGTGAAAGGTGACCGCGGTTTAGTCACGCACTGGCATGCAACGAAGCCCACAACTCGCAAATGAGAACCTCTCCTATCTTTACCGAGGAGCAAGCATAAACAGACTAGTAAAATAGAACGATTAAATACGCAATAGCCCATTCCCAGACCTCTGCAGAAGCGGGGAGGATTCTAACTTATGTTCATTATCACGAACTCTCAGGCCGGCAAACTTGCAAGAAGCGCGGGACTAGGTGCATTTACAGGACTAAGAATCTGTCCTCGGCATTGAATGGCAGGCTATCTTTCTGTGCCCGCTACAATTAGCTCTCCATATGGTTCTTCACCAAATGGGAGTGAGTGGGTGTGATGGAGCACCAACTGAATACTTTACTGTAGCGGCGTTAGACGCGGCCTTCGTTATTCCGTTCTCTTTTTTTGAACATCTACTCTCATTTATTCACAGCCCTGCACCCGAACAGACATTCAGTAACTATCCGTCCTGCGTCATTGACCCATTGCCCCAGACAGAGCACATTCAGTAACTCTCCGTAATGCGCTGCATTTATTACCTGAGTATCTGCTCCCCACATTCCACCAGCCACGGCTCCTCTATCCGCCATTATTTGTGTCTTAAGCCGCAAGGTGCATTTAAGCCGCTCTGGATTGGAGTCTTTGAGGGGAGATTGATTGATGGAAGAGCGTCGATCGAGGGCCATGCCACAATGGGTACTAGAAGAATATTCAGCCTTTAGGACGTTTCATGGTGACAGGACTGAAGTCTTACCGTGAGTCTGAAGCGCATCCTTCTGCATATCTGTTCCTGAGTGAATGCTTGTCACAGGGAGATGTCGGTCCACGGCGCGGGCGTTTCTGCGCAAGTCATGGATTGTGCGGATACGGTTCGGAATAATTCGAGGAGTGTTCTCGATGAGTATCTGCTCCTATCATACCACGTGTGAAGGACCGAGAGACATTAAGTAACTCTTTGTACTGCGTCCGAGAGCCATTCAGTAACTCTCCGTAGTGCGTCGCTGTTCCACTGTCGGCGGGCGTTGCTGCGGCTCAGCAACGCCCAATGCCCAACGACCGTGAGCGTGTGGGGTGCGTCAGGTTGTGGGCCGAAGACAGGTGAAGGCAGGATTCAAATTTCTTTGACGAGTATCTGCTCCCAACATACCACAATGGTAGTAGGACGTCCTCAGATGTGTCAGCCTTGATATCGAGTGGTGGGGCGCGCTTGGGAATTGCGGAATAGCAAGAACCGCGGATTTCCTGAGTTGCTGAAGCTAGACTCATACGGGTATTGTATGTAAGCTTATTTGTGCCGGGCTGCTCACAAGTTGAAGCAGATATGGCCCAGGCATCCTAAGTCGAGGATGGTGGAGAGAGCGGATAGCGCTGAGTAGGGTGTGGGAGATTTAGCGAAGTGAGAGGAGGAAGTGCGGTCGGTGGAAGGTTGGAAACCATACAAAGCACAGCTAGACGAGGCGGCCATTCCTGTTTGTCAAGCCTGCAAATGCGCCTTAGTGCTTGACTCATAACTTGATGACGAGATAGTGAAGGGAGGGGTAGCAGGAGAAACATCTGTGCTCCAACAGAGGTAGGTACGCACCGATATCACGATGCTTTTGATTGCCAGTGCTCGCCGACACCCAAGGCGAACTGAGCAGAATGGTTCGAGGGGGAAAGGTGGTATATTAGGACGAATGTGCCATGCTTCAGCTCGAACGGTACTGGTCCTGATAGTCGGCGTAATATTACATATGTGATTGCGGGCGACTCAGCCTTTTGGAGCTTCGTACTGTCAGATTCAACGGTCTGAATAGTCATAATCCGGGGCAACCAATGATTCCGACCTGATGAGGCTGTGAATGCAGGAAATGGGGATGTGGTATCGCAATGGTTGCCGATCGGCGCAGCAAGTACGGTCAGACAATGAATGCCCAGGAAAAGCAGGACTCTAGTTGCTGCCATATGTATCGACGCCGGAGTCTGGCATGGCTCGATTGATCCAACCGCAAAATTCTGCACCGGTGGAACAGGATAGTACGAATTATAGTCTGCTCCCATGCTGTGGCCTTCCAAGTCGTCAATCTCCTGAACAAAATGCTGCAGATCAAACCGTGATATCTCAACCTGATGGTGCGTTCGATGCTGAACCGGCTCGACTGAGTCGGGGAGCTGCACGGTTTCAGTGGCAAAGATGGAAGGTACCAATACGGCTTAGCGTCGTTGCGTTAAGGTCGAGGAAAAGGTTGACGCGGTGCCGCACACATAACTACGACAACACAAAATTTCCAACCTCACCTCCATACTCTTGAGCCATCACACTCCCCCTCGCCATCTTCAGTCCTTCCAAAACACCACAATCTTTCTTCGGCTTCCTTTTCAAGCGAATACGCTCCCTCTACACTTCACTTTCCCGGGTGACTCTGTTTACTTTGTTACGGCGGGGCAACTCTCGTAAGTCTTCCTCTAATTCATTCAAGCCCTGGTTTTGCAACTCGCCCTGAGACTGTCCGCGTTGATATCTGGCTTACGATGGACAGCATTTCAACCTCATACCCATGTTGACTCTTCCTTTCACCCTCCAGTGTGCGAGCGCGGGTCCGCACCTCACCGCCTGGTCTGCCACACTACCCTGGACGAGGACCTCCTCAGAATCGTTTCTTCAAATCACCTTGTGCCTACCCGTGAATGCGAGGGCTCTGGATTCAGCTACTTGTCTCCAGTCCTCAAGGTGAGCAATCTCTCTTCTCGTTCCTCGCTTCGTCACGAACTCTTCATTTCCACCCCAATTGCCGTACGAACGAATGCAGGGTTTGGCCGGAGGCTGGCTCGACCCCATGTTGCCTTTCTCCGCAGAGTCTCCTGCTAGAAGAATATATACCTAGGTATCGGTCGCAAAACATTCAACGTAAGTATTTGGGTGGCACCCAATTCAAAACGATTGGTTTCTGCGATCGGACAACAGGATTTCGGATCATATTCTAGTACTTAGTACTTAGAATATGGTTCTCCCTGTGTGCAACAAGGACCCCGGAAAGTGATGAGCGCTTGTTTTTATCGCTTGCCACCCAAAGGGATCTCCGAAGATGCATACAGTCTGGCTGGCCTGTCTCCAACATAATTCCCCATCAAGCGTCATTTCTTCATCTGCTTCCACATGCGTTATAGTCTCTACAGGCTCTAATGGCTCACTAGGGACGGCGTTGAAGTATGTCCTCTCTGGATCTCGAGTACCGCGACTCGCCTCCGCTGGTATCAATAATACGATCAACTGAGGTTGCTTGCCTTCTCCTCATCGAAACTCTGGGTTCCGCGCTGAGTTCGCGTTGAAGAAGTCGGCATCGCGACCACTCAACTTCGCATTCTCGGTCCCCCTAAACATCAGCCTTACTCGCAAAGGACCCTGGCACTGGGTCTTTTTACCACCGTCCTCACTTTATTCAACTCCCTACTATCGCCCTACGGTAACCAAAGCTACTCTCCGGGTCGTAGGCATCATCGGCAGAACAAGTAAGTCCACATTCCTTCAGCGGCTTTTTATGATGACCCAACAACCACCTTCCGAGACCTTTGGGCCGTGTTACCGGATCGATCGTTGCCTTTGGGTGCTACTCCATGCCATGACTGGTCCAAAGCTGTCATTGAGGGAACCCACTAATTCTCTGATTGAGCTCGACCCCACCTCTTTTTCGTTCATTCCTTCGGGGACTTCGCGGCTAATCCGACGAGTAGATCACTTCTTGCCTCTCTCGTCCACCACAGCAAGCCATGGAGTATGCACAGACCTCATTCGTTGGCTACTTTCCACGCCTCTCCACTGCCGAAGATGAAAACCACCATGTATAGTTCAAGTCTATCGTAGACGCGCTTGGGCTGCGTCAATGGCTCAGCCGTTACCTTCAGGTGCAGCTCGACTCTGCGATGCGGACCGGGTTGTCGTTGATAAATCCTTCAATTAAAGGTGCAATCTTCTCATCTGAGGCTTCAGCACCTCTCGTCGTCTTCTACCACATTTCGAAGAGTCTCCAGCTAATACAATGATCAGATCGCGCAACGCGCTCATCGAAGCCACCCTTCCAAGTAAGTGCAAATCCGCAACGGCCCTCCCCAAATCCATCATGATGACACACCATCTTTATCGTTTCAAAGTATGAGACGGTCTAGGCTAGATCAACGGCGCAGCCATTACCTCTTGGGGCAGTTCGAGTCTGCGATTTGGCCTGTTTAACCTCAATGACGTTACGAATGACCACATTCTGAACATACCTTGCCTCGACACGACTTCATCCGCCATATTGCAGAGGGCCCCTGGCTAACATAATTACAGATTCACAAAATTCTCGCAAACCCTTAGTCTAGCTAGTAAGTACACAATCTCCACATACATGTTTTGCCCACTCCCGTCATGGTGTTCACACCAGGTGCTCTTAGACGTGTCTTCTGGTCCTATCAGCGGCTCAGCCTTTACCTTCGGGGGCGGCTCGATTCTGCGACTTGAACCGTTGACCGTCGATGATTATCCGCAATCTAGTCCTGAACGACTTCAACTCGTCTTCATTTCTCATCTTTTGAAAGAAAGAACGTCCGCTAACACAGTTACAGAACCGAACACCCATTTTTCCAGACTGCCGTTCAGTAGGTAAGTACGTAATCTCCACCTACAAGTTTTTTCCACTCCCGTTATGATGTCCAAGGTCCTAGATGCACAAGTTAGTATCTTAGACGTGTCTCCTGGCTTGATCAACGGCTCAGCCGTTACCTTCGGGGGCAGCTCGTCTGCGACTTGAACCTTTGCCTGTCGATGACTATTCTCACAATTGCTGAACCACTTCAACTTGGCCGCTCCATTTGTCGTCCTTGCGAAAGCCACTGGCTAACTCAATGTAGAAACTACAGATCTTCTTAGGAAGGCTGCTTGTCAGCGGGTAAGTAGACCACTGTCCTTCCGAAGCCTTCCTCAAAGCACGTCGTTTCCAGGTCTGGAATTATCTGCAGGCTAGACTAGCGGCTCAGCTGCTGCCTGGCGGGGCATTTCGAATCTGCGATCGAGCTTGTGCGACTGTCAGCGACACAGGATATGAACACAGAGTGTAAATAAAGAAACCTCGCTTCACGCTGCCTATACTCTACTTGTCGCGAAGAACCTTCAGCTAACGCGATGAAAACAGGTCGTCCTTCGGAACCTGATACGATATTCCCGGTACGTTCGTCGCGCGGATACGATCGCGCCTCTAGTATATGGATCTCTTTCCTCGAACGCCTCGCGCGACGCGGCTATCCATCCAGCACCTCGCCTTGAGTGCGCCAATCGATTTCTTTAACACGCCAAGCCACACAGCGTGGCCTTGTCGTCGTCTCTGGCCGCTCTTCTCTACTAGGGTGCGCTCACCGGTTTTCCTACAGCTGCAGCCGACCATTTCACTTGGATATGTCCACTTCTAAAGTAGATTCGTTCGCCGACGGTACCTCTTCTCCGCTGGGTACGAAGTCGAGTTCCCTTATGTCCACCTCTACACCGTGGGCGCGTTCACCTCTTGACGGCTCTCTCTCCAGAGTATGCTCATCGATTTATCTACACGTCGACCTCGTCGGCGCGGTCATCGGGCACGACACTCGTCTCGCTGTCGACCTGCGGCGATATCTCTTCGCACGCAAATCCTCGCAACCGCTCCTCGACTGCGCAACGAACCACATCGCAGCCCAGTAACGAGCCCAACTCCATCACCAACCCCACAGCGTACTCCCTACTGCAATCCGACAACATCTCAAGCCTTGGGCCGCTGCAGGAAACAAGCTTCGCCAACCCATCCAAGCTTCCAAGCTTCACTTTCCCCAAACCCAAATCCAAACCCAGCTCCCCATGACCTCACCAACGACCTCACACCTCGTCACGTTTCACAATCGTCCTTCATCTCGTCCAAACTTTACCTCGAAACATTATCCCTGGCGTGGAGACATGACGTCGGTGGTTCGGCGTTACGCCATACCCCTGCGCCACACCTCACCACTAACCCCGGACGGACCTGCACTCTCTTCCACAGCGCTCGAATTCGGGTTTTGGTTCTGGGAGACGTGCATGCGTGTATGCGTGGGTCGCGTGCTGTTCCAAGCTGTATGGTAGCCCGTCGTCGCTCTCGCGATTACAATTCCCTTGAGCGTCGGCGCTGCAGGTCTTGGCGCGCTCTCGCATTGTCGGTTGTAGCTTTGAGATATTGTGACTTTGCACATCTGCTGTTAGAGGTCTAGGTATTTCCGGAGGAAGATGTGTTGGGTGTGGAGGCTCGACGGTAGCAATTTGAGAGGGCGCAGGACTAGGGGTGCAGTTGTGGGTGGGGATGAGCTGGGTGCGGAGGATGCGCGGAAGTGTATTGGACGCAATGGCGGAGATGCGTGCTGGGATAGATGTTAGTAGGATCGGTATAGAGATTTGTAAATTTGGGAGTAATTGTTCTTATCTTAAATGTCGTGTTGTGAGAGTGGTAAGAGCCTTGTCGTAGATAGAATCTGCAAGAACGACAAACCGTTGTGAACATGGCTACCTGCGCGCTTCCGCTTCGCCTGGCTGGGGAGGATGTGCGAAGGCCTGTTCAGCTCTGTCCTGAATGGCCTTTCCCATGCTGTAGCTACGCATTAGCAAACGATCGTGCTTTCACCTTCCGCGTCCATTCCCAATCAGGTAACATCCATCTCTTTCCCACCCCCAAACCTCACCCGAACAAACATCACACAGACAAAGGCACCTCTCCTGTAAGATACAACAAATGATATTGCTATGTCTTCTATCCCTATAGACCATCTATTCCTGCAGCAATAACTCTCTTCTACAACCCCTCTCTAGTCAGCAACTCGCTAACCACACACCCCCAATCCACCATTGCACAACGCGTACCGTATATCCCTATATCCTCATCCGGGAGGAATTCTTAATAATTACTTTACCAGTAAGTAATACTGAGTCGTTCGAAGCGAAAGCGGCCAAAGCCGTCTGTATGAGTGAGACGCGAGTGAGTGCACTCGCTGCGCTAATCCATCCGTAGATGAAAGTGGAAGTTAAGCCGAAATTGGCTTCCAGAGAGAAGAGCCTGAAAAAATATTGTAGGGTGCGTCGCTGCCCGGCGGATTCGCCGAGTCCTGGAAATGATAGCGCCGGCAAATGCGAAAAAAGGAGAGCCGCTCCACCCCATATGTGTGCTCGGAGCCAGCCCGCCAGCGTATATTCATGATTTCGTCTAAATTCGCGCCTTCGTCGGCAATATGGCGCAGGTGCTTAAGGACGTTCCGTGGCCATTATCGTGGCAACAGCGTTCGGTCCCAGGTAATAGTAATATCAACGGTAGTAGCGGTTGGCTGGCGATTCGAGCTCATCCGCTCTTGCCAGCCTCAAACACTTTTCCCATGAACGTATCTGGATCCACGAGGGAATATCTCTTCTCACCGCCGCTGGTGCCCAGAACGTTGAGGACATCTCCGGCATCGCCCTGGTATAGCTTTCCTTCGAGCAAGCACAGCACGCCGACTGCGACTCGCGGTGGGATCTTATCGCCCTCAATAGTGTATACATCCATGACCCTCGCGGCGTGTTCAATGTCCAGACGATCACAGAACAAGGACGAGAACATCGGTTCGAGGTACTCGCGCGGCTCGACGCGGAGATTGGCGAGGTGGGTTGCGAGCTGCGGGGCTTTCTTGTGGAGGGCGGACAGCGTGGTATCGTACGCGGCGGTGATGGCGTTGTGATCATTGACAAGGAACGAGAGGGGGATCGGGCGATTCATTAGGTTGCATACGCAGATGAAAGTGGAGAGCGGGGACATGTTGAGAAGGAAAAGACCTGCAATGTGCTGGGAAGCGTTAGTAAGAAGAGCGACGTGCCTAGATTCTACTATACTTACGTGGATACTAGAAAGAGTGTCGACGTCGGAACGGTACGAAGCGTATGCGAGACCAACGTTGACTAAATCTTGGTATAAGGGCTGCTCTTCCGCGGCATCCGAACCCGGGGCAAACATCTTCAGGTCGGGAAACACCGACTTCGAGTTCTCGGCAATGCGTTTAAGCAGCGAGTTTTCGGAGCCTGGGAGCTGTGTCTTGCCCTTCTCGAGAGCGACCTTGAAAGTGGTTTCGGAGATCTCCAGATCATTGCCAATCGCCTTCATCCAGACAGCACCACGAAGCTTGGGGGGAATGCCGTTCCACCAAATTTGGCGATGCGTTTCCCGACTTGAGGCTGAGGCCATTTCAGTAGACCACCGGGGAAAGAGTAGCTGCTCCCAGTAGTTTGCCTTGACAATCTCCGCCTTTTCTCGCGCAAGTTTTTGGTCCTCGATGCGTTGTGCTTCAAGGCGCTCTACCAGACGGTCAGAAACCTACACTATATCTCCTGCCAGTAACAAGGTACTCACCAGCTTCTTGCACGCGAGCCATGATCCTCTGGTATTCCTTGAGGTGTTTCTTCTCCTCCTTCGGGTCCTTTGGCGGAAGCCACGAGGGGCGAGTTCGCGAGAGGTGCTTCTGCTTCTCTTTCGATGGTTGAAACGGATCAATGAGAGGGTCGTTCTTTCGAAGTGGCGGCAGAACGGCGGCAGCGGGCTTGGGCTTGGGCTCCTCAGCAGACGTCGTCCGCGAGATGTTAGGCTGCTGTCGTGCAAGCTCCTGCTGGCGCTCAAACTCGGTTTGATACTCCTCTAACGCTTCTGTGATCTTCTTTGCGTCCGGATCTAATGTTGTGTAAGTATCCTCCCATGTATTGGTTCGTTGCCGCGTCAGAGGCTCAGGCGGGCTGTTCTCGGTCTGAGCAACGTTTAGTGGTGGAGGCTGAGCAAATTGAGTCGCGGTGGCCAGAGGAGATGGCCTCGAGGAGGTCGGCGAGGGTTTCGACGATGACACAGATCGTTGTGGAGAAGGCCCCCTGCTAGATGTTGGTCGGCTGACGGCAGGACTCGGGGCGGATTGCGGCGGGCTGTTGCAAGTCGAGGGTGCTGGAGACCGCTCCTGGACGGGTCGAGGGGAGATTGGGACGTTCCAGATGATGGCATCCTCAGGTAGTTCGTCGTCCTCGTCATCGCACTCTGCCTCGAGCTCTTTCACCGATTTGCGAGTACTATGCTGCCACGACTGTCGCCGGGTGCCTAGGGCAGACGACGGAGAGATATCAAGGTTGCGGGATGATTTCCGTGAAAGTGTTCGAGGAGCAGAAGGGAACGCCTGTGGATGCGACGGGGAGGGTGATCTTGACTTGCGGGCGTTGGAAGCAAGGTTTGTGATGTTGGCTAGGGATGGCGCAGACGGCGAGGTGAATCCACGTCGCATTGAGCGACCAGGAGCATTCAGACCTGGTTGTTGCCGTAAAGCACCGTTGACCTGACCTTTCAGGCTCGGGTATCGAGGCTTTGAGCTGCCTGTTAAATCGCGGAAGGAGTGTGCGGGAGCGGTGTGGGCGTGGTGCAGACTCCGACTGCTCGATACGGAGATAGGAGAGGGTCGGGCGGCTTCGAACAGGACACGATTGGAGGGCGACGTGGGTATGGGAAACGAAGAAGGGCCGCCGTGCAAGTCGTCTAGATTGATGTCCTCAAAGTGCGAGAGGTCCTGTGGGCCCAGAACATCCGAGAGGTTCGAGGAATGGAATGAGGACGATTTTGACGATTTGGAGTTGGTAAGGTCCGGCGGCGAGCCCGGAGCTCCGTCCAGCGCCATATTTGAATGTTGCGTAAAGGTCATGGTGGCCATCAGCGGTCGTGGGCCGTGTATTGGTCTTGACCACAGGTACGAAGGTGCAATGCGGATCGAGGGGGGCGCTTTGTCGCGAGGCTTGCGCTGGGCGTCGGAGTCGATCAATGAGTGGACGTATTCATGCTCGCTGATAATAGAAAGGGCCTTGGAGTGATGAATGTAGTGGAGGTCGCTGTCGTCTCCGTGGCCGGTGTCGAACGAAGGGTGGTGGTGTCGCCGTGCGAAGAGAGAGGTGGGCATGGCGTGCGGTTGGGGAAGCAATTTCGGGTGAGTGCAAGGCAAGCTAAGCCCCTGATCAGATCGCGTCTTTTGCAGGGCCAACCCGGGCCTGTGCACCCCGGCCAACTGCCAACGGGCGCGGGAAGGCGTCTAAGAGGCTGCTGGAGCAATTTTGGACGGGCTCGAGTTATGAACCCAATTGACGATATGTTGAGGTTGCGGAGAGGGAGTTCATAGCAGAGAGAGGATGTGCATCGCGGGGTGCAACAGAACAGGATCGGCGGAGATGAGAAGGGGGTGGTGATGCAGGCGTCTTCAGAAGCCGGCAGTGTTCGAGAGTGGGCAGACGTGAAACCGAAGGGCTGGTGTGGCTGGTCACCAGCCCATGGTCTAGCTTGTTGACATCACGAAGCACGTTTATGTAAAGGCAGCCTGCGCCAATTGAGTGCGCAGCTTTTGCGTGTTACTGCAACTATCTCGCCGGCATTCCCGCCGTCTGTTTTCCTCATCTCGATGGAGGTCGGGCCTGATGGAATCAAGTTTTGGGACCATGATGATTCTCAGTCCTCACGCTGCCACCCCGTCCAAGCTCCCGTCACTTCCGCCAGCTATCTGCACGCCAAGCGATGGCGCTGTGCAACATGCAGCTTTCCGCGCTGTCGTTCGGCCGGACTGCCGCCAAAGATGTCTCCAGCCACGCCAGCAGAACACGGTGTTGAGTCTGTCTGCGTTGAAACACCGCCGTGTAGGCCTTGCAGGCCAACCTTTCCCGCGTTATTAGCTACTTTGGAAACTCGAGGCGGGCCAATCAGCCACACTTACCACTGAACTTGTCTCCGGGTTATGACGGTTCGCACCCGCTCCGCATTCTGACTCGCCTTGCTTCGAGTGCGGCGTTGCAGCATCACAAATGCGAGCGCTATGATATTATCGACAGTCCCTGCGAATATTGCGGTCAGTGACGTGGGCATGATTGGCAGTGTGGCTTGATCGACAATGCACATGCTGATGCGCTTGCCGATTCGAATGCTGCGCTCTATTCCTTTTGTGGTCCGAGGACTTACTGATAAGGAGGCGGGAGTGTGTTGGCCTAGCCTTTGACAGCGTGCGAACGTATTCGAAGCATCTCACCGCCGATTCGAGCAGCGTTTGGTGCAGATTGGCCAGCACAGTTGGCACAGTATTGAATGATGTGTCAATGAACATGGCCTGAAGCTGGATTTTAAATGCACTGTCCAAGTCAGCATCACAGCAACTGGAGGCACTCCTCGTACTCCCATTGGCTTAGAGGCAAGACCAACAGGAACAAGGAAGGACTTACTTGAGAGCCTTGCGGTGGAAAGTTTGACCTGGCACTTTTGACAAATCGACGGTCAGGGAATCGACAATTGCTGCAGGCGTCAGAGCTGTAAAGATAACGCGCAACTGGGAACTTACTTGTTCGGCCAGCGCGATCTTCGCTTTTCCTCACCTCCAGGGTGCGCGTGTCGATGTGGACGCCACAGTATGGAAATCTGACATCCGAGGCACACCTGGCGACCCGATACGCGTCCTCTGTTTCGACATCGAAGTTTGCGAGAGACTTTTCCCGCTTTACCTGGACCCCGTAGTCGGCATTGCCGCGGTGCATTACCCGTATAAACCGGTCTGCATGTTTTTTGTTTGTCGTGATTAGCAAAAAATCGTCCAGCAGCCGCAGCAGGAGAGACTCGGGGCCAAAGCAAAAGGACAAGATGTCTCTCTCAAGCTCGGCGTAAAAGAAATTGCAAAGGATACTCGAAAGCACAGAGCCTTGCGGAATGCCCGTTTTCTGGCGATAAAACCGCTTCCCGATTTTGACGAGATTGCGCTCCACGTGCTCCCGTAGGAGATGCATGAGGTTGTCCTTACTCTCGTATTGCTGGGCCGCCATATCAACGAAGATGGTGTTAGCTCTGTTTGCGGCAAACTTTTCGCGAACAAGGTGATCAAACGGAGCATCATCTCCTGCAGCTCTGCTATGTGGTATATATCGTTTCACGGTCAGAGGGTCCACATGCTGACCTTCGAGGCGTTGTAACTTGCCAAGTGGGCGCATCTCGACGTGTTTCCTGTTTTGATACTCATCCGTGGACAAAAGGCTCTCAACCATGTTGAGCAATCGCTTTTGCGGAATGGTATCGAAGCAGGACTTCACGTCAATTTTGGCGAAGTAGAGCGGCTTGTCCTCGAGAGCTTGAGCCTTCAACGAAGCACGGAAGGCTTCTAGTTTTGGAAACATGTCACCCACAGAGAACAGGGAACATCCAAACCTGTCTGGTTGAATCGACTACCAAAATCAGCAAAGCTCGTATGAAGCCATGACGGCGCATACCTTTTCGTAGTTCATCACATTGAAAACGGGGGCCATGACGGAGTTGATACTCCGACCAAGCACAACCGTTCCATTTCGCTTTATCTGCTGTCTGGATTTCAGGTTGGTGATCAACCTGACACCCGCACTTTTCGGGAGCAGCCGAACTTTGCTGAAACCAATCGTGCGGGTCGACAAAAGCTTGGTAGCATTGTCGTTCGACAATTCTTCGAACATATTCAGACGTATATTTGACAGTGTCGGCTCCGTTACCATGCGCCAGACGTCATGCCGAAAGTAGAAGAGGCGGTTCCGGTGGGCATTGGACTCTGTCACATGGAAGTTGGATCGCACCAAGGGTACCAGGAAGGAATCGAATACCCAATAAACGAATTCCATGAAAATCTCTTGTCGCTTGTCAAAATCGGTCTTGGCCATTTTGAGCGCGCTCTTCGGACCGGGTGGTCGGAGCCAGGCTAAACTGGAAACCTGCAAATAGAGTAAGGATCAATTGCGCCAAGGTTGCAGGAACATGCCTTACCTTGACTTTTTGCGTGACCTGGCGCAGGCTGAGACTCTCATGCCTCCGTAGACAGATAAATTGATCTATCCACCACATCGCCACGCGCTTATTGTCCTCGTCACCCCAGAAGTCGTTTGGGATGACTTTGGCTATGATGGCTCGACAAAATGCTGATACATGTGCCGATGGACAAGCCATATCTGTGAAACAGGTTTGCCCAATAGTTCGGCTACTGGATCTGGAGATGTCATTTCCGTTATCGTGATGGTCAATCTCATCACCTGCACGAACATCGACGCTAGGCTGAAGTGAATTTTTCCTCCAGTCCGGCCGGGAGGAGAGTGGCACACCCTGGCGCTGTCAGCAACCATGAACTTGCAAATTAGTGAGGTGAACTCACCTCAACTGGGCAGTAATGCCGGAGCATTTCGATATATGAACATTTATGGTTGAGTTTGCGAAGCTTGTCAACCAAGGCCACGGCCTCTCCTCGTAGTCGCTTCGGCAGGTGAGACTTTCGTTTGGTGATTTGCTCTCCGTCAAGGCCTGTCATGGATGCTTCTTGGGAGTCCTTCTGCTGGATTTCCTTTTCACGCAGCGTGTAGTCCTTGAACGGCATAGCGGTTTCACGACTGTCAACCTTTGATGTAAAGACATTATGGAGGTCGAATTGACGAGGGAAAATGTAGCGCATGATGTGAACCGTCTGCTCGTGGTTCTCGCGATCTGGATATCTATTCAAAACATCTGGCATTTCGACGTCAGCATGGACCAAGCCGGCGGACAGCACATAGACCTACGTATATGGCGCATTCCGAATCTCACACCTCCTTTGGCATTGAGAGCCGCCCGAGCATAAAGCATTCTGCTCCTTACAAAAACGATGGCGCTTGGCGTTCGAGCTTCTGGGTGCAAGGCTCGAGAGTTTGCTGATTTTCCACCATACGTCTTTGCTATATTCTTCAACAATGGCTGAACTGCTTGTTCCGACTTCAACTCAGATATTGGGATACCTTGAATCGTCAGTATCCATATCGGTAGGCACGAGATCTGTGGACAAACCGCTGAGCTGGTAGTAGTTCCCTGCTGCCTTGTCTACGCAACAGAAGATGCCGCAATTAAGCAGCAGGTCCATCATCATTCGATCTCCTCCTGGCCCCAACAGGGAATGCAGTCGGCACCAAAGCTGCCCTTTGATAGTCGTGACAAAAGCATTTGGCGAGCACGAAGCAATGCCAGGGATGCCATGTGCAGCGTTGAATTTGGTACCATAGTGGCCGCGTAGGCCTGCTCGTTGAAAACCGTGGCATAGCAGGTGTGAGGGCTTGTGTGACGTGCATCTCTTGAACAGGAGCCATATTACAAAGTCAACAGTCTAGAAAAGTTAGCAGATGAAATTGAAGGAAGCAAGGTTGCATCAAAGTGGAGAAAAAGATGAGACATATGTAGGAGTAACACAATGGCAGCGTATTCCCTACCTCTGGATGTAAAAAATAGCCGGGTTTGAATGTCCCACCTGTAGCTCTGCCATCTGGCAAGTACTGCGAAAAGTTGACCAGTTCTGTATCGAAGTCGCTTGCACATTCGGGCAGTTCCTGGTTGGCCGCCGCTACAGCTTTTGCGGGCACTCCTACCAAGGTCGAATCCAACAACGCGCTGAGGTCCACATCAACACGCGTCGTGGCACTATGACTAGGATCCGACACGCCCAATTGAGATATTTTCCGACGCCTGTTCTTAGACGAGGGCGGAAGCCGTGACAGCAGATAGTGGCGCAATGAGAACACCTCGGGGTAGAGACGCCTGAGGACGGGGTGAGATACACCTGGAGTTGTGGCGAGGGTAGATTGGTCGAAGGCATCATCCCTGGGCTTCTTGAATGGTCCGTCTGCGACGTGGGCGCTGCGTTTTCTCTTCATGCCGGCGCAGGGCGACTGGCATCGATGTGACGCGGGATGCTTCACACAGTGGTAGTGGGATCAAATAACAAAAGAGAGGCCGCAAATGCATTCAATCGCTGAGGTGTGCGGTGTATGGTGTTGTGCTCTGGGCGAGTTGCCCAATGCAGCGCCGGTAGCCAGGGGTGCAGATTGATCGCCCCAACTTCAATACTTCCTTGTGTCCGCCACAAAGGGTGATACAACAAATCTAAGTCGTGCGTTGCAGTGTAGCCGTCGCTGCAAACAGCCGGCAGAAAATAGGGGCACTCAGGCGTTGGATGATACTCGAGCTCGTCTCGCCAGGCTTTCTTTTGGCGCACTGCTGCTGCTGTCAGGCGGTCAAGCAAATGGTCACTCGCATGTGTTCAGAGTCGGCTCCCCTTGGGCCTTCTCCAGGTTGAGGCTAGGCAGCACAGTGACTAAGCGCTCTCGGTGAATGGGGGGCCAGTTGCGGAGTAGAGCGGGCGGTGCCAGCAGGAGAGCTCATCTCTCGCAGCACTGTTTGTGCTACTCGGACTTCCCAATTCAGGGCAGCGTAACGTGCATGTAAGAGAGCTCATTTAAATGCTCGTTGGCAGTATTTTTCTTCTGGAAAGCAAGGCTCGGGCCAATCAGCCTCCACGGTACTACTGCGGTACGTATCTAACGGTCGACGGGAGACGCTTGGCCGACCGCACGCTGCGTTCACTCTCCCGCCCTGCCCGTCGATCAGCAGCGCGAAGACCACCTCCCGCGGCCGACGCAACCTCACTTCAACCTCGACTGCGGCGCCGACTCTCACACCCACGACACCCTCACCCACGACAACACACCACCCCCGCGCCTCTCAACCCTGCCCCCGCTCCCGCAACATCTCTCTCCGCCGCCTCTGCTCGACCGTCGTCATTGTCGCCGGCGCGTGAAGCTGTTCAGCCTGAAACACAGGACCAGGCTCGCAGACTTGAACCACTAGCCGCCTCCCCGCGTTCATTGGCTCGCCCTTGGATAGATTGCGGTCGACTGCGTCTGAGTTGTCCCTCTTGTCCCCTTGCTGCTTCGACTTGAGTGTGTCCAAGCTGTCCAGGCTGTCTTGACTACTCCGGGCTGATTGGATACCCTTGCCCGCCTTGCACTGCGCTTCCTTCATTCGCGCCCACCGTCACCGCCCGCCTGCAATTTGGATCATGGTGCGGTAGGCGAACAACATGGGGGAGCCACAACAGGAAAAGTTGCATCGTTATGCAAGCGTGGCCGACTGGGTCCAAACCACCTCGCTGGCGCAGTACGATGAGACTGCCTCCGAGCCCGCATTAGAGGACTCCGACCCCGATGCATTTTATCGACCTGCAATCCACCCGCCGACCGAGCACGAGGCCTCTCCATACTCCGACAACATGACCACGACGCGGCAGCGGCAGCAATCGTCCAACGGCAATGTTCGAGCGACGCCGAAGCCCGCCTTCAGGTCTGCGTCTGGCCCCGCTACATCTTCTACGACTGCTCCTCGCTCGGCGCCCCAGCTGCCTGGCGGTCGCCCGTCGGTCAAGGCCATGGCGCAAAAGTTCAATCAGGCTCCTTCCTCTGCTGACTCCAGCCCCTCAGTGCCTCGCGTTCGACCGACCCGAGTCACTCCTTCCGTTCGATCCACGACCTCACCCCCAGTGCGGCACATCGGCCATGCACACCCACCCACCCGTCCGGCCAAGGAGGCGTCATATGGTCCCCATAAATTCAGCAATCTGAAGACCCGCGAGCGGCCACAGCCGGCACCGGCATCACCCGCAGGCGTTCGACGTGCAAATGGTGTGAAGAGCAGCTTGGACGACAAGCCATCACCGTCAAGGACCAAGGTAACATCACCGGTGCGGACCCACAAACAGCCCACATCCTCGCACAGGGCACCCTTCTTCGGTGAGGTTGTCGGAGAGCATGACGCAGCAACACCTGGATACGGCATTCCCACTGTCGACCCGGCATCACACGAGTCCGATCCTAGCGTGCCGCAGCAAGTCGGGAATTCGACCATCAAGCTGGTGCCAGACGATTCCACTCTAGGTCCCATGCCCGAATTTGCAGCAAGCTCTCCAGCTCGCCATATGAGGAGTCCGAGCGATATGAGCGAACGCTCCGCCAAAGACGGCTTTGGGGGCCGATTGTCAGCACTTTCAAATTCTCGAGAACCCCGCCGGTATTCCCCACCTTCTCGAATTCCAGTGGCATCCCGGCGAATGAGCGCGGCTTCCGATTCAAGCTCATCGATTGGCACCAGCCGTCGAGCCAACAAGGCCTCCTCTAATACAACACCCGGTCGCCGGCGCAAGGTCCCTGGATACAACACTACAGGACCCGTCCCGACGAACTCGCAAGACGCAGCTATGGCCGCACTTGCATACAAAGAGCTTATGACCAGCGGCCGATCCCCCAAGGACCTCATAGCGGCTGGTGTCGAATATCAATCGCCTACAAAATCAAAATTTCGGTCGCCTACTCGTCCTGTGATTCCGCTGCCGTCCCCGCGTTTGCGGCACTCCAACGAGCGGCATTTCCCGCACCACGGATCTCCAGAGCTTGGATCGGGAAGCGTTGATCATCACACAGACACGGGCGCTGGGAGCGCTGGCGGCCACTTGCCTGTCCAATCAAAGGCGGATGAGCAACCAGTAGAAGCTTTTGGAAAGGTCGACAATGACTCTATGAATCATACCACAGCCTCTGTGCGACTGGTGCAATCGACCTACGAACATGAATATCCCCACGACCCGTTAACTGTCAAAACATCCAATTTACACGTACCACACGAGCCGGAGCCTGTGTCTGCAGCAACCGAATTCGAGTACGAGGAGTCGCCGGTGCTGGGAATGCCTGGCAGTTTCATGATGACGCCCCCGCTCGTACAAAGCACACCTCAATTGGGATCAGCGCAGGTTGAGAATGGTCAACCACAGGATGAACCGGTGTATGTGGCACAGCCGGAGCTTCTACAAGCACGCGTATTTCATCCTCCGTCTAGGGAAATGAAGGAGACGCCCCCCGCAGCGGTGCAACAGCAACCCAACCCCTCTGAGTTCAGCGTCCGGGAATCAATACCAATCATGCTCGGCGAAGATGACCAGCAACCAGGATGGGGAGTGTCACCTACTCGCTCTCGGCAATCACCTCGTCTGAACATTGGTGCACAGAAGTGGAGGGCTCAGCCGATGGACACCTCAGTGTCGATGCAATATCAGGAAGAGGATTCACCCATCGACCCTTTCGCGAATCGGGGAACCCTAAGGCCAGATGACTCAGCAAGCATGGCGTTCTATCACCAATTCCAACCTCCGCCCATGCCGGAACCAAGTTACATGCCGAACAGGAATGTGGACAGCCGTCTGACCATGGACAGTCACGCATACAGCGTGATTAACAAGGTGCTGAATCTATACCATGAGTCCGAATCCGTCACACCGGAAATGGCCACGGATTCCCAGTTACAGGTTCTCAATGTGTCCCCGGCCATAGCACAGCACAAGGACTGGGGCTCTAAGGAGGCCACCGAGACTTATCTCGCCAGGTTGTTGAGCGACGCAACCCCTTCGGAGAAAGCGCACACGGAACAGGAAACCCCCACCGCGCAAGAAGAGTCCACCAAGACCCGGACACAGGGAATGCCTTCGCTAAGCATCGACCAATTCGACGAAGAGCCATCCGACTTTGAAGCTGGTGGGACGGCCATTATTTTCCCTTCGGAGTCGCGACGCTATTCACGAGGCTCAGGCGGTTCGAGCAACACCATGATCTGGGAAGATGGCAGTCGGCCCGACAGTAATTCCGATAGCGCTTCACGTGATCCCACGGCTCTTGGCAACAACGGTGCGCACATGGAGCCCATATCGGCCCCTCACCCACCACCCAAGGACGAGCGGCACTCTCCTCTGCCAGACTCTTTTTATCGCCTTGGGGATCAGCCCTGGGCCAGCAGCGAGCACTCTGAAGCGCCCTACAGCTCCCTGCTGCCCCAAATCGAGAGCACGGGCGAAGGCCTTGGTCTACATCTGCAAGCAAGCGACAAGGACAAGCCCTTTGGCGACTCTCACCCACCCCCGCGTCCGCCGTACTCACCTCCACCGCCGCCTGCACCCCCATCCATCGAACAAACCAGCGCTCAGCCAACGGGCACTCTAGGTACTCTGGGCGCTCTATCACCGAGCATCTACGGGCAGCGACCGCCTTCGAGCCACCATCCTTCAGCCCAAACCAAATCCGCCGACAGTTCTCCTGTCCCGCCCACCATGGGTTCCCAACAGGGCAAATTCAAGCGTCGCCCTACTTCCGGTGCGGACGAAGTAGCCCCTCGAGCCCCGCCAGTTCGCCCGGCTCCTCCAACTCCTCAGCCCTCTGCTGGAGCTAATCCCCCCTTAGATCCGGCTGCTGCGCGTCTTCGCCAGCGCTACAACATCATCCGTGAGTTGATCGAAACGGAGAAGACTTATGCCGCCGACATGATGGTCGCCGACTCCATCTTTCAAGAGACTGCAGGCGAAATCATGGACGAGAAGGCGCGCCGCACCCTCTTCTCGAACACGCACGAGATTGCTTGCTTCTCCAACATTCTTTGGCGCGATCTGAAGCGGACTGCCCGACCTGTCATCAACATCATACCGAAACCCGATGCGGCGCCCAAGAACAACTCCGACGAGACGTTGGATCAAGTCACGCCAATCAATGCCGCTGATCTACCGGATGACGGTGAGCACCTCAACCTCACACCGGAGAACGACCGCAAGGTTGCAGTGGGTGCCATCATGAACGAGGCCATGTCTCGGATTGAGCGACTCTACACCACATACCTCCTCAATCACGAAGATGCCAACGTCTACATCAAGGCCAATCTCAAGAATCCGAAGATTCTCGGTTGGGTCATGGCGTGCATCCTGCACTCCAAGGGACTTACCCAGGCGTGGGACCTTGACTCTCTTCTAATCAAGCCAACCCAACGAATTTTGAAGTATCCACTGCTTCTTGGTGAGCTCTTGAGGGCGACCGATGAAGGCCATCCAGACTACGAGGCCCTGAAAGTTGCGCATGGCGAGGTCAAGAAGGTCTGCGAACGTATCGACGATGCCAAGAAGCGCCAGCAAACTTTGCGCGAGGCAACGAGGGAAGGCCGGAAACAAAAGTCCAAAGGCTTATTCGACACCCGCCTCGGTAAGAACTTCGTCAAGGCTCTGACCAGCAAAGCCGACAAGGCCAAATTGCAAGCCGGCACCAATGAGGTGTTCGAGGATCCCGAGTACGACAAGCTCGCCCAAAAGTTCGGCGGTCACTTCTTCCAGTTGCAGATCGTCCTCCGCGATGTCGAGAAGTACATTGAGGATATCAGCGTGTACATGGTGAATCTGAATGCCACGGTCCTGGGATTCATTGCCATGCTTGATAGTGCTCCGTCCTCGAGCCCCGAGATTGAGAGTGCATGGCGACGCCAAGCGATGGCCCTTTATGAGCTCCAGACCATTGCATTGGAAGATCACATTACCGCTGTACGCATCCGCGTCATTAAGCCCATTGTCGAAGTCTGGGGTCTTCACAACCGACCTCAGAAGCTCATGGAGCAGCGCAAGAAAGGCCTCACTTCGCATGTCAAGTTCAAGCAAGCTCTCGAGAGGAAGGAGAAGATTGACACGAAGCTTCAAGACGCCTCTGACCAGTTCCTGACCGTCAACAACGCTTTGAAGATCGAGCTTCCTAAGCTGTACTCCTTGACAAAAAGTCTTGTCCTTACAGCGCTCGGTGCCTTTGTCATGTACCAGAAGGATTGGTGGAGGAATTGCCAGAAGAAGATCCTGCCTCTTCTCGAGTACGAACCAGAGCACACGACATCTCTTCCTTACGACCTCGAGCAGTACGTCGCTCGGTTCCGATCAGATCACAGCTCCGTCCAAAACGCGATGAGCTCCCTTGCCATGGTCAACAGGTCCCTCCTTTCGGACGTCACCAGCCTCTTGTCACCGACGCCAACGCTCTACTCCGACGACACGTCCTCACGAAAGTCCTCTTCTCGTCGTACCGAGTCCATGAGCAGCGACATCTCTACCGACACTCGTCGTCGCCGTAGCGGAGGCTACGTCTCTCAGTCCTTCGATGGCCAGCGCACGCCCGGAAAGCGCGCCTACCCAGCTCGAGAGATGCACCGCGAGTACTCAGACTCGGCCGTACCCCGAACCGAACGTGCGCTAAGCCCCATCTCCGACAAGAGCGACGACACGATTCGCGCTGGACGTGCCCTGCCCAACCTCGACGGCGCATTCGACGATTACAACCCGCCAGCAATGGCAATGGCCGAGAGCGCTTATCTGGCGCCAACCTCCAACCCCGGGTCCTCGCGGGCCTCAACCGTGTTCAGCTCGGCGCTGCCGATGTCTGACAGCCCAACTCAGGCTGGCAGCGGGGAGGGGGCGGGGGTTGGCCCAGATTCCGAGGACGTGGAGGTGCTGTTCCTGGCGGCGTCTCTGTTTGAGTTCAACATCGCGCACGACAGGCGCGAGGGGGGAATCCCCTACTTGGTGTACGTGCCCGGCGAGATCTTCGACGTGATCGGGCTGAAGGGCGAGCTCTGGTTAGCCCGCAACCAAGACGATCCCTCGAAGACGATCGGGTGGATCTGGGAGAAGCATTTCGCCCGGATCCTCCCGGAGGAGTCGTAGGGGGTGAGTTGAGGTGAGGTCCACCATCTCGCCCTTCAGGGGGGTGATTTGGGGGAGGGGGAATGGCGTTTGGGGGTTTGGGGGTGATACCCCAACAAATTTTTGTTTTTGTGTTTTTTTCTGGCGTTCTTTCTGCTGTTCTCTGGCCCTCTGATGGGGGCCCACAGAACACTAGGATAGATGGCCACCAATGGATACCATAAGGATTTCTCTTTGCATTGCATGGGAGGCGTGATGACGGACTCTGTATGATATAGATACATGCTGGAATGACATAGTTAACGCTGTGAGAAATGCACACTTGAGTTTTGGCGGAATGATGACATTGTGACGTCACGAGTGTTCGAAAACGTCAGATGAGTGAATGCGTTTTGTCACGTGAGGAGACAGTCAATTGACTTCGGACTTCGGCGGCTGCTTTTAGATATTCCTCCAGCTCTCCCCTTCTAGCAGCGCAGTGGACTGCGAGCCAAGTTTTGGGATGAGGACCTGGTTGTCATATATCTCCCGCTGGGCGGCTTGTGTCTCTGTTTGCTTGTTGCACAGCATCACCTAATAGAGTAATCATAATCTTCAGCGTGAGGTATGAACCTAATATAGCTCTCCCTCGTGCTAAATCATAGCTATCGAATGAGCTCAATCCCTTTGGCAGGGCAGTGAGCCTCACCCCGGGTTTTGGGAACGGGGACCTGACATTGATTTATTTCCTTCCGCGAGCTTTCGCATATTCACATACCCAGAGCAGAGTCAGATTGAACAGAATTAAAAGCGTCCTGCGCGTGAAGAGAAATCCTTTTGTCCCTGCCTTTCACGTGCTATTGCGTTTATTGTTTCCCTTCCCTCTCTTAGCAGGGCAGTATACTTCGAGCCGAACTTGGGGAACGAGGAACTACCTGTAGTATATTTTGTATTACACGCTCTCACCCCTTCAAATGCCTGAAGCTGGACTGGTCGAGACATAACAAATAGCATCCCGCGCGTAAATAGCAATCCTATTGTCCCTGCCTCCCACGTGCTACCTCGCTTATTGTTTCCCTCCACTCTTTTAACAGAGCAGTGTACCTTGAGCCGGGCTTATGAAATGAAAATCTAACTCTTATATACATCCTACCACACGCCCAGGCAATTGCACAAGCTCTATGCGTAACAAACAGAGGGAATGCACTTGTAATAATGAGCTCTAGCTGCAATCTCATTTTCCCTGCCCCTTACGCGCTATTGTGCTTATTTTCTCCCTTCACTCTTTTTGTAGGATGGTGTACCTCGAGCCGGACTTATAGAATGAGAAGCTAACTGTTATGTACCCTCCCGCCGCACGCTCGGGCACATCTCCATCCTCTACGGCCAACTGGCTATGAAGATGTGATCGTGATCCTGGGTGCGGGTGATGAACTCATTGCCACTACTCTCCGTTCTCAAATTGCTCGTTTAGATAGGATTGCCTGGTTTAACAGTGCAATGTTCCTCGAGCTGGGCTTGTAGAACAAGACGCTGCTTGTTGTATATGCCTTGTTTTGGACTTTCATGTGTCTCTACATATTTTATGCGTAGCTGTGTATGTAATCTTCGTTGTGAAGAGTAAAGGTGCTGTCGCAGCCTTTTAACTATGCTTGGGAGTGTTCGTTAGGAGAGGTTAGTTTAACAGTACTTGAGACCTCGAGCTAGTCGTATAGAACAAGAAGCTGATTGTCGAACATACATTCTTCTGTGAGTTAGTATGTTTCTGCACATTCTATGTACCGCTTTGTACGTATGACTGGTGGCGTAGACAGACGAGCCGTTGTCGCTACCATGGAGCTGTTAGTATACATGTTGGATGGGGAAAGCTAGGTCAACAGCACTACAGACCTCGGGGTGGGATTAAGGAATAGGGATTGGATGGTGTGTTTGTGTGAGCTTTTATGTTCTGAGAGTAGGTATTTGTGGGTTCTGTGGCGTAAAGGGAATGGATATTGTCCTAGCTTTTAACTACACTTGAAGGTTTTGAATAGAATGAGCTAGGTTAACAGTGCACGAGACCTTAGGCTAGGATTAAGGAATGGGAATTTAAGCGTTGTATTTAGATCGTGAGGTGTGTATGTGTGCATTTGAATGTTCTACAGGTAAGTATGTATAGATTCTCGAGCAGGAGAAGGAAGACTATTATGTTGGCTTCTCGAGTGCTAGTGAGTATGTTGAATTAGAGAGATCTAGTTCAACAGTGCTGAAAACTACACGCCGATTTTATAGTATGATGGCTAGTCTTTTAAATTCAGATGTGCGAAATGTGGAAGTAAGTAGAAGTCAAATTTACTATTACATGTCCTAATTGTTGGCGCAAACAGTTGGCTGATTGCTTCTGCCTTTTATGTATCAGTTTCTATGTTTCTTGGCCAAGATTCTCTTAACAGCCTAATGATCCTCGAGCGGAATATACACAATGTGTTTTCCGCTTTTAGAGTGGAGGTGCGCGAATGGTGGTGTGGATTTGAAGTGAATGTCCGCTGTCATGTGCTCTAATTCCTAGCGCAAGGAGCTGGGGTATTGTCAGTGCCTTCAGAGTGTAGGTGTATTAATTATGTGGGGATCTGGCCTTCAGCATGCTAGGACGTCTCGAGCTTGGTTTGGAAAATAGGACATGGTCCGTGGCAGTGGATATGCACAGGGTTTGAATGTGGATTAGACAGGATTAGACGTAGTTATGTATCTGTTTCATAGCTCTAGAAGAAAGATTGTTGGCTGCACTGTTCGTGGCGTATTGTCTATATTTTCTTTAGAATGTTTTTGGCTATGGGTCGACTGCAAACTATAATCACACAACAAGCAGTCAGTAAATATAAAGTTCGACATCCATGATTGAAAGAACACGAAGAGAGCTACAAAATAGCCTTGTCATATTATAAGGCAAGTCAATTTATTCTGGAGGGGACATCCTGCTGCTTCCTTTTCTCATGATATATTGTGTATAACTATTGTTGTGGGACTAAGGTTTTCACAAAGCCATAAGACGTCGAGTCTGACCTCCGGAACGATCTCCCAGTATGAAGCTCTAACAGGCCCGAATCGGGCTTCGCTGGAGAGCTAAATCCTCACTTCGCGTTTAGTAATAAAATATGGTGTGGCTCTGTGAATTAGCGCGAAGAGCGGCTCTCTTGCATATATGATATGTAGTTAATCTCAGCTTCTACGAATCGGCCATGATTCAGCCTCTCATTCTAAGGAATTGCCTCGTGCGGGCATTTGATCTTAGGGTTATGTAGCCGTTTGAAAATTGCTGCACAAGTTATTTCGGAAAGGTAAGCTGCTGTCGGCGTCGTAGAACTGCACGTTGCTTATTGCAAACTACGCGTTTGAGAGGATTGTTGAAATATCAGATTGCAAGAAAGAGAGTAGCGCTAATAAAATTATAAGTGTGGCCCACAATGAAGCGGTTGTGCACGTGGACTTTCCAAATCCTCCAGTACTCAACGAATTCACTGCTGTAAAGATAGTGCTCGCTCCAACCAAAACGTCCGACAAGAGAGAACGATTCAACACCGCCGGGAGCGAGTATGCTCTACTTCCATTCACCTCGTGAACCTAATATTCTGCTCCCTGGGAAGCCCGAGCCTTCTCATCGTAGCTATCGTTGCATCGATTCCAACCTCTCAAGTATTTGTGGGCGATGCTACTGAGACACAGTGAAAAGAGTACAGCCCATGGTAAAATCTGCAGAAGCATCGCCTCCAAGTCGTTTTCAGAACCCCAGGTGATACAGATGGCGCCGAGGAACCCACAGGTGATCGCGTGCCTTTGGTATCGATCGTTCTTGTTCAACCGGTACAAACAGGTCGCCGAGATGGTATACCCAAGAACACACGCAACATTGGAACACAAACGTGTTGCGGAACAGAAGCTTGGGGACAGAGCCTGCATCGGACGTGAAAGAACCCTAATGTGTCTATCACTTACCCAGGTACCATTTCCGAATCCAGAGGTTCCAAAAGCCGAAGTGCAGGCTCCAAGGACGCTGGCCACTTCCATGGATTGATGTTTCAGTCTCCTATGTCGGCCCAGGTTTCCTTGTGCATAGGTGCCAGTAAAGGCGCTATCGCATGGGTGACACAACAAAGGCTCTACATTTGGTGTTCCAGCGGTGGATTGGAGGATATCGTTTCGTGCAGCATGACCATTCCCAGCAGTGTCGCCAAGCGGATTCCCGTCGATATCTAGGTTCGAAGATCCCAGTCCCCCGGCATGACCATCCCAAATGTAAGGCATCTCGGTGCATGCATATTGCGCCGGTTTCAACCGTAAGTTTGTTCTGGAAGGGCCAGTCTGTGCGATCAGGCTAGAGACTGGGTTGGGGACGCGGACGCAGTTGGCGTATCCACTAATCTCTGTTAACGATTTGCTATGCTTCATCTACTAGACGTATTTTCTACCTGCTCTGACCCCGAGGGTCGTCACATATCTCGTAGAAGCTCAGCGAGCGATGATTCTCAGAACTCCAGGGGCTATACGAGGGTTCGTCTGCAAGACTCGCCGCCGATCGACCATGATACAAGCCGCTGCTCGGGGGATTGGATAAGACCTGATAATCCCAAGGATTCTGATTTTCGAACGATGAGGGATAAAACATGGAGTCAGGATCTTCGAAAGCAGGTGACGGAATATCATGAGAAGTCCAAGAACCCGCATAATTAAACACCGGGGAAGGTAATAGAGGTTCTTCGATTTCGTCGATTCGAAAGTGATATAGCGGAGACATGGTCGAAGACGCTGTGGTTCGTTCGTGGAATTGTTCAAAATCAGTTAAGAGGAACTGGTTTGAGATGAGTGTCTACGGGAGACGTAAGAGCAGACTCCCTTCGATTCAGCGCCAAGACTGGATTGCAAGTGATGTGGAGCTTCGGTCGTGTACAGTGGATTATCGTAGCAAGGCGGGGACGTTGTTCATCTCTGCTAGTCGTGCATCAGGCTGAGTCTCGCTTCCGGGACTGCGCCTTGACCCCACACCGGTGAACAAGATTGAAACTTCGAAGTAGCGAATGAGAACTTAATTATCCCACACCTGCATTCTGCCTCACTGTGCGCCTCACATTCGAGTGATTGTTGGCACCAATCAACCGTAATCCATTAATCCCACATGTTCTGCACAGCCCCCTACTTGGCTATGAGGAGCCAGAAGAACCGGTTCTGACATTGCCTGGAGTAGCGGTCGAGGTCTGCCAGTTGGTGTTCGAGATTCGACGCTAATTCTCTTCATCATTTCCCCTAACTTTTCTGCCGAAACCTCTTCTTTGTTCTTGCGACTTGTTGATAATCTGTTTTATTTAGTCACTTTTCACTATTCCCCCATCATCACCCCACCTTCGCACGCTCGGGGACGAGGACGCTGTATCTAGACTCTAGTCTACGCTCTTGCGTGGGAGATTAATGAGAAGATGGCATATACGTATCCAAGCAGTTCCGCAGAGGCACACGAAGGCCTGGAGGATCAAGTTAAGCCAATTCTGAGGTACTGGCTAGGTGAGTAATGCTTCGAAAGCGAAGCAAAACCAAGTCGGTTTAATGAATGAATAGAGGAGGTCGAGAAGCTGGAAGAGCCTTTTGGTGCCCAATCCCCAGATTGGGTAGATAAAGAGTTCGCACGAAAGCCCTCCGACATCACGCCCCCTCATCACTCAAGCCCGGCCAGGTCAGAGACCCCGAGATTGCTCACATCCGCCATCCGAACCGCATCAACAGGTGATGATGTTTATGACTACCCGACCGGGTATCCTTTCGGTGGAGTATTTGGAAACTCCCACACGCCTATCAAGAAGTACAGCAGCTTTAGCATCTTGGAAAAGCTATCCCGTCCAGGACCTAATCCTCCGGCATCCACTAAAGCGACTCCTCTTCCTATAACCCCATCTACTCTGACGACATCGTTCACTTTGCTACCGCCTGGGTACCCCTTACTGGATTTTGGCACAAATATTATACCTGATGACACCGGCTTGATGGTCGGTCGGAGCCGGCACGAGAAGCAACGCACTGTGTATCTCGGACCCAAAAAATGGGGTTCTGCCAAGCTCAATCTGGATGGCATTGCCAAATACTCCATGGATAGTTCTGACTCTGGTGGCTTCCGGAATTCTGCCCATGCAGACGGAATCACCGATATGATCGATTGCGTTCGTCCAAAAGTCCACGCACCTGCCTTGCCGTCCTTCAGTCAAGCTTTCAAAACTTACATCAAGCCTTACCTGAGGCGGAATGAAGAGGGTTCCCATTCAAATTCTTTCAAGGGTCCCTGCCAAGGTGCACGTACTTCCGCCATAGCCGATGAAGGTTCTGTCCGGGACAGTATGGGAGCGTATACCCCCATGCTATATAGTGCCGCTCATACGTGGGGGTGGAAAGTGTGGTACCGGCTTGGAAAGCCGCTTCTACGACTACTTCAGCCTAGGATCGTCCGGTTGGTGGCCCTGTTCGCGATGCTGAGCCCAGTTGTAGCGGTAGAGCCAGGCATCACCGCTCCAGGGCCCACCTCCACGGGGTCCACGTCCAACTTCAGTATACTTTTCTTGGGAGTTTATCTCGGGATGGTTATGGGCGTCCCTAGAGGGATAGGGAGAGCGTTTAAATCCCTCCTTTCATATATCTTCATGATGGCGGTGGATTTGTCAGCTCCCGTCATGGCTGCTTCAAGTGTTCTCTTCGTCATGTTCAGGAATGATGACTCTGTTCTCCCACAGGTAGCCTGGAGGTAAGAATACCATGGTTACGTACGTGGTAATCCCTGCTAACGTTTTCAGTATGTTTGGAATATGGTCGATTGCTACTTTGGCTTACCTCAAAGAGCAAGCCAATCGCCTGGTCCATGTTAATCTGTACGTATGCTCAGAGGCATGGTATCCTCTAATATCTAATCGACGCTAATATTTCCCTTACAGATACATTCTAATCTCTGCAGTCCTGGCCGGGTTATGCATGTGTATTGTTGCTTTGGCACAGAAGGCTTCGTTGAAAGGTGGGATCGTTACTGCAATCCCTATAAGCATTGCCTTTTCTTTGCATGCATCAGCCTTCGCTTTTCAGAAACGCCAGCCAACTAGTAATCTGTCTCCCGTATAGACCAAAAGTGGGTGCCCGGGGCTGGTTGCGCTGCATTATCGGCAAAGGTATTAGGAGTAGCGCTTCGAGCGACCGTTGGATCCCATCTTATATTCTCTTTTTGCCTCATATGCCATTGTTGCTGTTTCTGTACCCCGGAATACCAATGTTATATTCCCGTCTCTTCTGCGCTTCATTGGGTTCGCACCGTGAAATGCATCAACCCACTTGGAGAAATCGACCCTTCCGACAATATGTGATTCTTTCCCTTTCTTCCTTCACGGATTATTTCCATACAATTCTTGAGAAAGAGGGAGTCTCTAAGTAGGCCATTTGGCGGGACCGCTACCAGAACGGGTGTATGTCATCAAAAGCAGTGTGTCGATGAAGGGCAGTCAGCAGCTTTCTTCAGCACATTGGTTCGACATTCCGAGGTTCCTGTTAGCTACCTCGTGTACAGACATATATTGACACTCAAAATTTCCCTCCAGGGGATATCCTTCCGGGGGAGAGAAAGATTTGATCATGAGCAATCGGCGAGTAGAGGTTTTTGTTTTTTTTGTCTAGCTTATGGACTCGGGTAAGCGAGTATCAAGCCTCTCTAGATTCTCGTTGGGTTTAGAAGACACTTCTCCCCCCTAGCTAGCCAATAGGAGGTGCGACTTAACAGAACGAAAAACTGCTCTACTTGCTCCTGCTCCACTACCACGCGCCTGCATAACCTAGAAAATTTAACATATATAGAAGAAGGTATAATATTTTTTCTATTTAATTTCTTAGAGTATAAGACCTTCCTTTTCTCTCCATGGCGTCTTTTCTAGAATTCTATAACTATAGAAACATGTTTTTCGTGTTGTGCTTACTAAGATCTTAGCAGAACATTACGAAAACGTAACAAAAACAGAGAAAACATAATAGATAGAAGAGCAAGGCCTTCTACTCTAAGAAAACTAGATAGAAAAAAGTTATACCTTCTTCTATATGTGTTAGTATTTCTTGGTTATGCAGAGGCGTGGTGGTAGAGCAGCAGCAGGGAGAAGCAATTTTGCGAACGAGCTCGAACAAGCTTATTGGCTGGCTAGGGGGGAAGGGTCATCTGAAAACCACAATAGTAGTATATTCTGGACTTCTCATGTTTGTTCATGAACCACGATGATGGACAACCCGACGCCAACATTGTTGTCGCTGTAGAACTACTGACTTAGTCCGGGATTTCCCCATGGGACAGAAGTGGTAGCTGACCAATGAACGATCTTCGGAACGCTCCCGACGGGAACCCCCGCAGACCCTAAATCTGCGACGTCTGTGATCTTCGGCAAGCATCGTGCGTGAGTGGCTCTTAAGCGATCTGGCTTCCCACCCCCTAACCAAATCCTATGGTTGGGCACGATGCATGACATGTGCTGGACCAGGCGCGACTTCTTTGGGTGTACCCTGCTCACCGCGCAGTTTTTATGTAGGGCTTTCCCAACCAAATCAAGCGCTCATGGAAACTAATTATGTCTAAATTCCACAGGCATTAAGTAGACGAAACAAACGCGCCCCTAACATAGAGTGGCGTGGACACGCAATGCGTGAAACCGCCGCCGAATCAGGGTGGCTGATGGTAGCACAAACTCTATGACAGCCAGAGGCGGCCACTCGCACGTGTCATAACCTTAACTGGAGTGACGTCCCCAATCCGACTTTGTTCGCATCACCCTTCTGCTCTCAGCTCCTTCGATCCTCGATCCGGAATCCCCACCCTTAGAGAAGACATGAACGGCTGCCGACGACGATGCCAGATGGTGGCCTCGATATCCGCGCTGCGAGGGTCATAGTGGTTACGGCCGTTTGTGTACTTTTATCGATACTAATCGTGGCACTGCGGTTCCATGTGCGACGGAATATTATCAAGAAGTTTGGGAGCGATGATTGGGCGTTGACTGTCGCTGTCGTGAGCATCCCTCTCAATAGCAAATATAATCCTTTCTAACGACTTCTTTTCGCGCAGGTTCTATTCATCGGTGTATCCACCATGACGGCTTCGTGTGAGTCCTCCGAAAAATCTTCTTGTTCATACTCCCAGTCTCCACATATCCTCAGCACTCCATCCATACTCTCGACTGTCGCAATGCTTTCAGGGATCAGAATGGCTTCAACGCTCAAATATCTTCGACGCCCCCACAATCTTCAGCGCTCGGAAAATCCCCAACAGACCCAAATTTCTCCACACCCACGAATTTCCCACCACCATACGCATCCACAGCTAACCCTCCCCAGGCACCAAAGTCGGCCTCGGACGCCCCTTCCCCCTCCTTCCCCCATCCACGCAATCCCTCTTCCTCCGCCTCATCTTCATCTGCTCCCTCCTCTACGGCCTGGTCCTCCTCCCCCTAAAAACCGCCTTCCTCCTCCAATACCGACGCTCCTTCCCCCTCCCCCCCTTCCAACGCATCTGCGACATCTCCCTCTTCTTTCTCTTACTCTGGGGTCTGTCCGGCGGCATCGGCGCGCTCCTATACTGTCGCCCCATTAGTAAGAATTGGGATCCAAAGGGGGAGGCATGGAGGAAATGTGAGGGACGGCTGGCGTTTTGGATGAGTATGGGGATTATTCATGTTGTGAGTGATGTGGGCATTTTTTTACTGCCGTTGCCGATGGTGAGAGGGTTGAGGGTGGGGAGACGGGAGAAAGGGGTGCTGATTGGGGTGTTTAGCTTGGGGTTTTTGTGAGTGCGGTTGAGATTCCCGTATTTGATGGATTTTTGGATTACTAACGGGGCATGCAGTAGTTGTGCAATCTCCATCATCCGCCTCACGACGTTGCGCGCTTCGACCCTGGGCCCGGATCCGACGTACACGATGCCGAATACGGTGATTTGGTCGGTGGCGGAAGTGACGTGTGCGATTATTTGTGCGTGTATACCGACGCTGCGACCGCTATTACCGAGGTGGTGCAGCGGGTGGCAGAAGCATTCGTATCAGCAGTCGATTGAGCTAGATGCTTCGCAAAGATCGGGCGAGGAAGGGTTGGGGTTGCCTAGATTGAATGAGAGCAGCACCCGAGACGCAGATGTGATTGCAGAAGAAGATAGGTCACGGAAATCATCTTGAAGAATTCTATCGAGAGCCTTCTTGAACTTTTGCACCGATCTAGTTACCACTGCCCGGTCTACTTAGCCTCTACCGGTTACGCTAAAAGAGGGGTTACGATGGGTCCTGCGGGTCTCGCAGGTCACAACTCAAACGGATCTAGTTTGTACATTTACAAACCTGGGGGCGGGCGAATGAAGTGCCTACTTTTCCTCCTCACTACCGCTCTCCTCATCGTCCTCCTCATCCTCGTCGTCGTCCACCTCATCGTCCTCTTCGCCTTCAAGCCCATACCCATCCTGGAAATCCGCGAGCTGCTTGACCTGGATCTTGAAGCCGGCTTCTTCGAAGCTCTTCGTCAGGCCCTATTTCACAGTTAGCATCTTCAACACTCCTCACAGAAAACCGTAAGCTCACCTCCACCATAACCCCGCCACACGTAACCACCAAATCCGTCTTCTCGGGCTCAAATACGTTCGCAACCACATCCCTCAAAATCTTCTTGACATCCTCAACCCCCACCTTCCTCACCTCCTTCAACATCCAATCCGCCCACTCCTTCCCAACACCCCTCACGACCAAATCAATAAACCCGCCCTTCGCCGCCTCCACAATCGTCGCCTTCTCATCCACAAAATCCCTTATAATACTCGAAATCGCGCCTTCGAGCGCCAACTTCTCGAAGCTCCTCGTCCCGTCGATATACTCCTTGACGACATCCCTCGCCTTCTCATACGCCGAGAACGCATTCGGAGATTTGTAGATGCGGAATTTGAGCAGTCCGGTCTCGATATCGCGGAAGAAGTTCGTGCCGTATGCGAGCCCGGTACCGCGGATGGATTGCCACATGGGACCTTCGACGGCGTCGAGATACGAGAGGGCGACCATGAGGGCGGGGAGTTGCGGAGAGGTGTAGGAGTCGGGGCCTTTGGAGGTGAGGACGCCGAAGGAGGAGTCGGTGGTGAGGGGGACGATGTATGCGGTGTTGCCTGGGTTCTTGCCGGCGGGTGATAGGAAAGCTTTTCTGTCGTCGATTGGGTTGACTGTTGGGTTTGAGGGAGGCTTGATGGCGTTGGTGAGGTGCGAGAATGTGGAGACGGGGTTTGGTAGCGATTCGAAGTCGGCGATGGCGAGGACGCGGAGGTTAGGGAAGGTCATGAGCTGCTTTCGTAGGGATTCGAGCATTGCGATGACCTCGTCCGGGCTTGTTTTCAGCTTCTTGAGGAGCTTCTTCAAGTACACTGCTTTCACAAGTGTATTCGTGGCGCGCACCGAACTGGCTTGGTCGTAGTGGATCATGCGATCAACCGCGAATGCCATGCTGTTGCCATCGCGCTTCTCGTCGGGCACGTCTGCAAGCATCTTCTTCACTGCTGCGATCAGACGTTCCGTGTCGAAAATCGAGTCCACGAGTAAAGTAGCGAGCCATTTGACGGCGGTCTTGAATTTCTCAGCTTCGACAACGAAGTGTATGTACACCATTTCTGAGTTTCCAATATCAGTGCCCCGGTCCAGACTATATTCGATCGTGTCCTGTTCGAGGACAGTAATCACCTGTTCAAACTCTATGCGTTTGCCGTCTTTCATAATCGGTGTAGCGAAGAAGTTGGTCAGATAGACACCGAGGAGCGGCTTTAGCTCGACCGGTACCGAAGACGTACCCAATGCGAGCCCGAAGTGAACGAACGAGGTTGGAATGTGCTCAAAATGAATGAACAACGGTTGTCCATTTTCGTCTTTGTCGATGACTTTTTGGATCTTGTTGTCCAGACTCCCCATCTTCTTCGCAAGGCCCGAACGCGCTGTTATGGTGTCAAAGAAATGGATTGATTCCGTTCCAGGCACCTTCAGCTTCTCCAGGATTTCCTCTGGAATGGGTTTGTCATTCTCGGCCTTGGCTTCCTCGAGCTTTTGCGCCAACTTCTTGAGCCCTTCCTCCCCGAGGCGTTCCTGTTGCTCTTTGATGCGCGCGACTTCATCAGCCTTCTGCTTCTCTGAGAGGGCAACCGAGGGCTTCCCGAGGATCGAAACATGGTGGGCATCTGCAATCCATTTCTTCAGGAGGCTCCGCCACTCTTCCTCGGTCCATTGCTCCAACTCGTCGAAGACGCTCAGCGAAGCCAACGCTTCATGCAGGTCAGATCCATTGCGATCACCAAAGAGATGATCCTTGATAATAGGCTCCTTGTAGTCGTCGTTGGAAACCTCGGCCCCAAATCGGACCTGGCGCTTGAACCGACGCAGGTTGTCTTTCAGGTAAGACATATCCAATGGCTTTGACGCGTGGTCCGTGAGAACCTCAAAGAAGCGCTTCTCAACTCGCTCGAGTTTCGAGGTCTCAACCGCTGACAAGGTAATCCATATGACCATATCGTAATGACTCTTTATCCAGAAGTACACCGAACTGGCCAGGTGCTCTTTCTCAACCAAGGTATTGACGAGAACGGACACTGATGAGCCCATAAGGTACATGAGTAGCGTGTTCAAGGCTGTCTCTAGCTTGTCATCCGTCGCCTCCGGTCCAAGAAAGCAGATTTGGATCTCGCCAGTTGAGTCGTCCTCTTCGGGGAATTCGACAGTATCGACCACAGTCTTGCTTAAAGGTGGTGTGCGCTTGGACTCAACCCATGGCCGCTTGAAAGGTGCATCAAACTTGGGGACGCGATCGATGATACCGTCCTCAAACTCATCGAGAATCTGGAGCATATTTGGATGATCAACCTCACCGATCAATACAACACGTATATTCTTGGGCTGATACATTTCGCGATGGAAATCTCGAATGCGCTGCGCCGTGAGGACACGGAGGGCTTCCATCATGCCGCCCGTTTCATACCGGAAACCGTCCCCATCGGGATAGAGATGGCGACGCATTTGTAGATCCATTAGATCGCCCTGAAGATTCTGACGGCCTTGCATCTCGGAATACACGACACTGGGCATGTTAACATTGATCATTGCAGGGTTGGTCGCCTCGTTATTACCCAGCATCGTAACCGTTTCCGTCGATGTGATGAACCTCCGTATAGCAGCCCGCGTCGGTTAATGTGGGCACCACGACATGGTCGAGGTAGATGGGTACTGAAATAAGTTAGTAGCTTAATAGGCCGTAAGATAGTAGACGCTTACGCAGCTGCGCAAAACCCTCCCACCCGGCTGTATGTAAAGAGTATACTGTCTCGGCGGTGTCGGTCCATGCATTGGTATCCGAGTAGGCCCGTGTAGCGATCTTGTCGAGCACTCCTTTGTACGGGTACCTCCGTGAACCCTGGTAGTTTCAGTATCCGATACGAGACGAATCAACCAATCTACATACCATGAAACAAAGATGCTCGAGAGTGTGTGCTGGTTCATGTCAGCATTGACGCATTGGCTGGCCAAGAATACTCACGTGCGCCGGAGTCATCGTGAATCTCAGTAGCTACCGCAAAATAGCCGTAGATCTGTCAGGAATCAATACTGGAAGTTGAAATGGCCGATTTGACTCACTTTGGGCCCCTTCCTATCGACCACGACCACGCGCATGCCCGTCCGTTGAGACTCATACTGCGTGAACTCGGCTGGCGTATAGTCTGCCTTGAAGTTTTGGATCTTCTTGAAGTGCGACGTTTGCTCCATGGAACCCATGCTGTCGTAGTTGATTGGGTGTTGGTAGGAGTGCGGCTGCGGGACTCGAAGGTTAAGTAGGGGAGCGTAAGTGGACGTCCGCACAACAGCGCACTGTCGATCTAGCGAAGACTTGTCTGCCCAGATTTCCTTGTCCGTGGGTGGGTACGCACTATCATTGTTCGTTGTCAGCGCCCAGATGGAACAATGAGACTGAGAACAGCGACCTGCGGGGCGCCCTGGCGCAGTTGACGGCGGGAATACGAGCGTGGTCAATAGCATGGGGCACCGCGGGCACCATTCATGATTTGGATATGGCGCAAAGGTGCCCCTTGACGAACGGGGAAATCGGGAACGACGAGCCCGTCGCTTGAGGACGGCATAGTAGTATCAACAGTGGAACTCTGCTCACCTCTGCACTGCAAGAATCCTAAAAGAAAGGATACGCCCGAGCCCGAAGCCGAAGCGCAGAATTGCTTGGTGGGAAGGAATCCTGTATGCTACGGATGTTCTGCACTCTGGGGAGTCCGCGGGCTCTTTTGGCCGGTGTCGGGGCCTGCTTCCCGCTTCGGTCCAGATGGCAGCAGGCAATAAAGGGGCAGAGCTGGTGAGGGACGAAGGAGTGTTCAGAACAGGAAGTCTTTGGCCCCCAGAGCTGGCAGCGCAGCTACGTGTGTAGTGTGTGCGCGTAGTACACGTTGGCGGGCACGTGGCGGGGTCGTCCGGCTTGGGCCTTGTCCCCGCCAAGCACAAGCCCTGATGGAATGGAGGGGTGAATTCGCGTAGGGCTGAGGTTGCGACGCTAGGACCACATGCGTAGCTGGTTTAATTAACTACTGGTCGAGTACCTGCTCTGCTGTTGCGACACCTCTCCCTCCTCTCCCTCACTCCCATCCTCGCACCCTTCCTCGCCCTGACATGCCACGCCGTTGCTGACCGCCATGTCGTCGCACACGTCTGCCGAGGACATCGGCGAGGCCCTCTTGAATTCTGTCGAGAGCGGTGTCTTTCCTCAGAATGAACAAGTGGCTTCCGCCTCCATCTTCTCTTATGACGAGTTCCTGCGTCTGATCTACGACGCGTGGGAGCACAAAAAGGTGCGTTTGACTCGGAGCCTCTCTGCTCCAGTGACTGACAGTGTCATGCTAGAACGCGATTCGCCTACTTTCGCGCCATGCGGCTGCCGACATCGACGGCTGGCTGAACCAGGCGCGCAAGCTTCGAGTGGAAATTGAGGCCTCAATACAGAAAGCTCGTCGCATTGCCCAGCAAACCCAGTCGGGGAAAGACTACACGGAACGAATTCAGGATGCGGCATCCACCACCAGCTTCCTTCACTCCGAACTTGCTTACAACGTCATGGTCGTTACCAAGACAGAGCTGTTCAAGGACATTATGGCTCTCCTGGAGTCGGTCCGCCGTTCGGTTGTCGATCTAGAGTCTGTGGACACACATGCATTGGATGAATTGGCCATAGGGCTTAAACGTCTGGACGACCTTGGCTCTTTCAAGAAAGCCCGCGTGGCCGGCCTCCTTCGGACCCAAGCTGATAATCTCCAAGCCTCCGCTCTCAGCATCGTCTCCAAAAACTGGTACAATGCTATCTCAAAAGACACAACAATTCGGGAAATAACTATCGATCGAAGCCGCCTCCTTACCGACGAAACCGTGGAAGCTCTCGTCAAACTGGACAAGCTCAACATGTTCATTGCTGATCTCAACTACGACTTAAACCACTACATCGTGGGGCCTTGTCTAGTTCCAACGGCCAACGGAGGACCTGCTTTTTCTCTCCAGTTCTTGAGCCATTCCATGCGGGCGGTCCCTTCCGAAAGCGTTTACACCACTCACTCGGCCGTGAAGGCCGTGAGGGACGCACACGAAGTTGTTCTCTTCCTGAGCACACATCTGCCCCACTCGGTCACCCGGCCCTTATCCAAAACGCTGGTCCTCTGGATCTCCCGCCGCTTGATCAAGTATTGGCTGGGACCGTCGATTCCACTATCTCTGGAAGAAGTGCAGCCTTTCGAAAAGCTGCTTTATCATGTCCGCGAACTGATCAAGTACCTTGATAGGCTAGAATGGGACGGACAGGAAATTTTGACGGAATTTGTAAATACAGCCCCAGACAAGTGGCTTTCAACGCGAACTGCAGACGCTCTTGCAAAGGTGCGGCGCATCTGCGCTAGTGGGCTGCGTGAGAAGAAGGCGGTAGAGAGGGTTGAGACTCAAATGGTATCAAAAGGAGATGCCATGCTGGGAGAAGGTGAAGAGAAGGACGACGATTGGAGTGGCCAATGGGGTGAAGATGATGAGACGTCCGTCGCTAGCCCGGCTGCCGAAACCGAGACTTTGGAAGAAGAGGACGTGAGCGCGTGGGGAATCGACGACGATGACACTCTAGGGGAGACCGAGTCGGGTGTGGATGACAGGTTAGGGGATATCAAATCAGGTGTGAAGCCGTCGGGTCGAGAAGAGCATTCCAGCGAAGACGTGGAGTCATGGGACTGGGAAGAAGAAGAGACCACCACGGGCGGGAAATCAGTGATAGCGCAGGACTCTGCTGAAGGGAAGGAAGTGACTCTTAAGGAGAGGTACTTTGTTTCCCACGTCCCCGACGCGATCATGGATCTGGTTATGGAAATCGTAGCCGAGGTTGCCCTCCTCAATGTGGCGAACATGATTGAATCAGCCGTTACCCCTGCCACCCCCGGATTGTACGGCATTCCAAGTTACATATTCGCACTCTACCGTTCGGTAGCGGAGCGACTATACTCGGATGAAAAGTTTGCGGGCAACATGCTTCTTTACAACGACTGCCTTAGGTTGTCAGACCGACTTCAAGTATTTCTTGAAGAACAAAAAGAGGCAGACAAGAAGTCGACCCTCCAACAGCATCTGAAGCCGTCCATCATGCTCCAACTGGACAATGATATCGAGATGTTGGAGAGTTTCGGGAACCGCGCGTATGGCCGGGAGATGGAATCCCAGCGGATGATTATCAAAGATTTGCTGGACAACGCCCAAGGCTTCCAGAGCTGCACCGACGCCCCGTTTGCAGCGGAATGCGACAATGCGGTGTCGATGACTATTGACCGTATACATGAAGTCAAACGGCAGTGGAAGCCAGTTCTCTCCGATTCCGCACTGCTACAGTCGCTTGGCTCGCTTGTTTCTACCGCTATCAACAAGTTCATCACCGAGGTAGAAGATATGCCGGGCATCGGGGTCGATGAGTCGAAGAAATTGGCGGGATACGTCAAGTCGATGTCCTCACTCTCATCACTTTTTGTGACCGAGGACCAGGACATGACCAAGGTGTACGTGCCCAGCTGGTTTAAGTTCCAGTACCTCGGAGAAATACTCGAATCCAATCTAGCCGACATTCGGTATCTGTGGGAAGAGGGTGAGTTGAGGCTTGAGATGACCGTCGATGAGGTCGTTGATCTTATCGAAGCTCTCTTTGCCGAGAGTCCCCATCGTAAGACGGCGATCACGGCGATCAAGAGGACCAAGATTCTAATGCCCGGAGACGACTAAGCTTGTTCGGTTGCATCTTGGATTTCGAAACCCATAGCGGACTGGCTTGCTCACTTGGATCTCGACACTCATATCAGACTGGCTTGGACACTAGGATTAATACCCACAGCGGACTAGCTTTGTCTCTTGGACCTCGACACCAGTAGTGGACTACTTTGGAAACTTGGGTCTCGATACCTATCAGCAAACTGGCATGGTCTCTTGGGCACGAATACTATGGATTTTGTACGAGTACACTATGAGAGGAGGGCAAGGCCCCAGAATTGATAACCAGCCCGGCGAGGTTGAGGAGATTTCACATGCATTCCACACACGCCACATGGCTCGTTTGAAGATGGGTCTAGATAGATTCCATATGCTCAGCTCAGCGTAGCATCATGCAATGAACCACACCAAAAACATTTCAAATATTCTGCCGTTCCCGAACACTCGTCTTGAGTTTGCAAGCCGTGGTAGCCTTGACATCTTCGACATGTGCAATAGATCTAGCAGTCGCTAAAGGGGCCCATAGACGTTCATTCGGCAAGCCCGATGTCGTTCCCTTCACCATAACCTGGGGTGGCTTCTTGATCAGTGCCATCTCTGTTGCACATGCCAAGAGCGAGCGCAGGGCTGTTAGCGGCATCTACTTCGTACGAACGCCGACCATAGTTCGGCGCTAAGCCCGCTCCAGAAAATCTAGGATCTGCAATCCAAATTTTTGGAGCTCGCAGGACTCCCCATTCCACAACCTCACAACATGGAGTTAAATCCAGCAGACGCCTCCCAGGCAAAAGTCCAGATCAGACTCAGCACGAGGCACTCCGATATCGAGTTACCAGAAGACCCAGGATCGCTCCTAGTGTCAACCTGCAAGTACTTCAATCCTCCCCACTTCCTCTAGCTAACATTTCAAAGCGCTGCGGAGATATGCGCTCTCAAGTCTCGTAAACAACCTCCTGCACAATGCAAAACCGATTCCCTTCGAATTCCTCATCAATGGCCAATTCCTGCGCACCTCCATCGACGAGTTTCTGACGCAAAATGGCATCTCGGCGGAAACGACACTCAATGTGGAATACACCCGCGCGCTGATACCCCCGCTGCACGTTGCTAGTTTTGAGCACGACGACTGGGTGTCCGCAGTTGATGTGCTGTCGGGGAGCTCACCTGCCGGTGGTTGGGCTGGTGGGCTTCAGAGCGGACAGGAGCGGATATTGAGCGCGAGCTATGATGGTCTGCTGAGAGTCTGGAATCTCTCGGGCGATATGATCGCGATATCAGAGCCGCCGAATAGTGGTGGCAGGATCACGAGCTTGAAGACGGCGAAATGGTTATCGTACAAGAAGGTCGTGGCTGCGGGTCTGGACAGCGTAGTGCGAGTCTACAATTACGAGGAAGACACACGCGCTCTAACACCATCGCTGGAGCTCTACAACCACCGCTGGGGCATCTCCGACGTTGCCGTCCACGGCCCGAGCAATCGCATTCTCTCCGCATCCGGCGACACCACCATCTCCCTCTTCTCCGGCGCCGCGAAAGACAATCCCACGGCGCCAGCAAGCCTCCTCCCAACCTCCACCGCCGCCTCAAACAAACGGCAAAAGCTATCCAAGTCTGACAAAACGATTCCTTCCCGCGGCGCACTCTCCGCGCTCTCGGGCCACGCCTCCCCCGTCACCTCCGTAATCTTCAAGCCCGACGACCCCACAGTCGCATACTCGACCTCGCAAGACCACACACTGCGAACCTGGGACCTTCCAACCTCTACCTGCGTGGACACGCGCACAACAGGCCACTCTCTCCTCTCCATCGCCGCGCTACAAAACATCAACCTCCTCGCCGCCGGCACGTCAGCGCGGCACATCACGCTCCTCGATCCCCGCGCCTCGGCCACGCAAATCGCAGTCATGACGCTGCGGGGGCATCTCAACGCCGTGGCGGCGCTAGACACGGACCCGCATTCCGAGTATGGCCTCGTGTCGGGCAGCCACGACGGCACGTGTCGGATCTGGGATGTGCGGAGTGTAAGACCGAGTGCTGGGGAGACGGGACAGGTCGGCGAGAGCGTGTATGTGATTGAACGTGATGGTATGGGTGGGAAGGTTAAGGCTAGTGGAGATGGGGTGAAGGTGTTCGGAGTGGAGTGGGATAGGGCGACGGGGATCGTGAGTGCGGGCGAGGATAAGAAGGTGCAGATCAATCGGGGCGTGGGCGCTGGGGGTAGCTCGACGTGAGAAGAGTTGCTGATGGGAGTGAATTGGAGAGGATGGTGGGGGACACGGAAAATGAATGGCATCCATGGTCAAGCACTGGCGTTAGGAGAATAGGTAGATATAGATACCACGAGACCCCGTAAGGATCGATTGATCGATCTGTGGGATTCGATAGCCTGAATGAATCGAGACTTGCTCGTTGAAATGCTTTTCCACCATAACGCCAGAAACATGGGGTATCAATCAGATCATGCATCTGCTCTCGGTGTCTGTGTTCGTGTCCGTCTCTCCACCATGCCATCCATACCATACCATACCATACCATAGGTATCATGTTCTCACGACCAACCCTCCAATTCTGCAGCCCGTGTGTGTACTTTCCATCAACCCAGTTCCCCATCCCATACTCCTCCCCCATCCCCCTACACCAAATGCGCAGGCAACAAAAAATTCGCCACTCCCTCCAACACCTTATACTCATGTCCACAATTCCCACACACCAGACCTCCACTCATAATACACGTCTCCAACAACACGCGATGCAGATCCCTAGCCACTTGACTCGGCACCTCAAGCTTCTCAATATTCAAACCCGTGGTATCGCTTTCCGGAGCTTGCAATTTCGATTCGACGAGTGCGGAAGGAAGGGGTGCGGTGGGGGGCAGGGAAGGGAGGCCGAGCTAGAAAACAAACAGGATTTATCAGCTAGAGTCCATTCAAAAAAAAAATTTAAGAATAGCCTAAGTCGGTACTCGACGCGACAAACTCGGAACGCAGACAAGGGAAGGAGATGAAGCGAACATACTTCATTCACCAACCCGCCCAGCTCCTCCCACATCAGTCTCGGCAAAATATTCTGCAGAAACTGGACATTAATCTCCGCTTCCACGATCTCGAGTTCTGAGTCGCGGGGGTGGAGCGGGAAGGATGATGCGCTCGTTTTACAAGTCTTGACTGCGCAGGTGAGGAAGTTGAGGGTGAGGAGTTTCATCGTGATCGCGGATCCTCGTTGGGGGGAAATGCTGGGTTGGAAGGAGGTTTGGGTTGGGTTGTATCGTGGGTTGGGGGATATGGTACCGAGGAGGGGTGCAGGAGGAAAGTTTTTGGCGGGGAGCAGCCGAGGAGATGAGGCTGAAATTTAGGGTTGGAGCTAGGGTCTGGAAGGGAAGCGAAAGACGCGTGGGGGGGATGGGGGTGTGGCGGGATGAAAGATGGGGGTGCTGGGTTTCTGGGAGGCGGAAATTGGGGGGTATGATTGGTTGGTTTGGAGACGAAGATACGTATGTGTCTTACCGTGAGATTCACCGCGGACAAGAGGATTATTTAGACAAGGAAGTGAGCAGGAGTTATGCAGACGCAATGAAATGCTGTTTAAAAAGAACACCTCTCAGTCTTTACCTAAACTATGGAAAATAGAGGCAATATTTATGGGTCTCTGCGAAGGTCAAGCCTTCACAAGCTGCTTGTATAGATCCGCTACAACACCACGGAATTTACAATAAATAGGATGATCGCAAAGGCAGGTATGTCAGGAATGGCATAGAAGAGTGAACTGTGTATCACTTCAAAAGAGCACCTCGAGGTCGCAGCCCATCTCAAAGAATGAGAGCTTGAAGGCCCTGGAGCCTTGCCAGGATGAAACATCTATTAATTGGGCATATAGAGGCTCACGAAAACCGCAGGATTACAATAAGGAAAGACAATCACAAAGGCGCACAGTTTTGGAGCAAAATGGAAGAGGAAACAGGGTATCATTCCGAAAGATGACCTTGCGGCCCCACTCACGCCAAAGAAAAAGATACCGAAGTCTCTGGGCAATTGCCAGGAAGAGCTATCTACTTGATGTGGACTTCAATCGTGTCCATATCCTCCACCTCAGAGGCTCCGACGGTGTCGAACACCGGGAGCCGATCTCCGTCGAAAACCAGCGTGACGCTAGCGTCCGCCGCCACACCACGCGCCTTCTTGTACGCCATAGTCAAATGCTCGAACGTGGTGTCCTACAGGATCTATTAGCCAGGGTACGTAAAACCAGGATGAAATACTTACGGCATTGGCGGCGATCTTGAAATCCTCCCTGCCCCTGGCCTTGAGGATCAGCCTCACCTTCTTGGGCTGGGGCAGCGGTTGCGGCGGGGAGGCGGCTGGTTTCGGCACGGTGTTCCACGGCTTGCGCTCCGCGGCCTTCTCCCTCATGGCTGCCTGCCACAGGTCTTCAGTCCAGGCCTCCACATGGATCTTAGGAGGATCATCTTCAGTATAGAAGGTATCATCATCATCAAGGGTGATACCGCCCGAATGGTACGTCCTGACGCCCAGCCGCTTGACGTACGCGTAGTCTGAGATCTTGGCCAGCTTCCAAGTGAAGAAGGTCTCGGAGGTCTGCTCTGGAGTGAAGCCTTGAGACCGACACCAAGCAAGGCGGGGTCGCTCGAGCTTCTCGTCCGTGCGGATCTTGATCATCATCTCCTTGGTATTGGGTATCTGGGAAGTTACAAATATCGTGACGCAGACGACGGGGTCTCCTTCTGCTGAAAGAGTCGCTCGGTAGGCTGCGCTCGGGTCTGATAGCTCTTTCAGGCGGCGGGCGCGCGCTTTGGCTGCCAATGCCACGAGGGCGGGGTCTTCGACCTCTTCGAGCTCATCGTCGTCACGAACCGGGAGGCTTTTCTTCGGAGGGATGGTACCAGGTTTGGTAGGAGGGGCGCGCTGAGAGGCCAGGGTGCTCGAGGCAGGTGCAGTGTTTCTGGGAGCGCCTCTTGAAGGTACGATGCTGGCAATGTCATCAGAGTCTTCGTCGGTGGGAGAGCCCCAGTCGATGTGTGAACCACGAGGAGTGTGCATTTCGGCCATGCCCGACGGTTTCTTGGTGGACAAGCCAGACGTGTTCCTGGTCAACGGCCCTTGCGACCTTGTGAGGTTCTCATACCGTGAGGCGAGACTCTCATCTGCAGGTGGAGGAGGAGAAGGCGTTTCGTAGCCAATTGGGCGAGAGAGGTCTGGTGTCGGGAGCTTTTCAAGGCGATAAGAGAGAGAGGGGGCATCACTAATTTCAGGTCAACATGAGCTGCAGAATAGCACCGAGTCCAGTGCAGTAAGGGGGATTGGTTTACGTACTCGTTCAGGTAGCTGTCCCACTCTGCGTCGGTCCGCGGGAAGGGCGCGTCAGGCTGAGAGTTGCTCTTCCTGCGTTTGTGGGAGTGTGAATGCAACTCGTGAAGGCGACGCTGCTCCTCTTCCTTTTTGCGCTGGTCCTCACACTTCTGGCGAGCTTGTTCGGCGGCAATCTGCTCGTAGGTGTTGGAGTGCGAAAACATGTCTTCATTCTCTCGAGCTCCCTCAGCGGCGGCGGGCTTTTGCCAAGCTGCTTTCTTGAAGAAGGTGCGCTTTTTCGGCGGCGCGGAAGCACCGGGGCCAGCCTTGTCCGTCATGATTGAAGCATGAACGAAACGTGGCGTCAAAGGAGAGGGGAGTGACAAGAGCGAGGGGAGAAGGGTGGGGTGCCCGAGTAAAGTCGAGTCCCGCGGAAGCGGAGAGGGCAAGAGGGAGCGTGCGCAGGGCTGATCCGTCCAGGAACGCCTGACGCGCGATCACGCCCCTCCTCCGGCGGTGTGGGCCGTGCCCTCGTTCAGCGCCTCTTTGGCACTAAGTCGCTGACCCTTGCTCAGTCTCTTGGCCTGGTCAAACCCTCAACGCCAGGGCATCCATCTCGCACGTCTTGGAGCCAGCAGCTCCTACGAATCTAACAATCTCTAGTAAGCTTCTCAGCAGAGACTCGCCACGATGCTAAGCCATGTAGCATTTAGGCCCAAAATGGAGGGCATCGAGAACACGCGGAAACAGTCTTCGAAGCCGAGAGACAGACTCAAGACCTCGACAGCCTCCACCCTCGAGAACGGCGACTCTCCAAGCGAAGAAATCACTGTCAGCCACCCAGTCGGCTATCTGCACGAGCTCCGCGGCTCCATTGTGAGGGTAAAGTTGAACTCAGGTCACATGTTCAAGGGTATGCTCTCCAGTCCTTCACCCCATTGGAAGACTTTCTCTAATGTCGTGCGAGGCCTTCTACACTCCGTCGACGGATTCATGAACGTTGCCATTGAGAACTGTCGAGAGTTCCAGAACGGCGAAGAGGTGCGGCATTGGGGCGACGCCTTCCTTCGCGGCAACACTGGTAAGTACCCCCAACAACCCTTCCTCCACCGCGTCATTCTGACTTCGAGCAGTGACATATATTGCTGCCGACAAGGATATTACCTCCGAGGCGCCGGTTGAGGAGTAAGGCTCGAGTAGGTGCAAGCTTTTCCTTGTAACCGGCCCGGGGGTCTATTGATGTCTCATCGGCCCAAGCATTCTTGGCGCTTTCTGGCTTCTACATTCGGATTTGCACAGGGCAAAAACGATAAGGGAAATGGTAAACGTACCTGCGGCATACCAGATTGGTTAATCTTCACCAGATAGATAGCCATGAAAAGGACAAGTTCCTCATCCTGCAACTCCCCCTTTGCACATGATCATCCCCCGTCACAATACCAACCTTGGAACATAGTCTTTGCGCCGAAACGACACGGTATATAACGATAAACACCAGAATGACGCCATCCTCAACCCGCCTTCGTTGTAGACCAGCTCGTAGCCAATCGGAAGAAAGACCCCGCCGCCCACCTCGGGACGCGTGCTCCTTCCACTATGATCTTCTCCTCTCCGCAATACACGAGACGTATCAAGCCCGAACAGCACAACACACATTGAACACCTCCCATTATAGCAAACGACTCAGTCTTCCGAGGTTCAAGGCCCAGAGAGTTACCGCGAGGTGATAGTTATGCTATATACGTTTGGTGAATTTGGTGGAGGAACAACCCGGTTGTGGATAAGGATACCGATAAGGTAACCCGCGGGCCAACCAGGTCATTGGTGCTTTTCGACACGCGCCGGAATATTACGCCCTTTACGAAACGTGGTCAGAGTGAGGAGCTATGGATTCAGTGCCGTAGAAGATGCAAGGCTAACGTAGAGGCTGAAAGTCCAGAGGACGGACACGTTGTGAGGGCCCGCAATCGAGGCTTAAACATTAGCGAACCGGAGTGATATATGATCCTCACGTGCGCGTGTTGTGAGTGTAGGGTAATGCTCATGTTAGGTGCTTTGATTGGAGCGATCACGCCGCTGTGACAGCAGCTAAAACTAGGACTTGATCGTTTATCCTTTCGAAAGTCGGTGCTCTAGAAAAATACTGCAACTCTATGTCTCCTTGAGAGATGTAATAGCAGGAGGTGAGTAGTCTATAACTTTGCAGGCCCCCATTTGCGGTTGCAATATCTGATCTCGCGTTAGTGATACTGATTGAATGTATGTACAGATCATCCGTACCTTGGTTATGATAGCAGAGTGAGTAATTACCTGGACAGTCATACTCTAACCATTTCTGCTTTGGCCTCTGACAGAAGCGCGGACTGCATTATCTCCAATCCCCGTTCCGCCGCGCTCCCCCATGCAACCATTGAGAATGAAGGTTCAATCGTGACGGTGCGGGTGACGACGCCCATTATCGGGAGAAGTGTGGATCCATCACGGAATCACAGCATAGCTGGGCATTCAAGAGTGTTAGCCTCAGCTTCCCAAGTCGGGCGGTCACATGGCTGTCAGATATCGCCAGTGATTGTGAATATAGGGTATCGCCAGCGCCAGGCTTGGCATATATTGCCCTCCGGGCGCGGAAGATTCCCACCGTTATCCCTCCGCGCGCGACTCCGCATACCTTGCATCCAACCTATCCACTGCCATGCCTCCACGACCTCACAAAGGCCGCGTTCAGCTGGATCGAACCAAGTTGCGCGGTAAGAAAGCGGCCATCAACAAGATGAAATCACCGAATGGTGGCGGCGGAGGAGGAGGAAATCGGAAGAAAGGTATTAAACCACTGCGGGCAGACGAGCTCACTTTAGCGGTCTCTACGGCTTCAGAAGCTAACAATTTCAGGTTCATGTACCCCATGCGTCTTATCCGTGTCTGCCGTCAGCGAAGAACCTGCGAAACACGTTCCATCCGAAGCCGCTTCCGCGCCTACCACTCCCATGAAGATGGAATCGCCAAAGTCAGGGCGCTTCGAGGAGCCAGAGTCAGATCCAGAGCAACAGCCAGAGTCACAGCCAGGACCAGATCAGCTGTCCACGTCTCAGGCCTTGCAAAGGGACTTGCGCGCTGCTCTCGAATCCAGTGACGCTTGCGCAATTGAAGAATCACTATCTCCGTCTCCGGTGCTGGCAAAAACTTCCTCTTCTTTAAAGGTACTGAAGTTACGTTCTGTGAAGCAAATAAAAGCAACCGCGCAAACCGTGACAGGGGCTTCCGTCCCACAAAGCCCTCCCAAGACTCAAGCTAGTTCAAGCTGTGCTCAAAACGACATCCCGCTTTCAGGTACGCATCAGAGTAGCGTGCTCAAGAAGAACACTCTCTCACCCATGGTAAAGTGGATTGTGCAACTATTTGCCGGCAAGAAACGACCTGCGAAGAAGAATTCAGCCCCTGTTCATGCTCGCTCTCTCGTCTCCAAATCCCAGAACAGTCCTACGAACGTCAGTCAACAAACGTTCAATCGTAAAGGTCAAGCTGTTTGTTTTGAAGATGGCCCTCCACCATCATTGGAGTTCTTTGGAGTCTGGACAGGAAACAATGAGCGAAGGAAGGTTCAAGCATATGTTGCAGGAGTTTGCAAACCGAAACCTGCTCCTCCAGAAAGTAACTTATCGCCTACAATGGAGCCCGCCCCATTCGATTCTCCAGTACCTCTCGGTCCCTATGTCAGCACTTTCGGTCCGCCTTCTCTCCCCCGCGCAATCCCACAATCCCACCATCGTCAGCAATCCGCGCCTCAAAAGCCGTCCAATGCTTATATTGCTCCAAGCTTCTTAGACTCCCAATACCAAGCTGGAGGCAACATGGCGAGGACACAATCGCGAGCCCCGCCGAAGCCCTTCCAAGCCACTCCTCGTCGCCGCGTTCGGGCACCCATCCTCACATTCCCCAAATACAACGTCGGTCCAGTTTTAAATCCGCACCCCGCTTGCAAAGATGCAGCAATGGCAACCCCAGACCTCCATCCCGGCATGCTAGAATACGCTTTACGGAATCTAGCATCGGAGGCAATTTCACCCGCAGAGCAATCTCGATTTGAAGGTCTTGCTACCAAGTCAGAGCTAACTACACGTTTGAAGCAGAAGAAGTACGTAAAACACACCCAGCGCTTGTCCAAGCCCAACGTTAATGCTACTCGAGTTCTTCCCGCTCCGACGGTTATTAATGATTTAGAGACTCGGCCTGCGGGACGGTATCGTCAGAGGCGATCTGTGAATCCGCCTTGGAATGTGTTTGGGTTGGGTGGGGCAAATGATATTATTCAAGAGGACGAGGAATATGAGGAGGATGAGTATGCATTTGAAGAGAATCGAGGTGCTGGAGAGGATGATAGTGAAGATGAGGAGATTTCACAGGAATAGGATCGAGAAGAAGAGGAAACTGTCAGTGAACATTAACCACCAGCATCCACCACTCCTCCTCATGTACGCTCCGCAAGCTTTACCCTCGGTGGCGATGCTTCTTATTCTGCAAAATACTCCTCATCCTCCTCTAACCCTCCTTCTCCATTCACCATGCTTCCCTCCTCCACCTACGCTCCAGCCATCACCCCCATAATCGTACAAGCCGGCCGCCCAACCTCCGCCGAACTCACTGCCCTTCTCCCCCCAAACCCGTACATCCGTCCGTGGGGCCGTCCCAGCGACCCCACCGCCAAACTCGCCATCGACAATGCCATATCCAGCTGGGACCACTCCGGTACTCCCTCCCCAAAACCCCTACTCCTCACCGACGCAATCACTCCCGCCCCAGACCTAGTTTCCGCCGCTTGCCCACCAACCTCGCCGCTAAAGCGCATACACTCGTGGTCGCCCGTCAAGATGCGGAAATCGATGTCGAGCGCCGTGTCGCTGTCTGCTATCGCTTCTGGATCGACAGCACAAGTACAACAACCCAAAAATCAGCAGAGGTTTCGCAGCCTCAGCACAAGCAGTGACCGTGCCATCGACTCCCGGCCCATCCACCTCACCCCAAACACCGACATCCCGACACACCCTGCTCTAGGCTCTGCAGCGTACTACCGCGCCATGACTTCGTGTCCTTATTTCGCATTCGATCAGCGCGGATACGTTCTCCGTAGCCGGTTGGCCGGACTGAGCGGAAACAGTCCCGGATTATAAGGTGAGGAGGGGTCAGGTCAAGGGTGTGGATTTGGGGAGTGATGAGGGGGTGTTTTACTGGGAAACGCGTGTTGCTAAGGCGGATGTGAGGTTGATGTTGTGGGGGAGGGAGGCTTGCTGGATGTTTGACGTCAGAGACACGGCGAGGGATTGCTGTTGTGGGCTTGCGTTCGGATGTCGATACTCGGGGGTTCTCTTAATGTGCTAGGCTTCGAGTCTTGATACCCTGGGTTGTTCATTTGTATTGCTTTGGCGTTTGAGGCATGGGAAGCTGCTATATGATCCCTTACCAGCTTCCCCTAATCTTAATTCTACACCTTCTGGGAGGTTGCACAAGTGCTCTCTTCCAAAATTCCAAAGCTCATTCATCAAGTCATTTGTGTGTGTACACTGCCAGTTAAAATCTCATAATTCAATTCCGATTCTACATGTCTACTTCCCAATTGTGACCAACGGCATCGAGCAGCTGCAGCGCCGTGCCAAGACCTTTCAGCGCCGCTAACAGTTATATGTAACTTCATATAAGAGAAAAGCGAGCGGGCTCGTTGAATGCGCTGAGAGCGCGGCGGCTGGGGCGGAGGTATTGGCAAGCTTGTCTCGAGAGCTGCGGCCCGGTTCGAACTGTACTAGTTCATGATATTCGAGGTCGGACTTCGGCCGCGGTCAAATACGAAGCAGACTGGGGGTATAGTTGGTCAAGGAATCCAGAGGCGGAAATTACGGGGAGGGGGCTTAGGGAGATGCTGCGCCGTGCTGCGCCATCGTTGAGCAATAATAGAGAATGCGTCCTAGTTTGTAATTGTCAGCCAAATCGCTAACGCTGTAATCGCACAGTCCTAAATGAAATTAGCAACCAATGTCTCATCCAGCCAGACACTGCCGCGTTTTGTTGTTAGAGATATCCCGCTCACCATGTTGTTGTTAGAATCACCAATTTTTCAATATCTGCTTGCGCGTTTTGCTATCTCCGAGATTTGAGTCCTTGCGTAAAAGGGGCCTGCACATAATACCTACTGCATCATGTGTCCTCGAATAAATTCCGCTGGTAGGCTGTCCTCCATGATATTGACTGTGTGGCTGCTAGAGTGCCCATAGATTGTATTCCCCGCCAGTCGAATGCCCGCGTGTTGCTGTCATCTTCTCCAACCCGCTCGTCCAGCTTCCTCATTCGCCTCCCGGCGGCCCAAGGAGAGCCCTTACCTGCTAATCTGTTCTTCGTGTGTCGTTTGTCTCTCAAGTACGAGTCAAAAGCAGTCTGACATGCTCGCTACTCTCTCGAAGACAGACCGCGTCTGCGAAAGAGCTGTGCTCTCTGCCTGTTACCTTCCTCCGCTTCCGCGATAGCCAGCTCTTTCGTGGCGCAGGTGGTTCCTGAGATCTCGGAAGCTGGGTTGCTGTGGAGTCGTTCGTGAAAGTTAGAAGAGCCGTATGAGGCGGAGAGGTGGCGTGGGAAGTGTCAAGGAGGGTCGCAACGGGCTCCAGCGATGCCTCTCGAGCGGTGTTTGTTGCGGAAAGGGGTCATTTGCTGTCGCGCTCTCGTGGTGTCGGGCGTGGTCGTGGAGTAGGAGGAGGACATGGGGAGGAGGCGGAGGAGAAGGACATGGCGGAGAAGCTGTGTGCGCAGCTGCGCAGTCTCCTCCAGCGCTCGGAGATTGTAGATGAGACTGTGCGTATGGCCGACAATAGGTGAAGCAAATGCTGAAAGACAGGCGCTCTGGCTGATGTCGCTGTAGGACTTTGTCGCCCGCGTTCTTGTTGGGGTTTCGGCCACCGTGGCTGGGGCAGAGGAGCCAAAGAATGCAGAACCCAAAGGAACGAACGCGACGAACTTACTACGGTTATTCTTGGAGCTCTCGCATTACGAGTTTGATTTACAAAAGAGATTCAATGAATTAATTTTGTGATATTGCCGTCCCGTCTACCAAACCGCATGTTGTGAACTAGGAGAGACCTCGGGAGTCCAGAGACATAGGAATAGGACAAGGAGACGCTACAGGCACATTCCCATGCGGCCAAACCTACCGAACTGGCCTAAAAAGGTAGGTCTCACGGCGGACTGTGCCAGAGCTGCCAACGGTGGTGTAGTTAGCGGAGGTCTAGTGAAAGAGGCCCGCGCAAATACCTGGATGGCCACCTACTGCGTCATATAGCCATCTGCATGAAAAAGGACACGAAGAGACTAGCTGCGTCGCGAAGTTGGGGGAGGAGCCTGGCTCTGAAGAGGCATAACTGCATGACGCCATCAACCCCAACCACGCGAACTGCCAGAGAAGTGGCACGCGTGCCTTGGGGCACTTACAATCTGCTACAAGGGTACTGGAGGCTAGCCGCAAGGTTGGCAGAGCCTCGCTTCGGCTATATCAGTGGTGTTTTGCTCCACGCCGTCACTTGACCACGCGTTTTCCCGTGAGTCTGCCAGCCCCCCCCGTACAGCCTCAGCCCCGCATGACCATCGCAGCTGTTCCTTCGTATCAAGAGATCACATCTTCGCCCATATCTTCGCATGGGCCCAGTCTCTAACATCTTGGCCTCCTGAGTCTCTCACGCGCTCTCTTCTCGTAGGAAGGCTCGCCGAGCTTGCTGCCTCCATCGAGGGGCCCCGCAAAACGCTGTCTACGCTCTCGTCACGGAAGGGAGGTCAAACTCACCGCTTTGAGTGCATGACTTCTAAGGTCAGTTGGCAAGGACTCAACCGAGTGAAGGTAGTGGTGGGGTCTTCCTTCGCTTCTCTCAACACCCACACCGTCCCACCTCCACCTCCTTCTTATTCAGGAGCTGCAAACTCTTCAACGTGTTCTCCACGGCGAGGAAGATGGGCTGCCTTCAATCTCATGCATCAACACGCCACCATCCTCTCCTTGTGGGCACCCTCAGGGCAGGCGATCTCGAAAGTCTCCCCGCCCGCTTGTGCGGCGACGAGAGCTTGACGCTTATCGTGACTCTGAGTCTCGTTGGCACCTTCCGCCAGGAAGATCTGGACTCTCACTCCAGCTTCAACGTAATCCTCTTCTCACCCTTCCTGACACGCAACAACCCTGACCTCTCGCCTGAGACCCTCGGCGACGGGCAGCTGGGTGACTACGCCGCTGCCAACGCTGCCGTCGACAGCAACGCGGCGAGCTTTGGTCGGGTAGAACCTCGTCGCCGCCATGATGGCAAAGGTAAGACGCTCCGATCCCCTGTTCACTCCTCGGGCCAACCCGCAAGCCGTTCCTTTGCTTACTATCTACCTTAAGCCTCGGACTTCCGCTTTTCACCAAGGGATGGCAGATTACATCGCCACCTCTTCGCGTGGGCATCTTCATCCTGGCGCTGTCGAGAGGTGACTCGCCACGATTGCTCCGAGTGACCCCGTCGAGAAAACCAACCTCAGGCTCGAAAAACGCTCTCCGCCTCCTCAACAGGCTGCTGAAGCTCAGCACACTGTCCGGGCTACTCCTACTATCATTCCCCCCAGCCAACCAAGCACGCACAAGGATTCGCGAAACCAGCCCATCCTGCTGTCTCCGATCACGCTAAAATTCTGGTATTAGAGCATTTGTCTTAAGCTTTCTTCGTGGATGGCTTGATAACAGCTTTCTCGCCTTCGATCATCTTAGGTGTTATCCGGCCGCTGTTACCACTTCTTCCTTTCCGTATCATAGTATGACGAAGCTCTGTGGTCATTTTCTTTGTCGACAGAGATGTGGACAAGACCCAGTGGTTTGAAGAGGCGTCGGAGAAAGTCCACAGCCGGTCATCACATGTATTATCGGTTCGGTTTTTCTTCTTCAGAGTGACTCAATTTCTGGTTCACCACCTTGGAGGAGCAGGTGCGTGGACACGCACCGTGGCCTCGCGAAGCACTTCGTAGAACATTTCCTGGCCACGCCCGTGACGGCACTGCCGACTGGGAAAGAGAATGGTTCGCCGCCTTCGGAGAGCAGGTGCACGGACTGGTCACGACCGTGACGGCACTACCAGATGACATGACGAGCGATCGCCCGCCATGAATCCGATCCATCTCCAAGGGCACGGCCAGCAGAAGATGCGCCAGTGGAGGGGCAAGTATTTCCTTGGACACCTGATCTGGAATTCACGAGCTGTCTTGGACGACCGATCACCGACGACGGGCTCTATGACAGATCCTTCGCAGTTCCGTTCCTTTTGCACACGAAGATTACAAGCATTGCTTCCGGCGGGCACATGGCTGCAGCACTCGGAATCTCCGTTTTTTTGAACGTGGTCAGGACGGGGCTTGCGGATTTAACTCTAGGCAAGGCGAGCGCGGAATTGCGGGAAGATTTGCGTGAGCCTCCCAGCTTATAGGCGCAACCCTCGTAAAAAACTATCCTCGCCAACGGAGTCGCACTCTGTCGTAGTGGCGGGACTTGATCCCCTGTTTAGGGGAGACCAAGACGGCTCCAACTCTCCAATATGGAGAGTGGTGGACTTGTGGCCCAACTGGCCACAAGTAAAATAGTTAGCATCAGTCGCACCGACGCGACTGACGAGACGAATTCCCCGTCGTCCGAAAACTTCAAAGCCCAAGGAGAGAGTGCCACCACGCATCCCGCAAAGCGATAGAAGCTTACTGATGCCACCTCCGGAGTGTCCGACGGTAGCGCTTCCATGGATTTGCTTGAAGCATCGACATACACTGGAATACGAAGCCATACCTCGACAACAACGTGAAGCTCCTTCTCATGCTCTAAGCATATCTGACCCAGTTCTCGCAGTTGGAGATGGTCACGAAGGACCACCTGGACAACTTGAAGAAGAGCGACCACGGAGAAGCACTGCGGTATTTGAGCACTCCACTTCCGACCGGCTTGACTAACATCGTCAAGAGCGGGAAACTGGGAATCGTCACATTCAACCTAACTAAAGTCGAACGAGAGGACCGCACTGTTGCCGACGAAGCTAAAAGCCGTCCTGGGGCAACCCCTCCGGAGTCGAGATGCTAAATGAATGGTTTGCGGAAGCAATTCGAGATCGGCAGCCTCAAAAATGAGGTTACTACCCTCAAGTTTGAGTTGAGTTTGCAGTATCAAGGCAACCCCCCGGCTCAGCCCCAAAGGAGTTTACCTTCGCCAGCCCGAAGACGCCCGCCTCATTCAATCAGGGAGGTGTCGGAAATCAAGCTGTGCCCTCTCCTTCAGAGAGCCCTTCTAAGCGCCGCCATTTCCGCACAGAGACTTCCGTCCAGATGCGTGCTGCTCAAGCCGAGTACATCATTATTTTCACAACTGTCGTCCCTCATCCGCCTTCTACTGACCTTCAACGAGACAAGGATTCCTTTGGTCCGCTAGGAGGTATACGGATAAGAATTCACTATTCACTAACAGCCGACGATACTCGCTTCTGAACGACCGTCTCGACCTGCGACTGAGCGGACCATGCTCGCCGTTTATGGGCGGTGCCATCAGAAATCTCATAATCGTCATCAAGCTCGGCGCTGCCGAAGTCATGTCCAGAACGTCCGAGTCCTGACCCGCGAGGCAGGATACCAATTGTAAGGAGAAATCTGGTCAGAGGCAAGGCAGGGGCCGAGCTAGCTCCCCCGCCCCCTTGGTGACTTCGAAAGAAGAGGATGGGCGGTAATATCTTGCGCCTCCACGTGGTGCCACCTGGATAGGTATTCCATCAAGGATGCCGAACCAAATGCAGAACTTTGACGCTCAAGCCGCAATTCGAGACTAAGCTTCCGGCTAGGCGTTGTATCGATTTCAATCAGTGGACTTCACCTTGGCCAAAATCAAGGCCTCTGGTTCCAAACCAGTACATGTTGAGCATGTACCAGGCCATTCCAGCAGCGGACAGCAACAGTCCGTGATACAGCGACGTCGTGTTTTTGCGCTCAAAAATACAGAGACAAGGTTCCGAGAACTAAAAGACTTCCACTAGAAGTATTTCCTCATAAACAATATTGGATTGGCTTAGACACCTCCATATCTGGAGGCACAAAAGCTAGCATTCTTGGCATTCGGAAAATCTTCGATTCACAGTGAGTTCGACTTCATGACACAATCTTCGTCAATTATAAGTAGCTTCCTAGCGTCCGGATTTCATTCTTCAATCCTCAACATTTACCCCCTTTTGTCCTGGCCCCAGAACAGCGCGCCACCACACCACACCTCCAAACCGACTGTTATGCGTTTGATGATACTTCTCGTTACTGCCATCAAACTTAAACTATAGTTCTACCTGCTCTTCTTCCCCATGATACGGAGTTATCTATGTCAAAAGTTAACCAACATTCTGGACCAGCTGGACTGTCAATCATTTACACAAGTGCAAAACTCTTCACAGAGAGCGTATCCCTCAGGAGTGCATTGCACAGATGTTGGAGGACAAATCAGCACCAAGCCATTACATTGGCAGTTACAGTAGTTGACGCAGACACTGGTCGACACACTGGCACGACAGCCGACTTTGCCTAAGATATCGACCTGTTGGTCCCACTTCGTTTAATGTTAATAAGGTTCTGGTCAAAATTAGATCAGGATAAGGGACATACTACGCATGAAAAGGACCCAAAGTGCGGAATACCAACGACACCGGTATCGACGCACCATTCAGCCGTCTGGTACGAAGTGCCCTGGCAGCCTCCTTCGAAGTAGAAAGTGCAAGGGCGGTTACCATTCTTTTGATGGACTGAGACCGGGAGGAGGGACTCCGTAGTGCACCCTGTGGGCCCTTCGCCCTCTCCCTTATTGTACTGCGAGCAATCTGTGCCGGGCATGTCGTCGTCGAAGGTGTAGCAAGTACCGTTACTGGCGCCGCTTATGATCCGGTACATACTCTCATCGTTGGCCTCACATTGATTTATATCGTTGTAAATAGTAACTAAGTGACGAGAAAGTCAGTTAGAGTAGAGGTAAGGTGTGGTTTGGAATAATCATACTCACTTTCGAAGGCTTTGATGTGGAAGCTGAGAAGTCCCAGGACCGTGAACACAGGAATTTGCATGTTTAAACAGGTCGAAGATAGCGACGGATACTTCCAAGACTATCAAGAGCTAAATATCTCTAAGATACCGAAGCAAAGAGTTGCAAGATGCGGAGTCAGTAGTTTGTGCGCAAAGGATGCCTACCAACGCCAACCACACGATGGAGCGGTTTTATAATCTGAATCTTGAAATTGCTCAGAAGGATCGAGGTCAGCGATTCTGCATTGTGGTACTGTAAATTTGGAACGTGTTCAACGTGTCGACATATGCTTGGGGTGATGTTTCAATGACGCCGCGATAGTTGTTGCGGCACAGCAACCCGAAACATGAGTCTTTCACGATTACGCCCCAATTTGAAGTGTGGGTGGCACAAGGAGGCGTCTGTGGGAGGCGACTTCAAATCAGTATTACGGCACAGTGTTTGCTTTACTGAAGACATGAAGCGATCATTGGTTGCAAGACTCTTACTCTCGCCTATCATTCGCTCCTGGTGTTGATCGGAATCCGTCAGTCGACTGTATAGTAGCAGAGCTTGCTAGGCAGACGAAGGTCGGTCGCGTACGGTATACATAGCGTACGAAAAGGAAAGGACAATGGGTGGTACAAATGGTTCTGGTTTCTTGGGTTGTTGTTCTAGCTAGGGGCTGGGAGGATGGAACGCGACGACTCTGTTCGAGCTCGGGCCTCCCAGCTTGCATCACGTGATCGGATCACATGACTAGAAAAAGGGGCAGCGACCTAGAAGGCGCTGCACTATATTATGTACGGACACCTGGTATTATATCCAACTTCGGCGTCAGTCACGACGCGATCACGCCAAGGTCTCAGCCTAGAGGTCTTCATCAATGTTTCTCGTGCCACCAGATCCACAGACAGGGCCTTGGTCTATTCTTGTAAGCAACAACCGCCTCGTGGTGTCTTCTGACCCTGCTTGGAAAACATGTTTCGTTTCATCTAGGACAGATCCTCCACGCCGCCATTCTAACTAGAATATCCGATAAAAACATGGCCAATGTGTTTGTATCAAACTATGCAACCAACGGCTCCGTGCCACTTGTCAGGGATGCTAATGAAACGCCTTTCTGAGCTGTTGATGAAATCCATTCCTGGACGATCAAGTCAGATGGGCTTCTGTCAATCTGTCCTTCTGGAGTTCTTCATGACGACTATCAATGAGATTATATAAATGCAGCAACATCATCTTGCACAAATACTAAAGCCATAAGTCGCTGCTTCGCAAAACGTCTTTCCGGTTCTCTTCAAAATACTTATTCTGACCCCTTCCTCGCCGAATAAGAGTCAGCCTCCGTCTATCACAGCATAATGGGGTGTCTTATGCTTCATATATTGGCTTTTCTATGCGCCTCTAGTCTTGCCTTCGAAGGTATGTCATATTTGCTTGAGCAGTACCCGTTGCATCGGTCACTGGTTATCCTTCTGGAAAATGCCCTGACGCTCATTATCAGTTGCAATCTACAACAACGTCGATGGCTGCGACGCAAATGGCGAGACTACGTACCGGATAATTGACGGCATTAGCGATGCAACATGCTATACCTTCGATCAGCCTATGCCAAACACAGATTGTACACAATTCGTACGTGGAGGAGCAGAAAAAGGCCCCTGTAGCAACGCCTCGCTATTACCAAAGTCGATCTTCACACACAACCAGGATAGATTTTGTGCACTCTACACTGACCCGGACTGCAAGAGCGGAATACCGACACTGGATCGTTGTTCGACGGCAAGCGATCAAGGATGGGATCACTTCGGGTCTTTCAAGTGTTTTGTAGGTATCATTCCGACATGGAGTGTTGTCTGACCCTCTGCCTCCCCTCTACGTACCACATGCTAACCCAGGATAGTGGGACGGGACTGTGGACATTCTGGGGAATGTAGGCTGCGGTAATGGGCAGTCTATGGGGGTCTGTGTTAATGATTGCGGCTGTCTTTGTGATGGCATCAAGCTGGCGTGTCCCAGCGATGAGAATGTTCCAGCAACATGCACAGAATGGGGGTTGAAAGCTTGCAGAGCTCAATGTATTTGTGTCGCTCCGTAAAATCTAGTATAGGGGCACGTCAATCATTTGGGTTGTTGGGTTTTCTGCGAATCTATTGAGATCTAAGTGTTCGATCAAATCTTTTCTGTACTTTACACTACCTACTTTATCACAATCCTTTCTTGCTATTTTGTTATATCTAAACTCTTTTGATAATAACAATTCCTTGATTGTTTTGCTATAGCAAGTTCTAAAAGAATTAATCTTTAACTGTAACTATTAGCATGTATTAGAAGCGCTTCCTAGGTTAACTACTGTATAAGTAATATAAAATAGGCAGGGCTTAAAACGTTAGTTATAAACATAGATGCTAGCTTGGTGGATAATATAAACGCCTGCCTAGAGGCTTTCCGGCAATCCTCTCCCTACCACCCTGTCAGAGTTTTTATCCAACATACTCCCACTCTTTTCGACAATCCTCTCCCTACCAGTCCGGCGGATCTTCTATCCAACACCCTTCGAGGGCCCCAAATTCAAACTAAAAATCGGGATGACGCTGGGAATGCCTTCTCTTAGGGACTTGAGAACTCGCGTTGTCTACCGACATAGAGCGGCCCGTCGCCTCTTTATCGTCACCTTCAAGTGTTCGCGCGCCGACATCTACTACCTCTACGCAAACACGGGTCTCGAGATTCACCGTAGCGATCTCGTCATCACCGAAGGCGACCGCGGAACCGATCTTGGCCAAGTCACCCGCGCTGACGTTTCTATGGAAGAGGCAAAGAATCTCAAGGCTGAAGCCAACGAGGAGCACTTCCCATGGCTTGTCATGTTCAGCTAGTACTCCCTTGCCGGCACCGCGACCGACTCAGAGTCAGAGTACCGCGCGGACCGCTCAAGTCAGAGAAAGAGGAACCCAGACTGGGCCGACTTCTACAAGAACGGCCTGGCCAAAAAGTTCATCGTGATCGAACGCACAGCCAACGCGGCCGAAATGGTCAAAACTCCCTACCTCGTCCTCCGAATGGCCAGCATGGCATTGCCCGACACGATTCGCAGTTTCTCCAATTTTAGTTTGGAAACCTGGAACTGCTCAAAAATAATCTCAAGCTTGGTACTTCGAGTAGTAGACCCTCTATGACACAAATATGGAGCCGGCATCAGCTGGAAAGGTGCAGCCGGCCGCGAGCGAGATTTCCTCACCAGGGTGCTTACCAATGGCAAAGCCGGCGAGCATTCAAACCTACCAGCCACCTCGCAGTCGCCTGCCCGCAACTATGTCGACGTTGCTAAGGTGGAGGAGATCCTGTTGCCGGACAAAGGGAAAGAAGCAGATAGCTAAGCAGCTAATCTCCACTACTTCGACGCATCCCTAGGGAGGGCGGTGCATAATTAAAGGGCAGCTGCATCGAGTGCAGCGACGATGACCGAGTTGTGAGCGCTTGTCGATGGTGGGCGATATTGAGACCATGAGCTCGATTTTTAGCTCACCGCTCGCCAGAACCGTGCCTTGTACAACGAAATTCCGAGACTGTACTCGAGCAACAATCCCAAGTCGAGCCAGAACGTCCGGGTCAACCTGTCTCGGTGCCTTCCTCTTGGCCTTTGATCCGTTTGACATGTCCCGGCGCCCACCAATTTTGGGAAGAATCTGTCCCGCGAGTGCTGCGGTGGCGATGTGCTTGCACAGTTGCTGAAAGAGTACACTGGTAACCCACGAGGTTACTGCATTTGCCTTCTTTCCCTCCACCGATGATGTGGGGGGGAGATCCGATCATGTCCAGCGAAGAAATTTTGCTGGAGACGATCTGCTTTGACCTGTCGATCGAAACCCCGTACAAGACGATGTACGAAATGCTGAAGTACTGCGGCATGGAGCACAACAAGCGGCTCCGGAACGCATCCCGAGCCTTCCTCCACGACCCATGTCTCACCGAACTCTGTCTCAGTGGAGGAGGTTCTCGAAGCCCCTCTGGTCAGTAGTCCTCAGTTAGTATCCACCGAACGTGCCGAGAATGCTGGAGACCCAGACTTCTACAGGCAGCCCTCCATCTCAGTGGAGGAGGTTCTCGAAAACCCCTCCAGCCAGTAGTTCTCAGTTAATATACACCGAACTGGGGACCCCGACATATACAGGCAGCCCTTCGGAATTGCAGAGGACGACAAACGTTGCCGCTCAGATGCGACCTCGGCCGACATCTCTCCCGCTCACTGGCGAGGGGAGCCCGGGCGTCAAGCGAAGCAACGCCATGTCCAAAGCATTCACCCAATTCGAGAAGGCTGCTATACTCGTCAGCATCTTCCTGGTCTCATTCGCATTCGCCCTCGGCAAGGCTATTCTTGTCCCGTCCCTGGTACCACTCGCGACCACAGCCTTCTACTACCATTACCAGCTCGCAGCAATCAACGTGACGGGAGAATATGAGCAGTGTGTTATCGACTCCACTGCATACTTCATTTGAACAGAAACCACGCCTCACATACCTGCGCGCGAGGTCTTGTACTTGGAATTGCAGGATTTCCTTGTTTTCGGCCGTCCTGATATCTTCGTGGCCGCCGTATTCCGAGTATCCTGGTCTCGCAGGCCCAGTACGAGAACGATGTCCAGGCTGTGGCCACCCTCATCAACCTCTGCCTGACATTCCATTGGACTGCCAGCCCCATCACGAACGCAACAGGACCAGTTCCTCACCAGGCTGGTCCTGCAGCATACAGCCCAACTCGACAAAAGCAATCTCACCGTGAAGTTGAGAACATTCCAGAATCTCAGCTATCTGTGGTACGTTCTAAACTCAAAGAATTCGACCGCGAGTGCGTGTTGAGACGCTTTCCAAGACGCCAGGTGGTATCCAGAAGCTCAGAACTTTTAGAAGCTCAGAACTCAGTGTCCAATCCCAATAATACAACGGCGGGCCATGGAGAAGGCAAGAAAGTCTTCGACGAGAAGAAGGAAAGCTGTGGGTTTCGCTCCAGAACTGCTCTTGCCCACCGCTATCTCATCACGGCCGGGTTCGGTCTTTCCTTAACACAAACTACAGTAGCCTCAGACACTGCCATGCCTTATCCCACCGTTCTCTACTATAAGATAATTCTATCGGTCTTTGGCTCTTAGACGCGAATTCGGCGGCCAGGATATCTGCCCCGATACGATGAGATGTTTGGCTGCGCCATCAGCTCCCAAACGGTCGGAGCATTGAGTCCTGGATCTGATGGCGCAAGAGAGATGGGCAACAAACTTGCATTTCTGGACGATGGTGGCTGGAGCGTAAATGTGCCGGCCCGCCAGCGCCAGCATTTCAATGACAAGCACAGACGGACCCCAATCACAGTTCTCAGCGTTCTGGACATGAGGGACTTTTCGTTGCCGTTCCAGAACGGAGTCTTGTATCTCTGGAACGATGTCATCGATGACTTCGGGACCCTGCCTGCTCCTGTAAGTAGCTTGTAGAGTCTCTCTGTACGTGGATGTCCAAAGCGTTAATGGAGGCAGCGGAGTTCCTGCTTAGTGAAGAAGGACATGGCTTCGTGCTTGCTGACATTGAAGAATAGATGTCTCTATTTGCGTACGACAGGGACAGTTATGTTGTCCTTACGTATGATAACATTAAGAACGTTGTTGAAGTACGCTCTAAGCTTGTTAGCGTCTGCTAGTGAGAGCAGGAAGGGTGTAGGTGTATCTAGGATATGATACGTGACTTTGCTAATTGGGTTCTGGATTTATACGGTCCTAATAGATCCTTTGGGGTTCTAGCCTCTAAAGCTAATGTTTGCTTTGCTTGGGATCTAGTTGATAGTTATATGTGGGTGCTCTTATACGTACGCTTCTAATTGAGACTTGCTAACAGTTGATATAGAGGCAGCTCTAGTGTCCTAGAGCTCGCCTTGGTACGTCGTACGGTACTAGTCTTTAAGGATAAAGTGCTTAGCCACTTCCCCTGGCTCTACTTTGTAGATGTCCTCGCTAGTTGTATGGTGTAGAAATGCGGCAGTGGTGAGAAAGTTCACTACGTTATTACTGTCCTCTTTGTCTTCCTTAGGTTCTTCCTCTTCCTTATATAGGGCATTGTTGTTATCTGTCATCGGTAACTTCAAGATCATTCTCTTCACCATTCCGTATGCGGTCGCCTACGAGATACTCGAAGAGACGGGCATTGTGGCTGCGAACAGGCAGCCTGTCGAGTCTCTGGTCGAGAGGTACGTTGCGGACAGCTCTGGCCAGGCAGATCTTCGACGGTGGCACTCGATGGACTCGTACGACGAGAGCTTGACTTCCCCGAGGAAGACAAACCACACTCAGTGCGCTTCCGGTGCGACGTGCTTGAAGGCCTACATGCCAACGTGGCCCAGATCCCCCCCTCCCCCCGACGTCGACAAACTAATCTTAAGAAAGCAATCCCTCAAACTTCGAAACACGACTTCGAGAGCCACCCAACAGTCTAAAGTTCACACCAAATGGAGGGTTGGTCGTCATGACTATCAGGTGTGTAGGTGAAGCATCCGTCACAAACAGTCACAAGTCCTCGCTCCAATCGAGACAAAGCTCAATGAAAAACCGGCGCCGTTCATGATTTTTTGTTGAGCGCCTGGTGCGCATATAGTAGCGCAGTCTGTTACCAGGTCGACAAGGATTCATCACGGAAACCTCCTGAAGTCCGAACCTCTGCAATTCTGGAGGCGCAGCGTGCATATGACTGCCACCAATTGGCAGACATATGGCCCAGGCCAGCAACTCCACGAGGCCATGCCCTTTCGAGGAAACGATATGTAAGGGTGCTGCCAGGCTGTTGAGGACGAGGTGCAGGAAGCAGACATTGTTGCCACCGAAGTTGCTCCAGTGGTAGCGGCCCTGGGGACGGTGGTCGAGGGAGTTGGGGTTGTCAATTCAGAAGAAGTCGTTATGGCTGCTGATCCCGCATGGCCAACAGCAGGACGCAGGAGGCACGGGCGGCGCGCGCAGACCCGGACGGCACATTTTTCAGTTACATGATCGATCTCGATGCCTACCGCGTCTTCGGCGTAGCGACGATGGAATGCGATCCCACTCGGTGTCCAACGTCCAGGGCTACTATAAGAGCTAGCGCTATGCGCCGATCAGATGGCCCAGACGAAGCGACGGATTAGTGTATCCCGTGTCATATGTATGGAATCAGGGAGGCCGCTCAAAGGGAGCGGGAATTGCGAAAATATCATCAGGAACAGAAAGATTCTGCGAACAGAAAGTTGGATTCATAGATACCAGAAACGCACAAAACCAACTGCGCGCAAAAAGCGCAAGTTGCCGCAGGTAATGTGACGGTCAGAACCGTCACCAAAAGGTTGCAAGCAGCGCCGCCCGCAACTTCGTTCGCAACTTCTTCCAGTCATCATATGAGGGCGACGGCCAATTCTCTGACACTAGCCTGCAGCAGGAACTGCGCCTGGCTGAGCCATTGGTGCTCTGCAGCGTCATGAAGTATTGCTGGGAAAGCTTCCCAACGACGTCGTGACCTGGGATGCCTACGTGCTGTTTCGCATAGGAGAATCCGACTCCAATTACGCCCGATACGCATTCGACACCTTCATCCCCTCAGGGTCGACTGCGCCGTCACTCGACTTCCGCGGCTAGCCTTATCTCTTTCCGATCGGTGACCGAATTCTTTGACTGCTTTCCCGTCTCCGATAAACGTCCCTAACCATATGACGCAGCCGTTCACTCCCATGATGAACCCAGCAATGATGGCACCACAAGAGATGCCATACGAGAGTCCTGGATTGGAGCGCCGGCATCAATGATACAGCCATGGTCCTCCCGCCATAATTCGTATGTAACGAGATTGCCTCGAGGCAACGGTGCGGAAACAAGCTCAGATTAAGCTCGGTGCCGTCACTCTCCGACAGTTCTTGGATCTCATTGCATTCGTCGAGCACGGCGTCGTTTCAGCGGTGGCTGTGGGTGAGTTGTTCGCAGCATATTATCTAGACAAGAAGGCATCTAGTCAAGCGTCGAAAGCCAAGGTGTTCTGGCGTTGGATGATACGAGAGGGTGCTCCAAAGCCTCACAAGTCCAGCTTCCGTCCATACTATGACACTCGATCGAGTCATTGCTTAGGCGCCAGAGTACCACCAGGAAAGACCAGAAATATATCACGCTCCGGTTAGACACCGACTAGGAGCAGGCGAGCCGGCTGGTCTTTGAGATGAAGTAACGGCGCATCGAGCCATCAGCGAGTCCCGTCGCGTTGTCTGCCGCCATATCTGACATTGCCGAGCTGGAGACGATTATCGAAGAGACACTAAAGCAGCCAAGGGGCAACGGACGAAATTTCAGGATGTTGACAAAGAAAACCAAGTTAAAAGACTAGAAATACATCGCGCTCTGATTAGACACCGACTCGGCCAAGGTCTACTAGGATCCGTCCCATCCATCCAAGGCGTTCTATATTGACGATGTGTGCGAGATGCGTTCAGGCCCGGAAGCGAAGGCCGCAAAGCGTCAATGTTGACATTTCACGAGGATCGTGCTTTCTCGACCCATTTCTTCGACAAGATTATCCACTGGGCCCACTTCTGGACTCAACCAGCAGAAGCGCTATCCCCAGGCTTGGAGACGGACGACGACATATTAACGCTTCGAAGTCTGGCCGTCGAAACGATTTATGTCGGCACACTTGCGGGCTCTCCAGCGAGGCAATTCTTGGCCGGCCATTGGGTGGCGGATAATATGGAGACGTGCCCTGCCGTCAATGAGTTCTTCGGCCCTAGCACTGGTGTGGTTGGCATCGGGGTTCTGTTCAACAAAAAGTCGCGGTTTTATGGCTAGGCTCGTTGTCCGAGAAGCTTGATAAGATTACCATGTTCGCCACCATTACCAACTTCGAGCACGAGCTCGAATTCTTCAGCCAGGCTTGGGACTTAGCTAAATCGAGCACTGACGAGACCTACGTTGTTCAAATTTCGGTCCAGGATTCTGGAAAGGGCACTGAGCGGAACAAGATGACTTATCTCAAGAATTTGAGCAGGTACCCGACGAGGAGTCCCATGGAGAGGAAAGTCCAACGCAAGAGAGGTGGGCATCGTTGTTGAGAAGCAGGGTGCCCGCTACATCCTTTTCATCTGTCTTCAGCACGAGGAAGAACCGGCGCGTTGAAAAACGCTGCTCGAAGCTGCGAGACCACGAGTACTACGACGGCGAGGGCTCCACGGACATCGAAACGCTGCCAGCGAAGACCGTGGCCCGGGTGGCGACACGTGTTGGGATGCGTGCCTTCAAAAGTGAGTGCATCGCCTTTCAGCAACCACTAGAAGATCGACACAAGTGTCACACAATGCTAGCGATATGATATCCTTCTTCTTCCCCACACAACCTGCCGTTCCACCTGTAGGCTCCCGCACCCGCTTCCCCAAGCCGGGCTATGGAATAGGCCGTCACCCTTGCACGCGTCCTCCGAGGGCTCATCCGCAAACCATGTATGGGGTCGATCGCATCCGAGACGCTGTGATTCGACCCAAGGCCAAAGGAGACATTAAGGCCCTGGCAAACCTCCCGGACGAGTACAAGACTCATAACCCCAAGATGCCATTTACGATGAAATTTGTCGTGTAGACCGAAATCTCCGGAAGATCACCGAGGGTGGAAGCTTGACAGATAGAGGCAGATGCGAAGCCGCGGTTGGTCCGATTAAGCCACCCATTCTTTGCTACAAAGCCACCACCGTTGGAGTCACCCAATTCGCAGCTCGCATTGCCGCAATAGATGGTATCTGTAATGGCAGAAGCGACACAACGAGGCGACAAGGTCAAGGTGCTCGTCGCCGAAGACAACAAGACAAATCTGGAAGTCTTGCTGCACATGCTAAAACTCGAAGACGAGCGTGTGATATAGGCCGAGCTTGGGTATAGCGGCCTGTTGTGCCGGAAGAGGATTTGGATATCGGAACCGGAGGTGGGAAGAGATTCAAGGCCAGTCCAGGCGAGGTGGGGTTGTATATAACCAGAAAAGCAGGAGTTGGCAAAGATCGATCAAGGACCATTTTCCCGACCGAGACGCGTGACGTGCAAGTTTCGTCGAGAGTTTTTCTTATCAAGTCGACGTCCAGATGAAATGATTCGCCTTCTATCATCGCTGACGTTCATTTTCGATGTGCGCCGATACATCCTCACAACGCTTTTCAAGTCTTCAAAGGTTTTTTTGTCGTTCAAGGTTCCCGGTATTTCCTCGTCTGCATATGTCTCTGTTCCGGATTGACTTTGACTAACGACACCTCGACCATTTCGTCTGCCCATCTCCGAATGCCAAACCCAAACTCATCGTCTTAAATTTTCGATTTTTATCTTTGGAATACCTTTACATCCAAACCCAACAACGTTGAAAGAATGACGCGCAATAACTGACGAAGACTGACATTGCATGCATGCATGCTTGACCGACATTGAGAAAAGGGCAAGTTGAGAAGACGTGAGAGAATAAGTGGACTTCGAGACGTTTTCCAGAAACGCGAGCCTTGAGACTGAGAAGAAACAAAAGGAGAAAATAGGAAGATTTGACGAAGAGTGGGTGAGGGAACCGACAAAGATTGGTGAGAGAGTTCCTGTCATGTCTTCTTCGTCGCATTCTCTCGGTCTCTTCGTCAAAAGCTGTTGTCGTTCGCGTCGAACTCTCTCATCCCTCTTCATCGAAGTCTCTCAACTTTCTCCATCGAAACCTCTTGTCCTTCTTCCTGGAACTCTCTCGTCCTTCTTTGCCGAACCGAGGAAGGCTCGCCAGAGAATAAGACGAAGAATGAAGAACGATACGGATAATGACAAAGGGAGCAACAACTCGCAGACCAAGCTCGCAGCGAAGTTCGAAATGTCAGAAACACGCATGAGAGACCGGAGAAGTATCGCGTTGAAGCAACGCGAACGACGACCTTTCGAAACTTGAATCAAGCGACGACAATGCGATATAGATAATCGAGAAATCCAGCAAACCGAACGTTGGAAGACGACGAGAGCGCCAAGTGTTTGCCGTTCTAGGACCTCGTTGCCATGCCATCGAGCTTTGCAATTGCCGAACCTCTATTTTGCGTTTGTCATATATCGGGTTGCGGCGCTCGTCAAACCTTGAATGCGCCCAGGCGTGTTTGCTTGCTGAGTTTGTCAAGAAAGGAGAGAGGCGGAAGCGGAAAGAACGCGAAATTCCAAGAGACCGACAGGTGCTGCAGGGATCATGTAGTGGAGCGTGGGATGTGATGGCGTGGAGAAGACGAAAAGAAGAGAGGACACGGACAGCAATGAAAAAGAAAAGAAGTTGAAAAAGACGAAAAATAAAACAAAAACAGAACACGGTGACCGAGTTGATGAACAAGACGAGGAAGTTTGAAGAGGAGGAAATCGAGGGCTCAAAGCACAAGAAAAGAGACGGATAATTTGAGAGGTCAACACTAGTTAGCAACAACAAAAGAACAGAACAGAAGAGGGGGGATTTGAAAGGTGGAAATAAAGATCGTAGGAGGCAGACGGGAATACGAAATCTGAAAAAAAAGGAAGAGTTTGAAGAAACTAAAAATGACAGGACATGGCGAGATTGGATAGCTGGAGCACGCAAACCCAGACGTAAGAGCGGAACTGCGACTAAAAATTCCGACTGACGAGTTTGGAATGGCTTGATGTTCGAAATGGCAGAAAACGAGGTTCAGGAAAGACCAGGGAGAGGAGCAAATCGTAAGTTAGCTTTCAGGGGATGGCGGGGTCAATGCAACAACGACTTGAAGACGAGAAAATCGGTCAACGCATCAATAGAAGCAAAAGAGGATCGAGATTAGAGGTGGAAAGAAACGATCGATGGTACCGCGCAACTCTTGAGACACTGGCTTGAAATACAGCCAGGACCAACATCCCGATGCATCATCGGCATGCCGAGTGAAGCTCAGATCTTGACTAGGCGCAGTGGGTATCGCGCACATGCCAGCTCTCAAGCATTTTTGTCGACAGTTGCTGTACCTTCACCAGTACCCAGGCTCGGTGCATGGGCAGAAAGTGTCTCTCAACTTGAAACCACGTCTCGGAGATGCGGGCCCAGATGCTAGTGCAAGGAGGCAGGACGAACCCTCGACGGTGAGAGGTTTCGAGACAGCAGAATTCAGCGAGAAGAGTGGTTGACTGGACATGCTGGAGCCAGACTTTAGGTGCATGTTGAGAAAATGGAGGGACATGTGACAACTCGACCGCAGGGAAAATATGGAGATGATTACGCGTTCTGACTTGAAGAGATGGAATTCGAGGAGAAAAGGCGGTGGCATCGAGGGGCAGGAAGACTAGCGCAGACGGCGTCATCTGTCCCGCAATCTGGTGTTGTGGAACGCAGGCTGGGCGAGGGGACATGTGGAGAGCCAACAAAATCGCCGCAAACGGGATGCACGAGTCCGTCGGTAATCGATCGCTTGACAACGCACGCAGCAGCCAGACTCCAGAGCGAAATCGACTCGATGATAACAAATCTGCTCGTGTTATTAGGCGAAAGAAGCAACGAAAAGGTTCACACGTCGAACGCACCTGCGAAGAAGCTTTCACCGTCCGTGGGCACTAGATGTCAACATTGCCGGCGCGTTGGGATATGCAGCGCCTTCAGAACCGGATATTCGCCCTTGCTCCCTGTGAGGTCGGAACAGGCGAGCGCATCATGTCGCTGCGGAGCGCGTTGCGTTCGACGAGGCGAACCAGTCGGACGCCACTCTCGCGTCTGCAGAGTCCAGGAGCAGCGTTGACTCGCAAGAACCTCTGTGGCGGGTATGGGGGTCCGTGCAGAAGGGATAGGGCCGCCACCGATTGTTTTGTGGGATGACGATTGGGATCCGTGGCTCGGGAACTGGAGGTCGGGCGATGTCGTGGTGAAGGTTGCATGAAGCCCCCCCGGCAGTGTCCAGCTCTCCTCTCACCCGTGGCACCGCCGAACGCTGCAGCGCTCGCGGCTTGCCGACGGACGGTGGAAGGCACCTCTAGCAGATCGGTGGTGAAGTCGATGCGAAAACGGCGCGGCTCTTGTGTGCTGCATCGGTGGCTGGTGTGTCTGTCGTTACCGAAAAGCGGCCAGGATGGAGCGGTTTTCCCCTGGCGGACATTGGCGGGAGCAGCCTGCCTGAATTCGGGGTCGCTATGGCCTCTTCCAGGCCCGGTGCCGCACCGACAAGCATGCTGCCCAGATTGCGATTTTATTGCGGGCGTCGAGCCTTGTTTTTGGCCAGTCAAGCGGCCACGGTGGGCTCGGAGTCGAGGAAAAGGAGCAGAGCCGCTCCACGCTCGACACTCCTGATATGCAAAACTAGGCAAGACTGGGGACCCGCGGTCAACCAGTCATCTGTCATCTCGCCGGCGCCGAAGTGCTATACTATTGCTGGCCTTGCAGCTGAAGTGAAGGCGGCCCTGAAACTGTGGTAGGAGAGGATGCGGTGTGGGAGGGGCGCAAGCACATCCGATACGGGCACCATTGGTGATGCTGTGAGCTCACGCGTTGCGGACTCGATGCGGACTCGTTGCGGCGCTGTGGAGGGCTGCAGGTCCACACAAGCCTCTCCCATCAGCACGGCTGCGAATGGACGGGGTGCCTTCTGATGAGAGGTTGGAGCACGACTATGTTTAGGACGACATGGCTCAGAGGGTGGCGTCGCCCGACGGCCGCTTATTCCAGATGCAGAACAGCCTACCAAAAGCGCACATGAGTTTAGCTCGACTAAGCAGCAGGCTGGTACCCGGCAAGGAGCTTCGTTGCGGCGCCAGAGATGCATGCGGCGTATGGCCGTCAGCGACTTTTTACAGCTCTCTTGTCGTCTGTTCACGGACAAAAGCAACGTGGGCCCGACAGTCCAGCATCAACAAATACATGCGAGCATCAGACGTCAGTCAAAGCCAGGCACAAAGCGACAGTTGGCCAGGGCCTGGAGGACATTCTCCCGAACTGCCTACCTCCAACGGATCATATACCAGGGCCAGTGTTATTATTACTTCATCGGCACGGCGGTCGATCATTAAAAGCGAAAGCGGGTGTTGGCGAACATCGAACATCATCGGACGGCAAACTCCCTATCCCATCCCGTGAGAGCTAGGAAGTTGTTGAACATTTTTGGCCGTGCGCAACATCTCCTCTCGACTTTGTCTTCCACGCTCCACCCTCCGGCCTTCGTTGCACCCACATGCTCGTCTCCCACCACCGAGTCCTTCGTTAGTATACGTACCACGCTCGCTGCGACTTGTGCTGCACCTCCGCGTGCTTCTTGTGTCCGGTAAGTCCAGCCCGCTGCTCCTAGCCCTACCTCCCGCACGGCAACCCGCTGTCCCGGCGAAAAACCTGGGACCGTCCGCCTCCTTCGCTGCCCGTCGAAGCCCACCAGCGTCCCAGCAGGCCTCTCGCAGAGCGCCAGTATTCCTCTCGACCTCGCGGAGCTTCTGTTGCGGCGAGCAGAGGCTCTTGGCGTGTTGGGGACATTTGGCGATCGGCGCTGGTCTGACGTTCGTTCGTTGGACTTTGGTGGCTTTACGGAAACAACACCCAAAGCTTCCTGCCCCCGTCCCACCACGCCTGCCCTCGACGACAGCACCCTCTGCCACCTCTCCCGGCGCACGTAGCTGGAACATCACGTGTGTGCCCTTCTGCGGTTGCTAATTGACCCCATTGGCAGACACCTCCACGACCGTCACTCTTTCCGCTTCATCGTCGTCGAGCGTAGACCGTCCGCGCAGACGCGCTTTTCATCCCTTCACCACCTCCGACCGCCGAACAAAATATTCTCTCTGGCCACGACGCATGAGCTGTTAGCTCTCTCCCCGCAGGCTGATACCGTAATTCTCCGAGCGCCGCCGACACTGTTCCCCTTTCCCTCCATCCCATCCCTCCGCCAACATGGGCAAGCCGCTACTGGGCGGCATCATGGGGCGACGCAAGTCGTCAGGTAATGCCATTGCCGATATGCAGGCCCCTTCTCCCCAGGACGAGACCCCTCCACCCACCGAATCATCGGGCTCTGGCGGAGGCTTCCGCGTTCTGAGCCAGAAGGAGGTGGAGCGCGCCAAACAGGAGGCCGCGCTACGCAAGCAGCAAGAGAAGCACAAGTTTGGACGATTCAGCGGCTTCGGCAACTCAGGTAACAAAGCACGCAACCAGTCGTTCGACGACGAATCGCCCGCCTCCTCAAAACGGTATGTCTTCTTATTCCTAATCTGGCGCAACAGTGCTGACTAATCCCTGCGACAGCGATAGTAAGTCGAGCAGCGAAACCAAGTCGTCCTTTACACGTCCTTACAACGTAGGCCATTCCGGCTCCACTTCCACCCTCCCCTCGTCCCTCGACACCGACCCCAACGACAATCTGTTCTCGCATGCGCCCCCTCGACCCTACATCTCTCAGAATCATAGCTCGCCGGCCGGTCATACCTTCTCCATGAGCAACATGAAGAAAAACCTGCCTGCCATACCGAAAGCGAGAACGGCAGATCACGATATTCACCCCGGCTACTCCAACTACGACCAAACCCCGTCCTCTAACCGGAACCGTGCCATGACGGCCTCGAGCTACGCGAGCACGGCAATGCCTCCAAAACTCGGTGCCGACCTGGACCTGGGCTCGAGCCTCGACTTTGGCGATGACTTGTTCTCCGGGCTGAACAACAGGAGAAACTCTCCTGACCAGGCTGCCGACAACTCGGCCTCGGCCGGTCGCTCCCTTCTTGCAGGAAAGCGTGGTACCTTCCAGGCTGAGCCCTTGAAGATTAATTCAAAATTAGAAGCGGAGCCGCCATTGCAATCATGGGAGAGCCGAGGTTCTCGGGGTTCTGGCGAGCACTTAATTCCCTCTCCTGCAGACGACAATTCTCCCCCTCCGGCCCCCCCTCACAAGTTTGGATACACGCAGTCGCAGTACTCGCAATATGCTCCGGTCGCTTCTTCGAGCCCAAACCTGCGGGGGTCTAGTTCCTTTGAGGACGCAGACGCTAAATTGGTGCGTAATTCTGTCGTGGGGAGGAACCCCTCCATCGCGCAGAATAGCTCACCCGAACAGAAACCGATCTCCTATTCCTCCTCAGCGACGTCGCTGCAGACTCCACTATCGTCGCGCTCCGCATCCAACACAACGACCCCAAAAGCCGCGATCCGTCCGGCAGCCTCTCCCATGTCCGACGAGGAGGACAACATGTTCGCACCTCCCAAACCCAAGGATACCCCTGTCAGGAAGCCGGCGGCGCCGGTGCACAAGGAGAACGTGCCTCCTCCACCGCCTCCTCCACCGGGTGAGCCAGCGCGCAGGGTCCTAACACAAGCAGAGTTCCGTGCACAGCAGGAGAGCCAAATGAAGCAGCCTGTGGAGGACAGCTCGGATAGCGAGGAGGATTACGATGACGAGGAGGAGGCGATCGCCAAGCGAGAACAGGAGGAATTGGCCCGCCGAAAACAGCAGCAGATGCAAATGGCCCGTGAGCATTTGCGACGTTCCACAACAGTACCTGCCGACCCGAACCGACCTGCAAGCCGAGCCGGGACCCCTTCAATGGGTTTTCCCTCGGAAACTTCACTACAAGCGGGCGAGTGGGAAGATGAGGATGTTCCTTTGGCTATCCTTCAAGCACATGGCTTTCCTGGCAAAGGAAAGCTTCCCGCCCCACCAGCGAATGCCGCCCCTTCTTACGTTCGATCAAACATGCCGGACAGGCCCGCTTCAGCTGGTGCGATGGGCGAGCGCAATTCTCATGGTTACAGGCCTCCTTTTGCCCGAAATCTTCCTGATGACCCCTACGCAAATGTCATTGGCGGCGGATTGGTGAGACCAATGGCCAGAGAGTCAATGGGATTCAGCGCTGGTACTCAGTCAGTCTACGGCGAGCCCACGGGCCCTTCCATGTCGATGCCTTTGATGGCATATCCGGATCAGGGGCAGCCTGCCATGTCGCTGGTTGACCAGATTCAGCTCCGGGACATGGCCAAACCAAAATATACGGGAGGTGCAGGGACCAAACTACCAGGAGGTCCCTTCACCGGCGCCCTCGGCTCCCAGATGAATGCCATGGGCCATAATCCAAATCCGACTCGGATGTCGATCATGGGCGGCCCTGGCATGGGAATGAATGGGATGGGCATGAATGGCATGAACGGCATGAACGGCATGAACGGCATGAACGGCATGAACGGCGTTGGAATGATGGGAATGGGACAGCCTGCAATGCCTATGATGAATGGCATGAATCAGATGGGCTACCCCATGCAGCAACAGCAGGAGCTTATGGCGTACATGCAGATGCAGAACCAGATGATGGCGCAGATGCAGCAGCAAATGCAACAACAAATGGGCATGATGCAGCAACCCGGCGGCATGCCCATGCCCGGCGGCAACCCAATGTACCAACAACCCAATTTCTCCGCCGGCCTCCTCGCTCCTGGCAACATGCAACCCGGCAACCAACGTCCCATGTCGGTCATGTCAAGCTCCGCCGCCGGCCCTTCGTTCCCTCCACGTCCCTTCTCAACCCCGCTACAGAGCGGCAGCCAGTTCGGCGGCAGCGGCAGTCAATTCGGCGGGTCCCATTTCGGCGGCGGGGGAGTGCGGCAATCCATGGGCCCCGGAGGCTTCATGAACCAGCCCTCGTCCTCACAGATGCCAATGCATCTCCAACCAGGTGGAGGTGGCAATCCGGGGTACACACCATCCATCGCCCCCTCAGAGCGCTCTAACGTTGGTCTCTCGGCTAGATACCGCCCCGTGCAGACACAGCATCCAGACCACATCAGCTCCGTCAGCAGTAACACGCAAACACAAGGCGGCTACACCGCTGCGGGTGCACCGACGCCGTCAAAAACTCCACCACTGGAACAGCAGACCTCGCGCACATCGACGTTTGGTAATCGCGTCAAGGGGATACTGAAGAAACCGGGTTCTCCGGCTTTCCCGAGCACGAAAGAAGAGGAGGAGGAGGAGGAGGATTGGAGCGCGTTGGCGAAGAGGAAACAGAAGTTTAAGGCGGGGAAGAAGGAGGAGGGTGCGGAGGCCGGGGGTCTGAGTGAGTGGGTTAAATGAGGGGAGGTGGAGGAGGTAATACATGACAAGAAGGATCACACACAGGTACGATGATTAAAATATGGGCGGTCGGATGGGAAATGCATAACTCTGGTGGTTCATTGTGGGCGTTCTATCTTTTTCCTGGTTTTTCCTGGTTCTAAGTTTCTGACTGGAGAGTGTATATGCTATGCATCGTAGGGCTTGAATCATACCCAAGTCTGTCTGTCTTTCTGTCATTCTGCTACCTTTTTATGCTTTGGTTTCGGTTTTGAGCTTGACGGGCGGATGGGTGGATGGCGGTGGTGACTGAGTGCTGGTGGTGTTCTAGAGGGATGGGAGGGCGGGTGGTCTGAGTTCAGCAACACGCAGGTGAGGCAGAGAGAGGCTAGCTGGAGGGGCTCGGGGTCTACACGGTGCAAGAAAGCGGAGACCGGAGACCCGCATTTGAGCGACTAGGCTTGTAATTCTAATATACTTGGATTCTGAGATGTGTATAGATGTATAACAGGACTGAATGGAATATACATAAATTTTAAAGAAGATGGAGTGTATGCATGCATTGGACTCGACTGGTGTGATGGGAAGTATAGGTTGAATTGGGGGTATATTACGGATTTGATCCATCCTTCCTGTTGGTCTATATAGCGAATTCGGTGGCAGAACCCCATCCATCATCGCCGGCTCAACCGAACGCAAGCAGAAAGTACATGGGCATGATGCCGGTGGGTCCAGTATTCATATCGTCGAATTTGACCGATCGTCTTCTAATTCCTAGAGACGAAGACGCCGAATTCCATACGTCAACCCTGCCCGCCAATTTACCTCTCAATCTTCCCGTCCCGATCCAGCAACTCCCGTGCAGCAATAACCTCCGCTTCATCAAAGCCCGTCCACCCCTTTTTCCCAGCCCCATACATCCTCACAATCTCCGCCAATTTCCCCGTCGCCAACTCCTCCAACTTCTTCACCGTCTCCAGTTTTGGCGGCGGCGCATCCTCATCCTCATCCTCCCTATTTCCCCTCTTATTCCCTCCCCTACCCACCTCCGCCAACATCGGAATGAGTTTCTTCGATACCAGTTTCAGTCCATACCACCCGCGCAAATAACTCTCATTCAACTCGACACTCCTCGCAAAATGCCTCAACGCGAGCGCCAACGTCGATACTGTACTTGGCGTGGTGAGATAGTGGAGTGTGGCAATCTGCGCATGTGCCCCCCACGCATTCGGCGTAATCAGCAACACCTCCTCCAGACAAAACACCGCCTGTGCCCAACATCCCCCCTGCGCATACAAATCCCCCAACTCCGCCCACGCCTCCGCATCCGTTGGGCTGTTCTCGAGTAACACTGTCAACGCCGTGACCGCCTCCTCTCTCCGTCCCAAACTCTTCAACACCGCAATCCTGCGTTTCCTGATACTGAAATTCGTCGGCTCGTCCCGAAGCACGTTTTCATAATTTGCGAAGACTTTTTCCAGCTCGGCTGGTGTTTTGGCGAGAGCCTCTTCGTAGATTCCTCGGAGCGTGAGGATGCGTTCGTTTGCGGGGCTGAAGCGGGAGGAGAGTCGGTCGAGGATCAGACGGGCGGATTTGTCGTCGCCGGTGCGGAGGGAGGCGTAGAAGAGGTTCTCGTGAATGGTCCATGTTTCGGGGGATTCGGAGGTGAAGAGGAGGGAGAGCGGCCAGGGGAGGGTGGAGGTTGGGTGCGTGGAGAGGATTGGGGGGGCTTTTTGGGAGAGGGCGAGCGCGGTGGCGGGAGTTATGGAGGACGGTGGGGCGAGGAGATTTGGGGACGCCATGTTGGGTGATGTCTGGGGGATGGGGAGGGGGAGGGGGAGGGGGGAGGGGGGAGAGGGGGGCGGGAGCTGGAGCTGGAGCTGTGGAGTGGAGGTTGGAATTGGATGCGGTTCCAAGCAGATGGTCAAAGCTTCGGGGCTTGGCGGTGGTCGATGGCGGCCCGCCTTGTGTGGATGTGCACGTCAACGGAACCTGGGAGGGACATGCGTACCCTTACCCACTCTTCCAAAAGGATCCACGCTGCGGGAAATCCACGGCCATAAGCCATAAGAGGCTTGCGTCGCCCTCGCCCTATGTCGTTCCAGTTCCGGCGATGATGCCCGCTGGCCCTGCACGATTCCGCCCGCCTGCCCCCCTCCACGACCTGCCCTTCATCCCACCCGGGAGGACACCGTCTGAGCAGCCTCCAAAATGTGAGTCCAGCACCCCCTCACCCTTCCACATTCTCACTTCTCCAGGTTCGAAAAATCACTCTACGACCTCATCCGCGGACTCCGCAACCACAAAGGCTCTGAAAAAGAATACATCGCATCCTCGATCAAAGAATGTCGGTCCGAGATCCGCACCAACGACATGGACCTCAAGTCAACAGCCCTGATGAAACTCACATATCTCGAAATGTTCGGCCACGACATGTCGTGGGCGTCGTTCAACGTGCTGGAAGTCATGTCGAGTCCGAAATACCGGCACAAGCGGACGGGATACCTTGCCGCGGTGCAGAGCTTCCGCCGCGACACAGAGGTGCTCATGTTGGCTGAGAACCAGCTCAAGAAGGATATCACGAGTCCGACGCCGACGGTGATAAGTCTGCCGCTGGGCGCGATTCCGCATGTGGTGAACCCGAGTATGGCGAATGGGTTGTTGGGCGATTTGCTGCCGAGATTGACGCATAGCCATGCGGCGATTAGGAAGAAGACGGTCGTCACGCTGTATCGGCTTGCCTTGGTGTATCCGGAGACGCTGAGGCCGGCGTGGCCGAAGATTAAAGAGAGGCTGTTGGATGATAGTGAGGATCCGACGGTGACGGCGGCCATTGTTAATGTCGTGTGTGAGCTGGGGTGGAGGAGGCCTCAGGACTTTCTGCCGCTGGCGCCCCGGCTGTTCGATTTGCTGGTCGAAGGCGGCAATAATTGGATGGCGATTAAGCTGATCAAACTTGTGAGTGGGGATTCTGATGTGGCAGTTGTTGTTGCTAATGGATATAGTTTGCGACTTTGACACCCCTCGAGCCTAGATTAATCAAAAAGTTACTTCCCCCGCTCACGAGGATTATCCGAGAGACGTCTGCAATGTCTCTGCTGTACGAGTGCATCAACGGAATCATTCAAGGTGGCATTCTAGCAGCTGTTGAAGACACCGCGGAAGGCGAAGAGGTGGCTAGGCTCTGTGTCGGCAAGCTCAGGGGAATGATGATCGAAGGCGATGCCAACTGTGAGTTAATCTCCATGCACACTTTGACTCTCAGATGCTCATTCAATTGCAGTAAAATACGTCGCCCTGCTCGCCTTCGACAAAATCGTGCGCTCTCATCCCCACCTGGTGTCGCAACAGCAAGATGTCATTCTGGAATGTATCGACGACGCCGACATCTCGATACGCATGTGTGCGCTAGACCTAGTAGTCGGGATGGTTAACGTCGACAACCTGACCGCGATCGTCGGCCGTCTGATGCGCCAACTTCGAAACGCACCCATTGTATCCTCGGCGGACGATCCTGCCAACGATCGCGGCCGAAATACTGGTGTGATACCATACGCCGAATCCGACGATTCTGACGCTGAAGAATCTCTGCGACCCGCAGAACAAAACTCCAATGAAATTCCTCCCCTCCCAGAAGACTACCGCGTCAACGTCATTCGAAGAATCCTCGAAATGTGCTCGCGGGACACCTACGCCAACATCTCCGATTTCGAATGGTACATCGACGTCCTCGTACAACTCGTCCGCGTCTCCCCCGCCACGAAACCCCTCTCCGCCGCCGCCGCAGACCCAGAGGATGATATCCATTCTGCAGATGTTGGTCGCGGTATCGGTCGCGAGCTACAAAATGTCGCCATCCGCGTCCGAAGCGCCCGTTCCGAAGCCGTCGAAGCCGCACAGTCCCTCGTCATCGTCGACTTCCGTGACAAAATGTTCCCTTCTTCCGGCAACGGCGGACAATCCGTCCTCAAGTACGCTGGCTGGCTGGTCGGCGAATTCGCCGCATATCTGAGCAGACCGGATCCCATATTAACAAGCCTCATGCATACATCCTCTGTACAACTTCCCCCCAGAATCCTCGCGGTTTACATCCAAGCCATCCCGAAAGTGTTCTCGCGCTTAAGCGGCAACGACCAAATATCCTGGACCCCAGAGCGCAAAACCCTGATGTCGCTTCTCATGGCGCGCATCATCCATTTCCTGGACCCGCTTTCCACGCACCCGGATCTCGAGGTCCAGGAACGCGCAGTCGAGTTCCTAGAACTCATGCGTCTTGCCGCTGAAGCTGCGTCCGGGACCTCTACGTCCCACCCCGATGGCTCAAACGCAGAAGGCGACTTCATCGAACCGCCGCTCCTCCTCACACAAGCCCTACCCGCGCTCTTCTCCGGCGCAGAACTAAATCCTGTGGCCCCAGGCGCCCAGCGCAAAGTCCCGCTGCCGCGGGACATTGATCTCGAGGAGCCCATCAACAGGAATCTAGCCAGTTTACTAGCACACGCGGAAACGGCGGGTTTCGAGTCCGACGACGACGATATCTGGACCGCGTATAACGAACCCCCTGCATCCACATCCACCGCAGCAACATCCCTATCCTATCACGATACGCCTTCCGCAATGACGGCGGCAGAACGTCTCGACGCCGCCGCTAACCCCAAACCCTCTAGCTACCAAAATGCAGACGCAGAAGACTACCTCGACGCCGACATCCTCTTACGCCGCAAACTCGAACGCAGAGAACGATACAAAGACGACCCCTTCTACATTGATTCTGAAAAAGAGCGGGGGAGTCGGGGCGCCACACCGCTGGGTAGGATCGTAAGAGACCAGACGGAGGCCGCGGGTGAAGAGCTGGATATTGATAAGATTCCGATCATGGATTTGAGTAAAGAGTTAGGTATGGGAAGCCGCGCAACAAGGGGTGAAGAGGGGAATGGGAGTGGGAGGAGAAGCCCAAGGAAGAAGAAAGCGGTTGAAATCATCGCCGACGAAACGGTTGGTCCGGCAGAGGACTCGCATGCGGACTTTTTATTGCTGCCAAACAACAAATCCGGCACAGGGCTACCCAAGTCCGCACTCCTGGCGCTCGATTCCTCGGCCTTGGGCTCGCTGTCCCTGGAAGACGACTCCGAAACCCCCAACTCCAACTCTGGTTCCAGAGCGAGAATCTCAGCTCTCCAGAGAGAAAGAAAAGAGAAAGAAGACGCAGAGATGCGCAAAGCGATGCAAGAAGTCGAGAGGTTGAGATTGGAGATGCAGCGTGCGAGTGAGAGGCTAGAGGCGAGAGGGGAGACGGTGGTTAGGAAGAAGAAGAAGAAGAAAGTTAGACGGGTTGTGGATGTTGAGGATGATGGACAGGGGGTGGAGGGAGAGATACAGGGGGAGAAGGTGGATGGAGGGGAGGAGGGGGAGAAGGAGGGGGTTAAGAAGAAGAAGAAGAAAGTTAAGAAGAAGGTTGAGGATGGGGAGGGTGGTGGTGAGGGGGTGGGAGATGGTATGGGTGCGGAGGGAGAGGTGGTGAAGAAAAAGAAGAAGAAGCGGAGACAGGTCGATTTGGATGCGGAGGCGTGATGGAGTGGGTAAGGCTGGAGAGCGACATGGAAGGGTTCTGGAGATACCATAGCAATACATGAAGCAAGACACAGTACTCATAAAGCTGGATATTCTCAGGTGTGGGATTACGGTGCAAATGTCATCAAGGATTTGTCTTATCACATCACGGATACTCGAAGCACGAAGCACGAAGCACCAAGGTCAGTTTCCAAGGGTTCAAAGGAAAGCTTGTGGCATTTGCTGCCCGGATAGCTCGCTGGTATGGATTGCCGAACATCTTTCAAGCCAGAGAGATTAGTGTGCAAACATCATCCAGGACTAGAATTTGTCGCATCACATGGCAAATTTTCGAGCACGAGGATCATAGTTTGGTGTTCGGTGTTCAGATAAAAGCTTGAGACTTTTCTTGCCCGTCTAGCTCGCTGGTATGCCGTTCACCCTCCATCTCCCTATATCCCTCTCCCTGTCCCGTCCCGTCACATCACAAGGTAAAATATACTGGAGAACGTAGTTTCCGCCGTGAACGCCGCCGGATAAATGACAAGTGCAAATGCCATACAGGTTTCCCCTTTTTACATAAATGCTAGTGAATGAGCTCTCGCCCCTAGAAATGCTAGCGAAAGGCCCGTGTAGATGTAGGTGTCTGAGTATGCTCAGCCCCGACCATGGCGCTTCCCGTGTGTCCGTGTGTAAATCTTCCATTCGGTTTCGCAAAGATCTGAAATGCGCGGGGCAGTCTGGGGGGAAGATGGATGTTGGGGGAGCGTAGGTCGGTTAGCGAGCGAGGATAGTCGGAATCGGGGTCGGTATCGGGGTCGATTCGGCTAGAGGAACATTCGGACGAGCTCGAAGATGACACCGCCGCAGAGGGCGAAGGCGAGGAGGACTATAGGGAGCGTCAGCATGGATTGTTCAACCAGGTCTCGAAATCAGGGACGTACTTATCCAGCCCTTGCTGATCGGCGCCTTCTGGTCCTTCTTGTGCTGCACGGCCGACACGGGCTTGCCCATCTTGGCTTCTTCGCGGCGCGCGAATTTGGCGTTTGCAGCGCGTTGTTGGGGGGTTTGGGCCTGTGGGTGTGGGTCAGCGACTGCAGATGGGGAAAGGGGGATGGAGAGATGTTGGAGGGGGTGAAGGAATAAGGATAGGGGAGCATGCATTGTAAACGAGGGGAGTGAAGGAGGTAGAGTGAAGGGGGGCGGATGTATCGTAGCATGCGTACCATTTTGAAGGGTGTGGATAGATGGCCGAAGTGGTTGCGAGACGGAGAGCTATGGATGGATGGACGCGAGCGTGGTGTTTGGTCTTGCGCGAATGGACGGGTTGAAGTTCGGCGTCGCAGTGGGTGGAATTGGCTCGGTGCGATAGCTGGTGTGTGGGTTGTGAGAGCGTGGTAATAAAGGAACCAGAAGGGGAAAGTTTCTGGGGACAGTTCGGTGATGCAAGGTGGTCGGAACGGAGGTGCGCACGGACCTACTTCAGCCCTCCACTGTGGATGGGATGGTGGATGGATTGGAAATTGCGGAGGTGCTGGTGGCATGTGCCGATGGGCGACTTCCCTCGGTCGACATTCACACAGCGCTTTATACCAACCCACACCCGTGAAGGACACATTGCAATTCCAATTGAAGAGCCAGAAGCCCTTCCACGACTTGCGAATATCTTCTAAGGAATACGTGTGATCTGCGCTATTCGAAGATCGAGTCGACCTTTTGCTGGTGCCTGAGACACGGCACCGACGAACGACAACGCAGACATGGTCCCAGCGATGCGATCTCCGGTTTCGAGGAGAATACCGAGACTGGCTACTTCGAGACAAGTGGCGATGGTGGGGAGGAAGAGACCATATGCGACGAAGCCAGACTCCGCCGAACCCGCACCGCCGTTGCCACATCGGCCGGCGGAGCATCAGGCACAGGCGCAAACGCACGAAACATCGAGTCTGCCTATGGCGGAACAGAGACAACCTAAGACATCGGTGGGCAGCGTGAGTCCTCCAAGTGCATGGATGTTTTCGGGTATACCGCGTTCAGAAGCTAATGCACTGGCAATTGAAGGGCACATTCTACAGATCCTTCGGCTCGCCGATATTGAAGTGTTTCTTGGGAGCCCTATTTACATATCAGATCATATACTGGTCATGGATGAAGCTGGAGAGCTTGGAGGTCAAGCGGAACTTGGAAGGTGAGCAATCTTCAGACATGGGAGATGGTGTTGAGGGCCAGGGTTGAGGTTGGTGAATGTAGGCTCTGTTATTTGGGGCTAACTGGCATGCAGAAGAGATCAGGATCGAAGAGAGGAAATTGGTGGGGTTGGTCAAGGCGAAAGAAGGAAACGGGAAACTCGCACGATGATGTGGGCAAGAGATGGGTGTTGACGGGCGAACTTTAGAGGTCTGGGACTAGCATTGATACCCTCGAAGGATTTTGTGTACGACTATAGATGTATGGCCGTAGGGGCGATGTCGAAATGATCAAGGAGATGATGCATCTTCAACTCCTCGACGCACCAGCAAATCAAAAATGACTCTGACAGTAATACCGACTTTTTAGATCAACTCTTCCCATTGAGGTGAGAGAAGCTCTCGGGCTCAGGCTCACCGCTTGGTCGTGGGGGTATATCACGCCCATCAGTCCGTTTGTTCAGGCGATCGGTGGTGTCATCCACTGCTCTTTTCCACTGGGCTCGGTTTATTCAAAACCATCGATCTCTCTTCTCTTATTTTACCTCACAACTCCCCCTCAAGCTTCACGATGTGAGTCCCCTGTAGGCTACTATCCGAGGTACTACGCCCTCGATCGCGTAGTTTGAAAGCCTTTCAAAGATTTCGGGCCAGCCGCGCGAGTAAGCTTGTTCACCAACCCAGATCAAACTTCCCTCACTTACCACGCATCAGAGATACACGCTACCTAACCCAGATACTCTTCTCGGCGCTTTCTGGCTTCTCACCTCCGAGTTTGCACTGCGCAAAAACGAGAAGATAAAGCTCCTAGGCAACCATATCAAGCACTCCCTCACCATCCACAAAGACAATGACAAGGATGCGTTCTACGGCAACAAGAAGATCGCCATGGAGACTTCCCATCCTATCCATTCCTTCTCATATACCCGATCTTACGCCCACAGTCAGTCTCCCATTTCAACTCCTCCTCCATGCCCAACCTCGCTCACCTATCGAAGCAGACTTGTAAAACCCGTGCCATTCAATTCGAGCAACCTTTCCAACCTTCGAACTCAATCTCTCCATACCAACCCGTCAATTCCTCTTTGCAAGATCTGTCCCTCGCACTCTCTCCCTCACCCAACCACCATGGAGACTACTCCCGCTAAGCCCGCTTTCACTGAGATGGCTTGCACTAGGGATGCTGCCCCCGATGCGCTCTCGCTCCAATCCAGGCGTACTTCTATCTAGGCTTGGAGAAGTGGGACGACCCGGGAGAGTGCTGGTGTGCGGCTCCTAGTGGCGGCAAAACAAATCTCGCGTGCGTGGAACCATTATCGATAGGTGGAGTGGTTGAAGAATGGCGCTCATGAGGTCCATTTTGTCGACAACATTCGAGAGAGCCTCGGCGGGCGTTCTCGCGTGCGTGGAATCGTTGCGTCGATCAGCTGTGCAATGGCGCTCATGCGGTCCGATTCCTTCGCGACATTTGAGAGACGGTTGAGGGAATGCAGGACGGTGGCCAGAAAGTGGGCCCACCAGAATACCGCCGTATCCTGACCTGGGTCTTCGAGGTGCGTTGCACGCTGTTCATGGGGGCCACAAAACCGGGACGGTTCTCGGTACCCGGATCAAAGTTTCGGACACCATAACATCATCACTCCAACATAAATGACCCGGCCATGGACCCGAGTCGTTTTCCGCTATCTCGATCTTTACCACGAACCCAGCAGCTGTTGAGGTTGCCCGTTTCCTGTCCACCCGCACTGCCGCCCTGATGTTGCAACTGATGCAGGGCATGTGGGTCCCTGGAGCACAAGCCACATTCCTGAGCTTTCGGTGCTTACTTGCATGTCTGGTCACCTACACGAAGAGCTGTGCGTGGGCGGTGGTGGTAGAAACCATATTGTTGTCTTGAGCGTCCTGTGATTGCGCTTTTACAGGCTCGAAGTCAACAATACAGGCATCCAGCTACACAGCCTCGAACCCGGTGGTTGGCCGGAGAAGGCAGAAGATTTGGTCTGCTGTTCCGTGTACGCGCGCATGAGGAAGATGGGAAATGCGGAAATTGTGATGGCGGGCCCCGGTATCACAAAAGACCAAGGAGTGGCTGCAGATAGGGTTGGGAGGGGCCTCATGCTATTACCGGCTATGCTGCGCGAGGATTTCGGCAAGTTGAAGAAGAATATGAAGCTCGGCTTCTTCCTGCCTGCTCCTTACCCGAATTCTCGCCGGCAGTGGACGCCCAATGGAATCACTGCCAGATCATTCCCAACAGGGGAGTATTGAGCTGGTTACTACCACGTGTCTTCGGGTTGAAGCCCAGTGCTTCGTTCGTGGAAGATGAGTGGTGGTGTTCACGATTGACGCGCATCCCCCCGCCACACAGCTCGAAAGGGAAAAGAGTAGGTTAAGAAGAGTTGGGAGAGTACGAGGGAAACCGCCGATACGAGTTCTTGGGGCATGGGTATGCAGCGTACAAACAAAACCTGTACAAGGACAGCATGTACAAGCAGCTCAAGGCACCCAGGAACCACCATCCTTCGGCTTCAGCGTTCCAAACCCTTGATCACCATTCATTGGAACACACCACCAGCTGACTCACACATCTTTCACTCGCCAGCCATCAAACGGCAACACCACACCATGCAGGACACATCATTTTCCTGCCAGCCATGGCTGTCCCTAACGATGAATCCCCGCTATCTGAAGCCAGTTACCGCTCCCGATCCGGCTCCTATCTCCAATGAAGATGACTCTTCTATCCCTTCCTTCCAAGCGCATTCAAGTCAAGGTCGCCTGTCTCTCTTGCCGTGGACGCGAAATCGGCTGTGACGGCGCTCGTCCAACCTGCGGTTCATATGCCAGCAAGAATACCACGTGCCAGTATGACGTTCGAGAGAATGAGTCTTCGCTGTCAGCGATAGAAGAGGCGGTAAAGACCGAGCATTGATGACGAGACTCCTGTTTGCGCCACCACCCCTGTCTCTAGACGCACGACGACTTTGTTGTTGTCACTGGGATTGGGATTTCGGTGGGCGGACATCTGTTCTCTCGCGCCACATTCGCGGGGAGAAGTTGCCTGAGGGGCGATAGAGTTTGCTTGATTTTGCGGACGGATTTATGCAAGAGTATCATGGCTCCTGGGGGCGGGAATTGTTATTTTCTTTTCCTGAGGTGTTCTGAGATTTGTGGATCGCATCTCTCCCTCCCGAGGAAAATACCGGTTCAACCGATTCTTTCGGATTACATTATCACGACAGCATTCTCGACGGCAAAGCTTACTGCCAGACTATAACAGCCTGTCAGATCGGTGTATTCTCGATCCTCGACTTTTGGGGCTGGACTATTGCGGCCCATGCTCCACGTCCTGACTGAGGCGGACCATTTCCTTGGCCAACTGACTAACGCACTCACGGAATTCAATCCCACCTGTGTTATGAGAGAGTTTGTACTGCGCTGAAGGACTTGATCCCATAACAGTTGGCATGAAAAAGTGAGATCGAGGGTGGTTCTTCAAGGCTAACGCGAGTAGTCTCGGTTCCCAGATACCCAGCCATTAAATCCGCGTCAACTCCCAGGAAGGGCTGTGTCGGTACCGTTCTTGTCTCCAGGACTTGGCGACCTTTCACCCATGAGTTTCTACCCCGAAAATTTCCTCGGGCTTAATCCTCGATGGGAACGAGAGGCTTATGGGGTTGGCTGCCGCAACCATCCCCACAACGAAGCCTTCTTCAAGATCAAGCGTACCACCAAGCTGAAGGAGCTCATAATTGCCTTCTGCGATCGCCAAGGCAAGACTATCCCCGTGGAAACCTAACAGCGGGGGACACCACAGAGCTAACAGCGCCTTTGTTCCCCGCGTTCGTCTTACGTCCGGTTGTCCGGATTTACCGATCCTACGCGACGGACATTCACGAATGAAATGCTTCCTTAAATTTTTGAAAATTTTGACTTCAGTCAATTCTTTTGGAAGGAACAGGGCTGCAGCAATCATGTCACGAGGCTATGAACTCATGGGCTTTGCCAGTGTAGCTCGTGTTTTGGTCTTCTCGCAGTTCCCCTTACACTTGTCGGCTTCCCGATGAAGAAAGCGACTTGATTCTAAGAAAGTCCGCAAAATCTGCGAAAGGACGATGGGATCAGGTCTCACGCGCGCGACAAGCCCTCTTTCCGTGAGCAGCTCAAGCAGAGCAAGAGCCTGCCTGACCATCAAGCCACCAAGCCCGACAAGCTCACCCTGAAGCTTCGTTGCCTCAAGTCTAGTTGAAGCCCCAGGCCAGCGCAAAAATTGAATCGCTCCTGCAAAATGCCTACGCTGACGGCCGCCACGTCCATGATGCCCGCTCGCATCAAAGTCATTCGACTGCAGGCACGCTCCAAAAAGGGGCTCATCTGGCTTTGATGATCGGCTGTCGGGGTCGAGGCGTACACCGTTCTCGATCGACAACTTCATCGCTTTTGAACAGCGATGCGCGCTACGCCAATGATATTTTAGATTGAGGGTACTTGGCTCCTGAGGGTGGGAGTTGCCTAGACTCAGGGGCCACCGATGCCATCACCGCCCACATCAACAACACTCTTCCCAAAGATGACGATGATTTTGTTGTTCGATTTTGTCGTGACTCGATACGGCTATGATATGATGGCGCCTCTGTAGCGCCCTACTACTGGTTCGAGACGGGCGGAATCCTGCTCGACGCCGCGGTGGGCGACCTACACGGGCACCTCCAGAGCAGAAAGGCAGTAGCAATGAGCGACATCCTGAGAGCCTTGTCGTACCTCTAAGAAAAACTATGGAGAATCTTCTCCTCCCGAGAATCCCACTATCCCTATCTACTATCCTCTGATTCCGACCATCAACCATGCTGGAAATACGGCAGACTCCAATAGGAGCAGTCCCTGAACCAGGCCCAGCAGCACATGCAAACCAACGGCATGCACACGCAATCATTCGACCACAGTCAGGCAGCACGGAGACTACAGGCCGCCATGAGCAGCCCTAGCAGGTAGTGTCCGGCACCTTGGAAATCGAAGGCCGGAAAAAGAAGGGATCCGCCACGGGGAATGCAAGGTCATTTGGCAGAGGCCGCAGACTCGACCCACTATAGATACCTCAGAAACAGCAATAGCGTGTTACCCGGGTCACTATAATCCCCGCCTTCCCATCACCTAGTGGCGGTCGAAGGTCCTGATAAGGTGTGCACAAGATTCGTGATCCTGCCTTCAGATCTCCGATGATTTTGCTGGCACCTGGCCAGTTCTGGCTGAGTAGTACCGCCAGGACGTCTTGATGAGGATTTCTCTCAGACATGTACCACAATGCCGATGATTTTGCGGGTATCTTGGCATCTCTGGCTGAGCAGCACCACCAAGAACGTCTGGAAGAGGACTTATTCGCTCAGAATATCCTGGCCAACATCAATGACCCCGACTTTCTACCACCCATTATGCTCTCACGACAATATTTGCCTTTTCTCACAAAGCCAGCGAATTTGAAACCTGCCCTCTGCATAAGTCGCTCCGGCGTTCACGCAGTTTTTCTTACGGAAACGTCGAGATATTGAGTCTGGGGATTGTGCGCGGTCTTGATGGTGCTTTGTTGGCGGTCGGCCCCATCGAGGCTTCCGTGAACATAACAGCGTCTCCAACTAGCGGTAGCTATCATGCTTGCTCGTCATCAGCTCCATGCATGGGAAAGTTGCTGATCTGTTCTCTCGAGTCTGCTTGGAGAAGAGCAAGAGACGAGAGAGCGGATCGGCACGTTCTGGTGCGGCAAACTAAAGCCAACGTCTGGAATTCACGGTGTGGTACAGCGAGAGATTTGACTTCAACGTTATTGAAGCGACGTCTCTCACTACGGAAGGACGGGTGTAGTTCCCACTGCTCCTGCTGGCGGCAACGCCACTATTCCGGTCGTCAACTCCGTTGTCTCCTTCCTCGACTCCACTTTTGCTCACTCAGCGACGTCTGCTGGCAGCTCGGCCACCGCCTCCGCCCCTTCCCAGCCGGGAGCCGTCAACGCCAACATAGTGGCCAACCACGGAAATCGCATTCTAAGAGACAAAACTACCGCACCGAAACTCAGCGCACCCTTTAGCACGACACACACACACACACAACTTTACGCACCCGCCCTTTCTCGACACCGACACACCCTTCAACGTACACTTCAACGACCCACAATGGCATCTTGGCATGGTACTACTAACATCCTCCATTCGTCAAGCCTGACTAATCAAGATTAGGTCTCACTCGCGCCGAGATTTTCAAATTTCTATTCAACGGTTCACCAGCCGTTCTGATGGGCACCCAGCGCTCCCAACAGGAAGTACTACGGTTCGTACTTTTCAGTTACTTCCTGTCACGTGTTCTGGCAGGAAGTAGGAGAACTCTGAGCCGTAACGTTACGGTAGTGAAGCTGAAAAGTATAACCATAGTATGGTTCGTATATAGAGATTTAGTGTTAAGGTGGTAGTTAATAAGTGGCTAGAGGGAGGTTGGTTCCCTGTAGTGTAACTAGTTAGCTAATGCCGTATAACAAGCAGAGATTTCTGTATTACTAACTATAGCTAAGAGATAGTTTTTTATAAGGATTCTTACTAGAATTACTATCTCTATCTTATCTAACTTAATTTATATTATTTAAATCGTTAAATTGTTAAAATAAGTCTTTAAAAATTCCTCTAAGCTAGTCGTAGTAGGCGTACTAGCCAAGCTGTAGCTTCCTCCTTGTCCTCCTCCCCCGCACCCTTTGCCCATCGCGCAGGCTCCTGTCGCCTCAAGAAGTCAGCCTCGTCGCTGTCGTCGTCGCGAGAGGGCTCTCTAGACGCTACAGATTTAGAATTAAAGGACTACCTAGAGGACGCGCGCCTTAACGCTAGGCTAACCTTCCCTATTAAGTAGGACAATGTCGTAGTGAACAGGAAGAAGTTAAGGCTAGAGAGGCTTAGGTACTGCGTAAAGCACCTTAGCTTGCTTAGAGGCAACTAGAAGGTCTTAAAGGTTTAGCAGCATAGAGCTAATTTAGTGTATATAGAAGACAACAGCTAGAAAGTAAAGGTTTAGCTCTATAAGCTCTGCTATAACTAAGGGACCTAGGACTCTGCTAAGGTTATTAACGGCTACTACTATGTCGTCGCCCACCTCCTTAAGGACTACTATATAGACGTGGGTAGCAGGGAGTTCTTACCTAATAAGCCACGTCTGCTAAGGAGTCTGTTTAAGGTAGCAGCAACAGCTAGTTCTGCTTAAGTTATTAATTACTAACTATAGGAGGAAGAAGCCTTACAGAGCGCTCTAGTTAACTAGGTTATACTTTAGGATTAATCCTTCGTCTACGCATCGTTAGCAGAACTCTAGGCTATTATTACCTAGAACTAAAGCAACCTTCTTAACGCGCTACTAGCGTTAGACACTACTATCTCTATATACGTAAAGTCTAGACTTGTAGAGCAGAAAGCAGAGATTTAAACAATACTAAGGATAGCCCTGTTAAAAATTACGTTAAGCTTTAATATATAGACTTCTTTAAACTACCTCTCCTTTCTTAGTATAGTGGCCTACTTCATTAGTAGGTGATCCTTAGCAGACGCGTCTACTATAGAGCCTTAGCATCGCAAAACAATTTCTAACTACTAAACAGATGCTAACTACTAACAAAAAGACTTACTTATTAGCTTCTATAACCTCTTTAGCGACTATACGGGTGTAAATTAAGCGCGCGCTATTGCTAGGATTATTAACGACTTTAAAATTACGCTAAAATTCTACTATTTTGTTGCTAACAACGCGTCTAACAATAACAATACTACTATTAACGCGCTATTAAAACACCTAGGTAGGGAGCTTAGCAGAGAACACTAATTACGTTGCGTGGGCTATACTATCTAGCTTATAGTAAAGGCAGTTATATATAGGCAAGGAGTTAGTTAATTTGAACTTGCCCTAGCTAGAGCTGCTCCTTAAGAGCAATTTGCACTATATTAAAAACATAGCGTTATTAGAAAACTTTATAACTTCGTTAACGTAATCTGCTTATCACACAAGCGCCGTGAAGCCTTTAAGGCAGTTTAGCAGGCTCTTAGCGACGAGGATAAGCTCTAGGGCTTTAGTCTCCTTAATCTAGTATAAGATAGAGGGATTTGCTAGCACTTAACATACTTCATGCTTTTACGCTGCCTCTAGCTTAAAGATCCTATTAACAGGTTCATACGTAAATAGCGGGGCACAGACGACGACGACAACGACGACGACGACTCTCACCAAGCTGGCAACGCTGCCCTGCGCGAAGTTATATAAGAAGAGGAGTAGGAGGAGGTTAAGCGCCTTATAAACTTCCTTAAGGTCTTTTACTAGATAACTAAGAGGCTAGAGGGCAACGCGGAGCAGGGCTTACTCTAGTTAACTATCATTAACTTGCAGCTTCTCTATACTAAGCTGCTTTAAATAAAGGTAGAACTTAAGCTAGAAGGACCTAACTCCTACCTTAAAAACAGCGTGGCCTTTAGGATTAAGAAGCTTCTTATATATTAGGAGAAGTATATTCTTAAGCCGCTAGTCTCCTACTACGCGGTCGCGACTATCCTTCACCTAAGGCTCCGTCTCTAGTAGTTTAAGGACTATTAGCGTTAACATAGTCTCTAGCATAAGAAGGTAGAGGCTTTAGTAAAAGAGATCTTCTAGCGCTACGTAGACGCTAAGGAAGAGGACGAGCTAGAGCTAGATGAGATCTCCTAACGAAAGCAGCCTGCCTCCTCCTGCCCCCACGATATACGATACAAACAAACTCTGAGCCTCAACCCTACCTACCTTACTAGCAGAAAGACCTACAAGCGCGCTAAGAAGACGACGGAGCTTTAATTATACTATAATAGTATTTTTAATGACCTATAAGAGGCTAAGGAGGATAGCCCTTTGTATAGAGACCCTCTCACTTAGTGGCATAAGGTAGGGCAGAGGAGCTACCTAACACTATACAAAATGGCCCTCGATTTCCTCTCTATACCTAGCACTAGCTGCGACTGCGAGAGGGCCTTCAGCAGCAGTGGCAGGACTGTTACTTGCGATAGGAATTGCCTAGCTAGAGCAACGATTGAGGCACTTCAACTACAAAAGAACTGGCTACGCCAGCGAGCAGTCGCTAGTGAGCTGAACAACCTGGCTAACCATATACACGCTTGTGCTACACTAAGTTTAACCGTTACGGCGTAACTTTTAGTAAAAAGCTAAGAAGTACAAGAGCTTTAACAGGAAGTACTGTGTAACCGTAAGTCGCCTTGACGTCTGACTTACTGGCAGGAAGTAATACTAATCTGAGACGTAACGTAGACAAATTTAGTGAACCGTAACCGTATACTTCCTGTTGGGAGCGCTGTGGGCACCTGGTATACCTCCTCAAGCATCGAAAGAAGCATCGAGAAATTCGAACGAAAGTTCGAGAAAGCCACGAGCGAGACGGAGGCACGCCTGAAATCCGAAGCGAACAAGGGTGGGCAGCAACGTCAGCAGGACCGCGCAGCAGCCGCGCACAGATGACTTAGTATAGGTCATGAGCGCCGCCTATGCCATCTTGCGTCGTGCTGACATTGCAAGTTCAAATGACACGCTTCGCTAGATCAATTCGGAAGTTTGGACGCATGCGCTTGGATGGATTTTGGAATGTCTTATGGATGAATGCAGGCAACAGGTAACTAATCGCAGAAAAGACTTTAGCAATTAGCAATAGTGGGAAGTCACTTCACGATCTTATTCCCACCTCCACCTGCCCTTTGAGCCGATCGTTACTTCTCTCACCGACTTCGGGCAGTCCCACTACGACGAAGGCGTCGTAGAAGTCGGCGACCTCGACCATGAATTCTTTCGCCGTCGAGCCGCTTCACCTCGCCTATATGTGAGAGAGACCTCTCACTAGTGAGTGCGAGGTCGAAAGCAAGGTGTATGATTCTTATCGCTCTAGATGCGAAAACACATGTCTCGATGAAGATCCAGAAGTGGAGAGCAGACTTAGTAGCCAAGCCCTCTGCTCTCCAACTGGTAAACGTTCCACGAAGTCCAAGGCAACCAAATCTCGCTCGCACCCCAAGGCCTGCAAAATCTGAAGCTCGAAAGAAAGCTGCCAAGGGTGGGAGCAAAACTTCTTGACAGACACGGAATGACCAGCACCAACCGCAGCCGCAGCTGCAGCCCTATCCAGCCGACTACCAGTACCACCAACACAGCGCAAGCTATGCGTCCCTCGATACTGCTTATTACAAGCGACTCAACATCCGAGCCAACAAGAGGGCATGCCATTGGAAACCGTGCACCAATTAGTGGCCTTGCCGCCGAGCAGGCTGTTCCCCAGATGAGCTCACAGTTCACAGGGACATCTTCGCGGAACAAGTCGCGGAGGATGCGATCCTTGTGCTGGTGCTCCTTTATGCCTGTCCGTTCCTCGATTCGGTTGGTATGTACATCAGGTGCCCATATCTCAGCATTCCTCCTCCATAGACATACCTTGAGCATATGGAATGGAAGCTTGTCGCCAATGCTGTGGGCGCGCCATCTCTCACTCGCGAGCATACTCCTGAAACGGATACCCTTGATGTCGGAGTCGCATCCACGGTACTCTCAGTTGAAGACATCATCAATTACTGCCAGTCAATGGGCTTGCGGAAGTCGTGGTTGGGCACGGACTTTTCTTCTTCTGGAGAAAGCACGGCACTCGGTCTAACATTTCGAACTTGCGCAAAATGGCGTTTGGAGGTCCGCGAATACTCTTGGGGGTGGGAGTTACCTAGACCCAAGAGCAAGATCATGTTCGCAATAAGTTTCTTATCCAGCAAACTACTGGCTAACCTCGATGAGGCCCAATCCTTCAGTGCGTCGATGGGCTATGCTCAGGAATACGTCTTTGACACGAATCTCACATCGTCGAACTTCCTCGGTCACACTCCCAGCACTGCTGATGGAGATACTGCAGGCCTTCAAGCGTGATCTTTGGGCCCTGCGACTTCTGGGAGATGCTCTTTTTGAATTCAAGAATTTCGGTTGTGTCGACTGGTGGGCAAACTGGCCGCCCGGTTGCACCGTTCAAGAAAAGTCTCGTGGGACGCGTTAAAGCAGTCCTCCAGCTATTTAAAAGGTGTGAGAACTTGATCTAAAACTCCACTTTCCATCGATACGACCCCCCATCTTCCGAGAGTCTTCGAGGCTTATACGACATGCCTACGGAGAAGAATACTTGCGCGAGGAGAATCAAAGACCCTCAGGCCAACGCTTACGGAAGGGATGACCCAATGCTTTCAGGGATGGCCACGAGGTCTCTCATACCCACGTCGAGCGGAAGACGGCAAAGCTCAAACGGCCCCTCTATCCAGACCTTGACCATCCCAATTTCGAGATTTGGAGTTGAGAACTTTATTTTCTGGCTCGAGGTCAAGATTGTACCTGTTCTTTTGCCTCCTCATTCTAGGCCCGTGGTAACCCCATATCGTGCAAGCCATGAACTGCGCCCTATTCCATCCTTATTTCCAATTCGTAATCTGGCCTGCGAGTACCGGCTCAAGATACTCGAGTCGGACCCGTCGCTGGTATTCCGGATATGCCCAAATTTGACGATCGATTTGCCTGCCAGAACCGCTTCGGGCCTCCACCCGCCGCCGATTTCAAATCAGCCACTCTCAGTGCATCCACGAGTGTGACAACAGTATTACCGAAGACATTTCCGTCCTGCCGTCTTCGACTTCGCTCAGTATGACAACTGAACGTCGCGGCAGGCATTTGGAACCTTGCCAACATGCCCTTGGAAAGCTTCGCGGTAGATGAGAACGCCTTTGCCGATATCGGTGAACTTACCCGCACTTCTAGTGGTGTCGCCGCTCTTCGTGTCCTCGTCCGCTCTGAACAGTAATTTCGGGTCTTCGTTCGGCAAATCTTCATGCTCGGCACCGAAGCTTCTTCTATCGCCATATACCGCGGATGGGTCATGAAGGGTGGCTCCAGCTAGGTGAAACAAGCGTCGAGCCAAACGACAGACCACGAGGGATCCTGCCTTCTCCTCAACCTTGCAGCAGCAGCGCGATGGCATAAGTGTGCTGGGACAAGATATTCTTGTTTGGGATTTTCCCTGTCTTTTGGCTTAGATCAAGGTACGTGGGAGTGCTGACAGCAAGTTCTTGTGTCTAGAATGTTGCTGGAAAATTTGGCAGTGTAGTATCTGTTTCTTTTCGGTTTGATCTCTGAAAACGCTTGTGAGATGGCTGTAAGGGGATTAAGCCCTCTTGCTGGAGCCCAGTATCAGCTCTTTCCAGTTTACTCACCTGCCAATGGGCTGGGTTTGATCTCTGGAACGTGACTACGGTCGTACTCCTCCATGGGTTCAATCTCTGGAGCGCAACTACGGCATTACTGCAGTTGGAGAGATCAGGCCCTTCAAATACCATCACCAGTGGTACCCAGAAACAGGCCGGACATACTCCCACATTTTCCGACATCCCCAGGCGACCTCTAGAGATCATCTCTGGATTGTGCAACGACCGTCTCGGCCCTTCGAGAGAGGATAGTGGGCGGCGACGAGTTCGGCGAATTCGACAAGTCCGCGTTGCTAGACGCTGCAACACAACTCGAGAAAGCACCGACGCCTACATTCCTGCCTTCTCCTCGACCTAAAAAGCAACGGCGCGTGGATCAACAAGATGAGAGGCGTCCATTTTCCCTTCCGCCGAGCAGACGTCCTCAACGCACTGGAAGGCCCCGGCGTAGAGAAAGAGCAACTCCTTCATATTTGATGAAGGCTCGCGGCTCCACCCTATATCAGGATCTTGCTAACTTAGATTCGAATGTACCTCTGGGGGTGGGAGTTACCTAGACCCAGAGGTGGAGAAAGGCAATATCGAACAATTTGAAATGTACGATTCCGGTAACGAAGCCGAGAATGAAGCGCAGATATGAAACAGGCATTTCGCTCCTAGGACACGCATCGAATTCTCCAAAGCAGTGGTCGACCTCATGAAATCAAGGCATACGGGCAAACCAAAGATCGAGTTGATAGTTGGCGACGTACGCAACATGATCGACGTCGACACGAAATCCGTTTATGTTGGTTTCGATAAGGGACACTCATTTCTGAGATTGTGGCTTCTTTGAAAGCACTTCAGACTCCGAATTTGATGATCGATTAGCACGTCGAACCGCTGCGAGCCTCCACCAGAGTTTCCTCTGGCTTGCCTCCATCGCTACCGAAAGAAAGACAGATGAGAAAATTTTCAGCAACTACCGGTCTCACATTTATCGTTTCCATCTTCAAGCGAAATGCTTCAAGCTATGATCCTGTCCAATATGTGAGTGCTCAAGATTTAACCGTATTAGTGAAGATTCGTCTCTGACCCCTTTTTTGCTAGTCGAAAACCTATGACGTGCCATCGCCAACAGGATAGCTGGGAGCTCATAGGAACTCTACGCAACCTAGGAGTATCTCACCCATTCTCCCATCTGTGTGTCAGCCATCACCAAAAAAGCACTTGTTCGCCTTCGCTAAATGAGCCCGCTTGGCATTCAAGGATTGCGGCCTGTAGCCCAGACTGAGGAGGCCAATTACTGGTGAGGTGCAAGGCCGGACCAAAGAAAGGGGTAAGAACCAAACTTTCCTCCTTTACTGAGTTGGCTTGCACTGGGGCTATAGCAGGTAAGTTAGCATCAGCAGGTTTCCTTTTCAAAGCTGACTCAGCTGGAGACTGGAGTCAGTCGAATGCGACCGCTCTATCTCCTTCACGCGCAACAGCGACGTGCATCCGACTGCCTTTCCTTCGCCCCAAAGCAACTCTGTTTTCCAACCGTAGAGTGTATTGGACACCGTCTCTCACTACCCTGCGCCGACCATTCGCCTCCAGTACCAGTCAACTATCGGCTTCGTTGGATGAAACTATTCGAATTTCTATCACTTCGACCTCATGAGATCCATCTCGCCGACAACATTCGAGACAGCCTCGTCAGCGATCTGGGAATGAAGTTTCTAGCGGAGCGATTGATTGCCCATGTGGGATGCTGCGTCAGCATCGCGTTCCTGCCCGTGATGGATACTCGATCTCTGAGGGAGTATGGAAAGATTGAGTGGTTGCTTGGCTTGAGCCGGTTATGTTTTGGGAGCCGACTGCAGCACCCAGGCCCAGATCGTCGATCTCCAGGACACCGTCGCCGAACTCCTGCAATAGGTCGCCAAGATGAAGAAAGAGGCTCAAGTTCCAGGCCGAGCTCACCAACCATGCTATCAAGCAGCTTCGCGATGGTGAGAACACATTTGCCAATATCCGTCAATCACTAGAAACGGCTTGAAGAAGATTTCTTCTCCTTCTTCCACTTCGCTCAGTATGATTATGTTCCCTGGTATGCCTCGGGTCATAGCCTTGATCCTGCGGCCGGTTGATCTGACCCGAAACTCATGGCCACGAATCCCTACAAGGATCTATCGGTCCTTACTGGCTGCGAGAGGTTGACACTGCCTCTCTCAATCGTCTTGACTGGGAAAGAGCCCAATGTCTTCCCAGCCAAAGCCGAGGCACCGTCCCTGCCACAACTACCATCGTCATCCTGCCACGACCCTGGCAATGGCCTTTTAATCAAGGGGATTAAGGCAAGCCCTCCTTTAACCCCACCAGAGGTGGCATCGAATCCACTACTCCCTTCCAATCATGTCCTTTTCCAACTCCCCTCCCTGAAATTAGCCTTCAGCCCGAGATGGATACCTGGAATGCCTTCCTGCCGAATGAGAAAGAGCCGCAACACCACCTCCCGACCCAACCCGACGACAAGACATGCCTATCACCCGTAGACTTCCTTGCCAATCTTGCCATTTCTAACCACTTCATTCCTCTGGAGTCTACGAGAATCATCTCTTCAGTCAGCTTATGGACACACAGCATTCGCCGTCCTTCGACTTCAGCGCTCCAAGTCAGCCTCGATGGTCCCGACCATGGCAACAAATCAGCCAGGCGCGCTCCCTCTAGACATGCCTAGCCCGACCGAGGGAATACTGGCTTCGAAAATGAACGAATTGAGCATGCCGCAGAGGCAAGCAATACCCCGCCATTCTTTGGAGCGCCTACCATAAACCAGCAGCCGGCTTTGCAACCAGATCAGCCATCCACTTCAGCAAGTGTTGAAGCCGACGACAAAGTCTCCCCGCCAAAGGTCCCCAAGCGAGCCGCAGGTCAACCTCCCCGCCCCATGAGCTGTTTCATGCTGTTCGGAACAGCGTTTGCGGGCGGCTCAAGGCAAAGCACCCTGATCTCACCGTTAAAGCGATTCTCAAGTCTCGGGGACCGTATTTGTGCAGGCATCGTGACCGCGCTCCGGGGAGGCTGAGACTGTAGCTTAGGAATTTGCTTTAAAAGCCATTATCCTCTCGCTTACATCTAACTACCTCTTCGCTAACGCAGAGCAAAGCTTCCAGAAAGTCAACTTCTTCTCTCCGGTCTTCGCACTGGGGCAGATTGATCCCTACAAGACTCACCACGAGCAAGCTTGGACTGTACCAAACCACCGGAAGAGAAACGCTCAAAGAAGAGTATAGAGATGAGGATCAGGCAACTTCGCGCGAGCGTCAGTTAGGTCGCTCTTCAGGGCGTCCGACCGATTGAGGTCCTCTTATTCTGCAGATAGCTGGTCTGGAGACACAGGACTCAAAGTATGAGAAAGAACATTATCCCTGGGGGTGGGAGCTACCTAGACCCAGGGACCGGAGACTATATATACGGCTGGAAACGAGCATGGAGCGAGGAGCGATAGAAACTAAAACTAGTTGTTTTTTCTCACACCATCGAAGGAGATGGGAAGCCGGCGGAGGGAGTCGCGGTTAGGTTGTGGGGACTGTGGCGCAGATGTTGGAGGAGAGAGGTCGAAAGGGTTAGGAGAGGGCGGGCAATGTGGAGATTAGAATGAGCGATGCATTGAGTGGGTATTGAGGCAGCGGTATTCATCAGTCTGAAAGATCGCAGGGCCCTGCTACTCTCCTTGGGCTTAGAATCCTTCGGTGCGGTGGCCAATTACCAGCACTTCGGCTTCACGGTGGGAACGGAGAGAGCGAGATTCGCGACTTGGTGCACTTCTCACGGGTCTGCCCCTGGGAGACTTTGGAGACCCATACAGCTCCGTCCACAGAGCCCGCCAAAGCGATCCTTCTCGTGCACCTTGCCCATTGTGATACTTCCCAGCTCTTTGGTTCCTCCGATCGAGCGCATTGCTCTTATTGGAAGCAAAAATTTTGGCTATTTTATTTCGTCACACGATAGATATCGTGATCCGTGATTTCTGTCCTCTCATCAAAATAGTAGGAGAAAGGCTGAGCCCTTCGTATCCATTCAGGGAATCGTATTTGCACAGAGTAAATTACACATACTAAAGGCTAGCTAACAATTATCGTTTGTCCCCCATTTTAACTTATCCATTCACTACGAGCTTTCGTAAACCCCCAGGATGTTTAATTTAATCCAAGATAGTTTGTTGAAGGGCTCCAGGAGGGATGCAGCTTATAGTGACAGCACAAATAAAACCAGATGTGTTGTGAGAAACGTGTGGCATAAGAGATGCATTGAAGGGGCCAAATGAGGACCCCGCTGTTGCACACGCTGTAGGGTAACCCAACAACAAGATGGTTTCACACCAGCAGTTAGTCGGAAGAACCTACCAGCCGGGATAGCATCGCTTCCATTTCCCACACCTTTCTGTCCCGATCGTACTGCATAGGTAGCCTATTCCCAATTTTTTGTATAGACCATGGCAGGGAATTAGCAGTACTTTCGCTATTCGGAACAACCTTGGAGGCCGAGTGTCCGATTCCCACAAGAGGGATAGTAGAAGACAATTTCGTAACTTAGACAAATCCGAATCCATCGGGACGCTACAGTTCGGAGCCAGTATCGGTTTCTGCAGGCTTCTTGCGTCGGTGTCTCACAGGAGATACACAGCAGGCAACTATTCTTCGAGGGAAGCTCGAAACTCGACTTGGAAGACTACATCCAAGAAAGAGTGACAAAATCGGCTAATGCTACTCAACAAAATGCAAAGCTAGGGTTGCACGGCCTTGAATGTGGCTGTTGTAGAACCTCCAGCGACCCTCACTGACATCCAACTATCTTGCGGCCTGTAGTGGAATGTGGTACCCGTAGATCCGGTTCCGTAGGGTTTATAACAGCGAAGTGAGAAATCGTTGGCTATACGCACATATCCGACTTCACTGCCCCACAGCAGGAAAGGGAATCGTCGATGGGGCGGTGAGTCAGGCGGGACATTATTAGTTGCGGTATTGTACGGCGATTTAACATAAGACTCCGGCTGTGGAGAAACTCATATTTGTCTTGTTTTTGTCCCTATATCCCTCCCTTCGGAGTGCAGCCCTGGTCATGGCGCGACGCAAGCAGAAGTTCTATGCTGTTGTGAGAGGTCATTTCTCGCCCGCAATCTTCACCTCATGGTAGATATTCCACTCTATCGATATAACTGAAACCTGATACACTTGTAGGGGTGTTGCTTGTGCTTTCACGGACGGCTACAAGAATAATCATCACAAAAGCTTTAAACGCTTAGAAGACGCAAAAGCGTACATGGAAGAGAACAATATTGTTGAGTACATGATTTTCGCTCGCTGCGGAGAAAACACCGACGAAGTGGTATTGGGCTCTCGATACTATTATGCCATAGCCAATGGTCGCGAAACGGGAATATATGAGTGTTTCCAGTACGTCTATCCTTACCCACGCAATGTAGTATTATTAACAGTAAGAAGAAATGAGACCAAGGAAAAGGTTGACAAGCATCCACATGCATGTCATCAGCGGTTTCGTACTTTGAAAGAAGCCGAAGCATTTATATCAGAGTATGAGGCAGCAAGGGGAAGCGTGGACCAGAAAGCAGTCCGGCAGAGTCGCACTTTGGAGGATATGATGCAGGGGCTCAATCTGATGGGATGAATGCGTTTACGATTTCAATCTCCGATCAGAAGAGGACGACAACCGTTTGCGCACTTGGAAAGAGGCATCAAGCACGGAGGAGAGATATTTAGTGGTGATAGTTTGGACAGCTTTCCAGTATTTGACAACTCCCGCACAAAATTTGTGTCTAGCTGGTCGCAGACGTAGTAGCACTCTATGCACAGGACAGTGATAGGTTCGACGATGGTGTGGAACGCGTCGGTGGGTTGACGCACGATCAATTCGGGGTTCGAAGATCTACGATTAGATTGGCGGTGGCCGGCGTCGGTAGGTATGCTGTACACTGCAAAGAGTTAGCAGCATCGCGGCAAGAGGCAAACGATACTCCAACTTTGGGGAATGACCTACATCGTTACTAAGTTAGATGAGAGTACCTGATGTTGTTGTGCAATGCGTCCTGTAGCGAAGTTCGGACCGCCCGCATTTAAGCGAAAGCGCCCACCTGAGGAAGAAGCTGAGGTTAGACGCAGACGAGCGCAGTCACAGAGAGATAATGTGGCTATCGCCGACATGACCAACACCATGATGCGCGGCGCCTCGCACGACGCGCCCAGCGTGGCCGGCCAACTCCCCTCAATCTACATCGGCTTCGATGACCTATACAGTCGCATGAACCAATTCTCCGCCCGCTTCGATGATTTATCAAGAAGGGAAGGATGCGCGTGCTTGAGGAGCGCAACCAGTTTCGCGATCGCCTTGTACGACGGTATTTCAGGGATCGTGGCGGACACATGCTTTGTCTAGCTGGGGGCTGGGGCGGATTGTGGGCACGGATGATTTGGTTCCCCTATCCTTTCCTCTTTGTTCAGATCTTCGATAGATCGCAAGCGTACAAGCTCTTTCAACTTTTGACAAAGACCTTCAATTGCATTCATAGTGTACGTACCTATGTAGCTAAGGTTAGTTCGCTCATGCAAGTCATCCCTCACTGCATTTATACTTGTCCAAGTTAGGTGTACGGAATGCCGATTCCGATCGTTCCTATGCAAGTTATTCCCGGTGGCTCCGCCGATGCCGACTGATTGATTACTTGTGCGTTGTAATCAAGAACCATACTTACTAGCCTCAACGTACTTGATTACCTATCATGATGTTGCAAACAGCCTTGTCTAATAACTCGCAAGGTCTTGGTAGTGTAGAATTGGCCAATAATGCCTGTACCTAGGTAGCGCTTCCAACGGGATGAGTAAGGAGGGTGAAGAGCCAAGCCATCCGTGATGTATATCTGCTCTGTATTACAATCGCGCAATTGGCATATTTTCCCAATGAGGAAATAGCAAGAGTGTATATATCATATACGCGCGACTCCATTACGTCGCTTCTTCTCCCCATAAGCTCATGTTACCACCTGCATCACGACCCGCACGTCTCACCCTCACCAGTCCAACCACCAAAACCAAAGTCATAACAACAATCTTCCTGACTCTAACCTCTCTTCTCATAGCCCAACCCTTCTCATCCTCATCCTCATCCTCATCCCCATTCTCCCCCCAAACAACCCGCACCATGTCATCTCAACCGAAAACCCAAACCGCCCTCCTCGTCCCCACCATCGGGTCCCGCCTAACCCTTCACACCACCCACCCCATCCCTTTCCCTAGCCCCTCCCAAATCCAAATCCGCACCACCCTCGCCGGCCTCAACCCACACGACCAAAAATCCCGCGACCGCGGCCTCTTCATCAAAGACCACCTCCCGGGGATCTTATCTAACGACATCGTCGGTGTAGTCACTGCTCTCGGATCCAATGCTTCCAAGTACGCGATCGGAGACCGGATTTTCGCGCAATCGAAGATCGTGAATGGGAACGAGCAGAAAGGGTTTCAGGAATTCGCTGTGCTGGATGAGCAGTTTTCGAGTAAAGTGCCGGAGGGGATGAGGGATACTGAGGTGGGGACTTTGCCGACGAATGCGTTAGCGGCGTTGGTTGCGATTTTTGATGGGACGGGGTTGGGCATTCCGGCGCCGTGGTTGGAGGAGGCGAAAACTTTCGATTATAAAGGGACGACGTTGCTGGTTGTGGGTGGAGGGGCGAATTGCGGGAAATTCGGCGTGCAGTTTGCGAAGCTTGCTGGGATTGGGAAGATTGTGGTTGTTGGTGGGGAGGAGGCGGAGTTGAAGAGGTTGGGGGCTACGCATGTGCTGGATCGGCATGGGGGTGATGAGGTGGTCGGAAAGAGGATTAGGGAGGTGGTGGGTGATGAGTTGATTTATGCGTTTGATGTGGTGAATGGGCTGGTCGGACAGCATATTGCTGTTAGTGCGCTGTCGACAAGTAAGAAGGGGACGTTGGCGAGGTTGGTGTTTAGTGTTGGGAGTTTGAATGAGGGGAAGATTATGCCGGAGAAAAAAGCTGGGTATGAGCTGAGGAATGTGTTTGGGTCATCGCATGATAGGCCGGAATTAGCGAAGGGGCTTTGGGATAGGGTAGGAGAGTACCTAAGGGGTGGGAAGCTGGTACCGCTGAAGGCTGAGGTTGTGGAAGGCTTGGACGTAGACAAGGCAAACGAGGTGCTGGATAGGTATCGTGATGGGAAGAAGGTTATTCAAACACACTTCAGGATCTCAAATTGAGGGTTTGGAAACAGGTCATGTACGGTCCGGCATGGTATTATGGATTGGAACAAAGACCTTGACGTACCAATACGCACCGTATGTATTTTTTCGCCTCAGAACCCATTGTTTACAATCTGGATCTCGCTAGAGCTTGCGCTTTTTCGCCTTATAGCAGCTTTCATACTCTGTCCCTCTATACTCTCCACGTCGCTATGCGGGCTCGCTTGTACCCTGTTGCTTCTTTCGACCGTCACCTCCGTCGTCTTGACCACATTCCCGTCCTTGAGCTCCAGAACCGGGCCAATATCATCCATCTTCGCATACGCCGAATTGCCCAACCCGGAATCGGAGGCCGACCGTCCGGTCTTGCCATGATTCGATCCCAAAGCAGTGCCCTTGGATCTGATGTTTGACTTAATGGTTCCTAATTCGGCAGCACGATATGAGTGGGTGTGCGTATTGCCGTCTGATGAGTCGTGTATGCGGCCTTGGACGAGATCCAGCAGTCTGTTCAAGATGGCGAATTCCAGCTTCAGTTTGATTGAATAAACGGCTGACTTGTACGTGGTCTGAATATTGTAGAATCCAGCATATTCGATGGCTAGGATGGTGACGTCGAGCGCAATGATCATGATGTTGACCCATACTAGATGTCTCATGACGGTGCGAGAGTTCCGGCCGCGGATGTTGCCTTCAGACCGAAGCAGCTGCATTGTCTTCCATACGTAGCTAATGTGAAATTAGATAGTCAGCGCAGTTCTAAACTTGTTGAAAGGAAGGTCTAGTGAATCAATTTTGGGGCGTGTATCTCAAAATTCATGTACTACATCCCGAAGCCAAATGTGACTGTGGAGTCTGGGCATACTTACATGCCGGAGATAGTGACTTCTTGGAGGAAGAAAACAGTTACTTGGACCTTCTCGTAAATTGAGTATGGTCCAAGGAAGGGCTTTGGGTTGGATGAATTTGCGCCGTAAAGGAGAATGATGGTGGGAACGTGACAGATGATTGCGTCAAAGATGATCATGGCGAGTACCCATCGGCCACAAGCGGAGCTACCACGAGCAATAAGATGCAACCTCGAATAGAGCACCAGAGCCTGCCCCGTTACCATCATTGGCCAACCAACAGCAATCAAGGAAAGGTATACAGCCTTGGAGGTGTTGATGTTGTAGAACTTGAGCAAAAAGCCCAAAGAGTGGGGTACGATTCCCCATGCGGCAACCAGAAGAGAGTAAAAGTAGAGTCCATTATGTCGTTTGAAAGTGGTGAAGATGACGAGCGTGAGTTCGGCGACGTTGTAGAGAGAAATGGCTAGGAATGCCATAATGACAAGGGCGACGGGGTAAGATAGGGTTGAGTTCGCGCCTATGCCACTGTCGTCGCGGGCCATGGTGAAAACGAGGCGAGATAAAATGGATCAGGAGTGGATGACGCGAAGTGGGGTAGAAGGAATGACATATATGAAGGTGGAAGAAACGCTGGATGTTTATTCAGTAGTATCCAACGTATAAAATGGGGTATCTAGCATGCAGATCCGGTATCAATCAAATCTATGGCCATTCCAGAGTTAGGGCCTCGGTGTTTAAGTAGTAGATGAGAAAGAAACAAGGATCAAACGTTCTGGTGCCTCCTCCCGTCTGAATCGTCCGCAGCCACGGGGGTTGCCGCACACTCACAGGAACCCTAGGAAGGGGCGTCCAATTGGACGTCAAAAAGAGACAAATTCGGCGCGCGATTTCTGACATGAGGCTGCGTCCATTTTCTGGGGTATCGGCTGGGGAAGCGGGTCCGCAGGTTCGACGTGAGAAACAATGTCGACAACATGGATCACAGTTGTTGCGATGTCTTGTTCGGACGCATTGAGACGATCAAACGGGTTAATGTGAGAATTGCGAATTACCTGTCGAGAAGCCAGACGCGAAAGAGGAGAACAGGATGAAACCGGTCGTTCTTCGGTGGGATTCTTGCTACATAAACTTTGGTGGTTGAGGATGGTTGCACGTCTTTTGCGGCAGGATTGATGATAACAGGAACTTCCAAGTTTACGTCTATGAAAGGCTCTCAAGCCAAGGCGTGGAAGGTGTCTTGTTGGATTGGCTTTGGTCCTTGCGGGCTTAGAGTAAGGTTGTGATCTTTTCGAACCCCTCAAACAAAACTCCCGTCGTGAATCGAGGACGGAAAGGACCTAATTAGTGTCGAGTTCAAACCTTATTTCAGCCCTCAACTCTGCCACGTCGAAGAGCCAATCATCTTCCTTGCCGATCTGGCCCTTCCGAGAGCAACGGTGAGAGCTGGGTTTGGGTCGGCTTGGCTATGCAAGGAAGAAGGCCTGGGGGCGCGAATTCGTCAATATTGGGGCCATTGAGTGGAGCGAAGCGCGAACGATGTCATACGATTCAGCGCTGTCGCGGTCGCGGGATTGCATCCGCTTTTCTCAAGCACAAGCGGCGGGGTCAGGGGCCTTGGAAGATTCCGTCAGCTGGCCCCCTCACGTGGAGACTCGGCCATCCATTCCTGAGACCTTTCCGAGATCCACCATTGAACACTGAAAACATACCAACTCCAACCTCTCTTCGTCATCTTCATATCTTTGTTTGCGTCACGGATAAGGCATGAATGAATGATTCAGCACCTTTGATTCGGTTGCCAACCATTGGACCGACACAGAGCCGGACGTTCTAGCATAATCCCCGCTCTATATACAACTCCATCGCTTTCGTATATATGTATGTATCACAAATCAGTTTCCCCAAGTCTCAAAGGCTAGCCTTGTTCGATCTGACAAATTGCGACACTCACAGCCGTTGTCTAGCTCCCGCATCTACTAAGCATGACATTGTTCTGCAGTTTCATGAAATGCATTCGAAATTCTTGAGCCTCTGGAGCCCGTCGGAGTCCAAGCCCTTCAAATTCGTTTGTAGTGTTCTGTTCGTACTATTTTTGTCCGAAGATATCAATCTGACTTCATCGCAGGGTCTAAATTCCTATCTTACTGTCTAAATTTACAAGGCGCTTGTAGTATGTTCTCCTAAGTGGATTTCGTCTATCTACCCTTTCCATTGTATTCCAGTTGGCCTTACCATTCAGCTATATTCCGTATGGGGCGATAAAGTGCACAGGCGGAAAATTTGCAGAATAGCGTCGTCGCCGCGGGATCAGGCTGCGATTACTGTCTTTGTGGTGTTCACAGACAAGGCTGAGTATGTTCATGCTCAGCTCGCACATACAAATCCGATTTGATTGGTTCTCCAGCTCATGAATTTCTTTTGGCATATCATCCTTATATCCGTTCTTTTCCCAAGTGCATTTAAAAGCACTTTCTCATCTCTTTCTAGCTAGATTGTTCCTTGTTCGGCAGTACAAGTCACACTTGGGCTGAGATTTTCGCCTGTTGATGTATCATTTCGATTTCCCCAGCCAACCACGACTAACCACATACGAACGGCTTTTCACAGAATGGTGTACCTACTGGATGCAGTCACCATCTATGAATACCAAGAGAGGTACGCCTTGTGGCATGCAGTTTGTGTACCGGGGCGATAAGTGAGGCGCTTATCTTGTGTATTTCAGCCTCCATCCCCTCTTATGCCTTGTGGGAAACACCGGTCTTTTTTCCTGCATACTAAAAGAACGCTATTCATCCCATGGAGTGACCTCGAAGGGTCCGCATCTTTCTACGCTTCATCGTTCACGAAAAATCATTGGCCTAACCCGTCGGGATACTTTTGAAGCCTCTTAGTCTAATAGCGCTTGGAACCAGACTCTCATCGGGCCTTTTCATTCTCACCCACCATGTTCGCTTTGACACATCTAACACGGCCTCGGACCTCTCATTCCAGCTTTGGAAATACAAGTCGCGAACAAAATGAAGGCCTAATCGATGAAACGAAGGAAGAGAAAGCGCTCGGATCTCGCGCTAAACGTCCAAAATTATGGCTTGCATGGACCGCCGCTCTTCTCACGGTTGGATTCCAAGCCCTCACCTCCATTTACGCCTCAGGCACCTTCATCGCTTCGCATCTCCACTTCCTCTACTCTTCGAGCAGCAACACGATCTTTGTACTTAGCGTACTGTCTAACTTCACTGGAGTGTTTCTCAGCGCCACTATTGCCACTACCTTTGAGAAAGTCCAGTGGATGTTGATTTCACGACAGGATGGGCTACCGGTTTCACAATATTTGAGCTTGCAGGCTGGTACGGGTGTGTTGGGTTTGCTTACTCTACTGTTGGGGAAAGGCCTAGGATGGGGAAGCTCGACAAGAGGATGGGCCGCGGTAAGGCTGGGTGCGATTGTACTGGGGCCGATTCTGGGGATGTTGATTATGAGTCAGTACACCCTTGCCGATGAAGTAATCTTAAGACTTACTCCTGCAGGTGATGTCCATACCCAAGAGGTCTTTGAAATCCTCGAAGGGACCCCAACAACTCTTGGTTGGGGAATGTCCCTTTTCAATGCCACTCTCGCGAAAAACGTTTCTGCAATCGCAAATCAAGTCGTGCAAGCGGATTTAGCTATGTTCCTCTCTGAGCCGTATCGCACTGTCGACTTGACCACCCCCCAGGATCGCTTAGTTCCATGCAGCCATATACCAGGAAAGGAAAATGAACGCAACTGTAGACGGGTATACTACATACCTGGAGGTATGGACCTCGCTGCGACACGTGAGGTAAAAGAGACGGGTAAAGCGGAAGTCATTCTCGCACAAGGCCAACAAGGTTACATTCTAGATTTTATCGAGGGGCCTGGGGTTGGCGAAGACTGGGATTTTGAGGCAGAGACTGAGTGCAAAGTCTACGGGTTTCCATTTGGGGCTTTCCATTTGTGTCTCCGCAATAGCGCGGCAAACACGCTTCAGGCTCGTGAGTCAATTCTTGCGACCCAGGAGATGAAGGTGTGTCTGACGTATCCTAGGCATAGTCCCTTGCCCAGAATCAGTTTCCTCTCTCTCAAACTGTATGACGAACACGACATGGCCAAGTGCACCAGGGTGGACCACATCACTCACCACTTCCTTCCGCAAAGGCACTGTAGCATACAGCCTCGCAAACGGAACCATACTCGCCCACACCTTCACAAGCGACCCCATCCCCGCTCCTGTTTCTGCTGCCGAAATGCTCACTGGCTACCGTTCTGCCTTCTCTGAATTCGACAGCCTCACCGGCATCTTGTCCGCTTTTGCCGACCCGGAGGTCGCCGATATGTTTCCTTTATACGTATATCCCGCCATGGTCTGGGCGAATCTCAAATCGATATCCAGTCTGAGCATTCAGAACCCAGCGATTGCAACCAGGGCACAGGATACACTTCAATGTCTGCTGGGCATCATGTTGTTCTACTGTCAGCCGTCACTGTTCTCAAGTGCACTTTCCATATATCTCAACGACTCTTCGACGGATGGCATTGCGCATATCGGAGGCAATGACGTCAAGAAACTGAGGGACTTTGCACAGGAGCTAGCGAAAGCATCTCCACCAGATACCAAAGTTCACCAGGCGGTGCGGAGATACCAACTCAGGGTCGGGAAAAGTACTCTATTGGCATATATCGCACTGTCTGGAACGACGTTGCTGGCTTGTATAGTGGCATTGGGCTGGACTGAGTGGGCAGCTGAAAGGGCGATGCTGGACATACCGAAGGTCGGACCATTTCCAGCGTGGAACGAACGAGTCCATTGCAAAGTCCAGGAAGGCAGTGGGGATGGGGTGGATGAGAGAACGCGGACCAGCGTGCCAGAAATCGGCCGCGGGACAGTAAGGTTGGCAGAAGAGGTGAGAATCACACTTGCTACGAGCGGATAGCGGCAATATAGAGATCGGGTTACTCCCGTCGGATTTGTGTGTTAGGTGCAAATGCATTAATCTGTACGCACAATGCTGAAATTCAGCCTTCCCACCATTCTCCAGATCAATTCCACGCGTGAAATCTATGAGTGGAAACTCCATTCCTTGCAGCAGTCGCACCCTCCAAATACCCCGTCAACACTCTCATTCGTCCAATCTATATCTTCTGGAGACACTTCCACATCTTCGCCTGCCGCTCTGACGGATTCTGTCCACTTCTTATATGCAGATTCCCCACAATTCCTGGCAACATCAGAAGGGGTAACAGACTTGTTGCGTAAGGCTGGAGGAACCGATCGCGAAGTAGCCTTACTGGCGGCCTTCAGACTGACTCCCTGCTTCAGAAGGTATGGTATGGTCTCGAAATTGCCCGCGCCAGCGGCAACATGGAGCAGGTTCCACCCTCGGAGATCCACTATATCCTTTAGGCCGATATCATCGTATATCTCCCAGAGCTCTCGAAGGGTTTCCATGTTCGAAAAGCAGACCGCGCAGAAAATGGGCGTCCAGTGTAAGTTGTGTGTTCGGGAATGAATTGAAGCCCTCATCCGGACCAAGGTTTTAACGTCTTCGGCGGTTCCAAACGTAGCAATGCGATGGAGAACGCTCCAGCCCTCGTTATCCTGGCCATTGAAATTGGAGAAGGAATTGCATGCGAGAATCTCGAGGAATTCGGCCTGTGGGACTTTCTCTTGTGCCGAGTACCCGTACAGGAAAAACGCCGATGTGAACCCATCTTCCCCAATGACCTCAACGTCCGCGCCGTGATGCAAGAGTAGTCGGGCAATTTGAGGCTGGCGGAAGAACGCCGCGGCATGTAGAACGCATCTGCGAAGTGACGATTAGCTTCACAAATTTGCTAGGGCACGAAGGTTACATACGATCGAACCGGGGCTCCGGCGTTGAGGAGAAAGCTGACAAGCTCAGAAGATCCACTCCCTGTTGCGTACTGATAAGTGAGCTACTTTCCGCGGATAATTTCAGATTAGAAACATACCCAAACAAGACTTCTGTCATCAACTGACACATCGTTTGGCGAAGCCTTGTGCTCCCTAAAAAGATCTCGAACTGCGATGATGTCTCCTGCTCTACATGCCTTCACAATCTCGGACTCGACAGGAATAATATTGCAGAAGCTGACACTGGCATTCAAGACCTGGAAGTTCGGCCATAACGTCCTCATTCTTCGCAACGAGGCCGACAGAACGAAGGCCTTCTGGCCCCAGAACCAAAAAAAAGGGAACCGTGTATATATTTCGTAGGCATTCTGGAATTCATTGGCTGACTTCACGAATAGCAACTCACTGTTAAGTATCGATCTCCAGCACTCCGGCATAGAGGTGCTCTTCATGAAACGAAAGGCAACCAAGGAGTCTGTCGAAAATGTGGTCGAGTCATCCCTCTTGTTGCCTGTTTCTGCCAACGAGTAATGACCCTGTCGAACTTCATCATGGTATGCTTTCAGTTGTTGGATTATGGCTTCATTCTGACGAGCATCGTGATCTCGTGCCTTCGTCATCGCCCTTCTGTAATATATGACAGTCAACAAAAGGCCACAGGACCCAAGACGGTAACCTCGTCTATCGATGCATAATACAATAGATGGGCATTGCATAATCCGACTGGGTAACTTACATATTAATGACTTGCAAGACTACACCAAGGCTAGTTTCAGTCCGTTGCAAATGAACCAAGTGCTCGTCGGCAGCTTTTCGATCGAACAATGTCCAGGCAATCCGCCCTGTGGCTCGCTTCTTATTACTCGCATATCTTTCACAAGATCTGTAAATGGCAGCAAGACTAGTCTTCGCGGCAATAAGTGATTGTTGGAATATCCACGCTTCCTCATTCGTGAGCAAGGATGAAATGCACCCCTCCTTCTGGGATCGCCGAATGCATTCTAGCTCCAAAAGAATCAAGGACGTCTGGTTCGAGACTCGTAACAGTTCTTGTGGTGCATCGTGGTAGCTGTGTAGAAGGTTCACAGACAAAGCCCAAAGTTCCTTAGCGAGTGCTGCAAGTGTTACGATGGATGCGACAGTGCCAACTACCTCCATTCCGAACTGACGATGGAAGAGAAATAACCACGCGGGTGTTATTTTTGTTCGATTTCTGGGAACTGCCGCTGCGATAAAGTGTGGGTTGGGTGACGATCTGAAAGCGTCGCGTGTTGCATGGCCTTCGCGTTATATTATATCAACGATGGTTCCATCTGATAAATCAGGCCACTTCCATGGTTGTCTGCCTTGCTTCGCACAGCGACACAGCCACCACAACATGCGCAACCAACTCGCGGATTCTCTAATCAAAGTTCACATAGACGGAGGGCATGAGACCACTCCCGCGAAGACTGACCGACGCAAGGGCAGTGATTTCTTACCCAGGCTTCCACCACTTTCGCCTCCTGGTTCCAGGAAACATATAAGCCCTCGATCCTCCATCATAAAGCCTTATATTCATCCATCCAAAACCAATCCAGTGGCACGGCATCGAACCATTACGAGCCTTGATACAACTACGACCTAACCTCACGATCGTATTTTATGATCGATACGACAATGTCATCTCTTTGGGTATGTACTTCAAGATTATCCTCCACCCCACCCAAGGGTCCGGCCTTTCGCACTGTGCTAACATCTGTAATTCTAAGGGTGGCTGTGAAGTGACACTCGAAAAGCGTTGCGGCGGCTGTGGAGGAGGTGACCCTCGTGCAGGAGGATAAAGGTGTTGACAGGTGATACAAGTTGGCGATGGAGGAGATCTAGGAGATATTGTGGAACTTTACGGCAGAATTTGAATCCAAAACCCCTCTCCAAACTTTGTGTTTGTTTGCATCAGTGATGGGTCTGTATATATGTCTTAAGCCTTTGCCACGAAGGTGGCATTTCTGGAGAGCAATGATAAAGAGGTGGGTTGCAAAGTCATGCCGCCTAACAGCCTCAACACCCGGCTGCTGCGCCGCACACCAAATCTGCGAGTCACGAGAGATATAGGGAATAGTACTCGTCGAATATGCTGGCAAGCATATTGGAGTCTCATCAATAAGACAAGAGCTCCAACTACGATGTCATCAGACCCCAAAGCTTCAGCCTCGTACATTCAGCGAGCGACAATGAGCACAGCCACGAGAAGAACACAAGTCTGATGTCAAGAACCCCCGTCTCTAAGGCATTCTTACCCATTGTATAGGCTACCAGTGGCGTTCCGGGGTAGTGTAGTGCAATGCATAACCCCTTCGGCCTGAAGCTGGTATCCTCAAACAGCTTGGTTAACCTTCATAGCTGGCGGAGCTTCATTTACTAAAACTTGTGCGAACCCTCTTCATGAATCGGTATGGAAAGCCTTCTCATAGAACAGAGTGATATTTCGCGCCATGAAGAATCCCCTCCTTGCGACCCCGGCGCCATCAGTATGGCTCACGCCTCGTGTGAAGATCCCGCCTACAGCTGATTCCCTGTATTTCTTGTGGTTTGCATATCAGAACTTTGGACACATATCATCAGCTAAAGTCAGTATATAGCACCATTGCAGCACCTTCCATTGTCATCAGCACCTCAACGCCCCGTACCAGATCAACCCCCAGAGGCCAGGAGAACGGATCCGCCTTTGCCTTTTCCGGTTTCTTGAAAATGCCAATTAGATAGTCCTTATCATGCTAGTTCCAGAATCCGTAATGGGGGAAGCGCTGGCTGGTCTGGTTTCAGTCCGCATGTCCTGCACACAGATGCAAGCGTTTACGGAAGTGAAGGAGGGGGGAGGGAAATGGACTTTTCTGCACTCATACTTTGCTGATATGGGTGGAATCGAAGTACATTTCCCGCCTGGCACTCCTTTGGCGACGGAAAAGGATACCATTCCTAGGATTCCGTTGAGTCCAGTTCAGACGGCTCATGATGAAAAATTCCTGGGAACCTTTGTAATCCTTTGCGAAAATGGTCCGTGGTGCACAGAAGTGACTCCATGGACCGAGGACCAGACAAAATGAGATGCAATCTTCGAGAGATCCACAGTCGCAGAATTAACCGTCCGAAGATACGGATGGCCCCCTGGAGGCTTTGGTATCGAAGAGCTGTAATACTCCAGGGCAAAATATGGGTCCTAGATGCCAACCAACTTCATATTGCGCTCAAATTAGGCATTGTGGCTACTCTCCATAGTATTGCAAGAGACTCCCTGAATGATCACAACAATAGTTAGGAAAATACGGGATCTCCTCTTAAGTCAGCGTGAGACAGTCACGCTGGCGTACGCCATATGTTCTGGCGTTACTTGGATCATACTGTTCGATAAGCCCCAATGCCTTGGCATACCATACACCATCCAGGCTTCGCGCTATCCAACTCCCGCCGGAAGTAGTGAACCTCGCAGAGCAAGGGCCAATCCCATCGCCCTGTCCCAGGCGAAGACATCAAATGAGGAATGATTGTTTTCACTTCTCAGGGCCTCTATGGGGGTATTTCTAGGTATAATTTCCTCGGAATAGGGATTGGAGCAGTTCTCTTTGGCTCTGTACACTTGTTCGCGCGGAATTTTGACTTCTCTACTACACCCACGGAGCGTGGTTGTGGCATGTCGCGGCTCTACTAGCGGTCAGTATCCTAAGCTTGGCTGAATTACTCGCTACACGCCCAATTTTTGGATCTCTAAGGATAGACTTGGGGTTATTTTGGTTTTTGGTGTGTCTGTACATTGTCTCAAGACTGTTTGTTGTTGTTGAAGAAATTTTTCGAACGCTATACTACCTACCACCGGGAGCGTGCCCGACAACATGGTCTGCGGAGATATCCCACCTCACATAAATTGAACACCGCGGGTTTCTTTCCAGTCATTCATTAGGTATTACGCTGAATTTGCTCTTATTGAGTGGCTTTCCTACTTCATGAGTAGCATTTCCCACTCAATGAGAGGAAATCCATCTCCGGTGAGATAAATCGTGTTGATGGAGAACATAATGCAGAAGACGGAAGAGCAATGGTGAAGCGACAGTGCCAATGTGGATATGTAATAATGCCAAAAGGAGGGATCAGATCAGGCCAGGGTTTAGAGATAGGCACTCCACAGCGAATATCTTATTCAACCACCCACCGACAGCTCGCCTGCACGTCTCGTGTCTTCTCTTCTCATCTCATGTCTCCACAGCCTCTCCTAGGTCATACTAAATCCAAAAACACAGCTCCATATGAATTCCATCTTTACACGCGCTTATTATTATACAACTCTTCCGATACCATACCATCCTACCCAACCCATCTAATCTAGCACGATGCGTGCCCAACCCGTCTCATCCGTCTGCCACCTAGACACCTTACTCCCCTTTCGATCTCGAGAACACGGAATCCAAGCAAAGCACACGCACACGCCACCCAACCAAGTGGTCAGTCCAGTTGCTCTGTGTGCATCTTCTACTACACCTCCTGAAGTGCCTAGGTATGTAGCCCCATACACGAACAAGGCTAAGATTGATCTAGAAACCAGGAGTGCGCGATCCCGCCTGATTCCTGCAATGACGGACAACATCGGTAGGTACATACAAGCACAGATAGACTGATAGACAGTCTAGTCTGCTTCAATGTACCTCCCTCCCCAAAGCATCTACATGTCCATTCCCTGCGCATTCTCGTCCACACCTATACCTGGTACACCAATCAAGCTAGCGGGACGCACTGCAGGGAAATCTGGAAGCGACGGAAACGGCAAGATGGGAACAAGTAGAAGGAGGGGGCGGAATGGAAGAGGTGTCGACTACGAGAAACGAGTTTCAAGTAAACCGACAAGGACAGTGTTGGTTAGACGAGGATATGCGCTTTACCGTACCCTCTTTGCTCTGTCACGATCTGTGGGTCTGGTTTGCATACGATGAAATACGTAGCGAACTAACGACTGTGCTTTCTTAGTGTTACTCTGCGGGGCCAATAGTTACGAGGAGACGCAACAAGAGAGCCACTATTAATACAGCTCTCGATAATATCAATGGCACTTCTGAGCTAAAGGTCAAGAGCCATATCAGACTCTCTGCGCATTAGCACACTCCCGTATAGCAAAGCGCGAATGTGACAGGCTAAAGACAAGAGTAGGATGAAAACTGTCGAGGATTTTTTTGCTTAGGCGTATTGTAAGTACCCCGTGTTGTGATCCAAGCTTTCGGGCTATGCTCACTTATGATAGTTCAGAGATACCTTGAGGATCCATCTCTCCTGCTCGTGCGTATATTATTAGGGGCGAGAGAAGAGTGAAAGAAGAATGGAGAAAAGACCTGAGTGTAACGTGCGCTGAGAGTATTGGGAACGAGACGCTCACTAAATGATGGATGAACAACTGCTCTTTTCCAATGCTGTAAAGTAGTGGTTGAGCGAGGTCTCAGGCTCTCAGCTGAGGATCCGAATAAATATCTTGGCGAGCTCGCAGCATCGAGAGATTCACCTAGTTCGGACGTCCATGACGACGCTTGATTTCCGGAAACAACACTTAATAAATAAAAGAACCGGCCTAGATGAGAACGCTTTTCCGCATTTGAGTTTTGGGCTATTTGGAATTGATTAATCGAGAAGCAAGAAACAAATTCCGGGCGTCTTGGGATCAGAGAGTTTTCATCTCGTTTGGCGGCAAAGGAACAGCGTAGTCTGCGCTGGAAGTATTTGATGAATATGAATCATCTCGTGTAAGCGGCCGCGGCTCACGACATTCGCCACCGCGCAGATGTTAAATGTGGGGGTGGAGGCGAGATCCCGAAGGCCGCGGCTGATCTGGGCATGATTGGCTTCAAGGAAGACATACCACACCCGCAATGCCGCATTCGAGGCCCCGGCTGCAGCCGCAGGTCAATGGTTTGTGAAGATGGATGGGGGTGTTGGCTTGTCGATTTTTCTTGGGGAGTGCAAGCGAGCTGCGACGGGAACGGAAACGAGAACCAGTCCTCTGCCGGGAGAAATAAGGCCGGAGTGCATGCGGCTGTAAGCTGAGCGGTCATCTGCACAAAGCCGCATAGTGTTGCAACGGGAAAATAGTTTTCCCATGGTTGGTGGGGGTTTGACGACATGGTTGAGAAGGATTTTGGAGTCCAGTCGGCGGGAGTCGATTGCTAAACTCATGGGAGGCCCGGAACCTTCGGCATTTGTTTTGACAGGATATCATGAGATAGAGTTGAGTGTTTTACACACCAGCGGAATGGGTTTGCAGATTCATGCAAGGCCCAAGTGAGCTCGTACGAGTAGTGCGAGTGAGATAAACAGGCATGTTGTCTGACATTCGTTCCTGTCTCAGCCCAATAATTCACGTTTAGTGGCCGCATTTCGTGATAGGCTACTGGTTGCAAGCCACCATGTATCAACCGAGAGCATCGCACGGCACAGGTGTACCGTAGCTCACCTCGCGCTGCGCGTCTTGCCCTTCACCGTCTGATAGACGAGTTGCATATGCTGGTCTGCAGTGAAAGAACAGCAAACAAGATGCCGCTCGTGGCACAACTGGCGGAGAATGGAGTCTTGGCCAGCGACGTCGTTGGACACGGACTCGGTCATTGGGACAGGCCAGTGCCAGGGAGCCTTCCTGGTCCGGCAGCATTGCTGAGGCTCAACCAACTGGGCGGACCGATCTGACATTGATAGGCGAAAGCTCCGAATTGGGACGAGAACTCCTCGCGGCCAACGTTCCGTCTTCGTATTGAGGTTTCTGCTAGTAGGGTTGGAGGGCATGTCCATGATTGAAGCAGAATTAGAAGCAACTGTCGTCAGCAGCACACTAGCCACAGCTCTGCGGGCAGCCCCGCCAATAGGTCGAGCCCAGGCCGCAGAGTAGTCGGGAATGGAAGGCAAAACGAGGCAGCGTGAAAGAAAAGGACAGCATGGCCTAGCGTTTGCTATTTTGAAGTCGCTGCGCCTCACCGGAAGCTCAGAAGGGCTCAACAAGCGGTCCTGGAGGTCGATCAGGCACCGCAACAAGGTCCACACAGTATTGGCCGGGCCATGCTGTGCTCCGATTGCGAGGATGCAGCCCAGCAATGACGAAATAGGAGAGCATGTCTGGCGGAATGCATTGCTGACGGGGCAGCAATTGGGCGGGCAGCGGCAACGAAAAAGGGGAATATTGAAGGAGGGCGATTTGTTTCACGGCGTCTGCGGTACGCCACCGCGCCAGAGAAGAGGCGAGGATGGACATGGGCGGGCTAGCAGCTGAGGGTCTCGTTTTTCTGTGGAGAGGTGCGTCGCTGGGGCGGGCTTGGCTGCAAAGATATAAAGCCAAACATCAACACCGCTTTTTCAAACCACTCCATTCCCTCCTGCGTGCATCCGTCCACTCCAGTCCCACGCCCCAAATTGCCTCAGACGAACCTTACGGTCGCTTTTGCTTGACGAATTCCACAGTCTTTTTACAGCTCTCGCCATGTGGTAAGCTCGACTGCCCCGCGCGCCGATGCAGGTCCGACCTCTGAGAGAAGCGAGCTGACGACGCCCCAACAGCGGAATCTTTGGCTACATCAACTACCTGGTCGAGAAGGACAGGAAGTACATTCTCAACACCCTCATCAATGGCAAGTGCTCCCTTGGGTGCGGCCGCCCGCCGGCTGTGGCCGTCTGGTGCCCGTGACGCGGGGCTAACAGGTGTCCTCCCCCACTACAGGCCTCGCTCGTCTGGAGTACCGCGGGTACGACTCGGCCGGGCTCGCCATCGACGGCGACAAGAAGAACGAGGTCTTCGCCGTGAAGGAGGTCGGCAAGGTCGCCGCCCTCAAGAAGCTGGTCGAGGAGGCCAACTTCGACGAGACCAAGGTCTTCGATTCACATGCCGGCATTGCCCACACGCGATGGGCCACCCACGGCCCGCCGTCGCGCCTCAACTGCCATCCGCACAGGTAAGCGTCTGCGTGATGTCCTCTCCCAGAAGCGCCCCGCTGACGCCGCCCCCGCCCCGCAGGTCCGACCCCGACTGGGAATTCGCCGTGGTGCACAACGGCATCATCACCAATTACAAGGAGCTGAAGACGCTGCTGCAGAGCAAGGGCTTCAAGTTCGAGACGGAGACGGACACCGAGGCCATTGCAAAGCTCGCCAAGTACATCTACGACGAGCACCCAGACATGGAATTCCCCGTCCTGGCCAAGACCATCATCAAGGAGCTCCAGGGCGCCTTCGGTCTGCTGCTCAAGTCGGTCCACTACCCCCACGAGGTCATTGCCGCCCGCAAGGGTTCTCCCTTGGTCATTGGTGTGCGGACGCAGAAGAAGATGAAGGTCGACTTTGTGGATGTCGAGTTCACGGACGAGAGCACAGCCCTCCCCGCCGAGCGCGCCTCCCAGAACGTTGCCCTGAAGAAGTCGAACAACCTGCTCGCTCCTCCCGACAAGTCCCTCCTCCACCGCTCGCAGTCCCGCGCTTTCTTGTCCGACGATGGCGTGCCCATGCCTACCGAGTTCTTCCTCTCCTCCGACCCATCGTCGATTGTCGAGCACACCAAGAAGGTCTTGTACCTGGAGGATGACGACATTGCCCACATTCACGAGGGCTCCCTGAACATCCACCGTCTCAAAAAAGACGACGGGGCCTCCAACGTGCGCGCCATCCAGACGCTGGAGATTGAGCTTCAGGAGATTATGAAGGGACGCTTCGATCATTTCATGCAAAAGGAAATTTTCGAGCAGCCCGAGTCCGTCGTCAACGCCATGCGTGGTCGTCTGGATGCGAAGAACAAGACCGTCACCCTCGGTGGCCTCCGGCAGTACATCACCACCATCAGGCGATGCCGTAGGATTATCTTCATTGCCTGCGGTACCTCTTACCACTCTTGCATGGCCGTGCGTGGTATTTTTGAGGAATTGACCGAGATTCCAATCGCCGTCGAGCTGGCCTCGGATTTCTTGGATCGACAGGCGCCAGTCTTCCGCGACGACACTTGCGTGTTCGTCTCGCAGTCTGGTGAAACCGCTGATTCGCTCATGGCTCTGCGTTACTGCTTGGAACGTGGTGCCCTGACCGTTGGTGTTGTCAACGTTGTCGGTTCGTCCATCTCGCTCCTCACCCACTGCGGTGTCCACATCAACGCCGGCCCCGAAATCGGTGTCGCCTCTACCAAGGCCTACACCTCGCAATTTGTGTGCATGGTTATGTTCGCGCTCTCTCTCTCCGAGGACCGCGCGTCCAAGACGAAGCGCCGGGAAGAGATCATGGATGGTCTTGCCATGGTTTCAGAGCAATTCAAGGAAGTCCTGAAGCTCGACCAGCCCATCAAGAAGCTCTGTGAAAGGTTCAAGAACCAGAAGAGTCTTCTGCTCCTCGGACGTGGCTCTCAGCACGCCACTGCGCTTGAGGGTGAGTACCCCGCTGCATTTTCCAACTATCCATGATGCTAACCATTCTACAGGTGCCCTGAAGATCAAGGAAATCTCCTATCTCCATTGCGAGGCCGTCATGTCTGGAGAGCTCAAGCACGGTGTGCTCGCTCTTGTCGACGAGAACCTCCCGATCGTCATGATCCTTACCCGTGATAACATTTTCGCCAAATCTCTAAACGCCTACCAACAGGTGATTGCGCGCGCCGGACGACCGATCATCATCTGCTACAAGGACGACCCAGAGTTCCCTGCCGACAAGACGGATAAGATCGAGGTTCCGGCAAACGTGGATTGCTTGCAGGGCCTGATCAACGTTATTCCTCTGCAGCTCATGTCCTACTGGATGGCAGTTGCCGAGGGTGTCAACGTCGATATGCCGCGTAACCTTGCCAAGTCGGTCACGGTGGAGTAAAAAGTTGACGGGCTTTTTGGTATTGGCGTCTTAGAGGTGGGTCACCTGACTGGCTATGTATGGGCTCGGTTGGTGTTTTACGAATGCTCTGGGGACCCCATTGGTAATGCTTTCGAATCTTTTGGATGAATATGCGGACCACCCTGGGATCAGGATCTGCGATGAAAAATTCCACAAGGTAGTACGGTGGGATTTCACCCAGTTAGATGAATGATGGATATTGTTTCATATAAAGGACTCGCGGCCCTTTGTTCAAAAAGATGGTGTGCAGCCATGCAGCCTGCATGAAATTGAGAGCGCCGCCGATCTTGGCTGATGTCGTGATGCACCTGGACCTGCAATGCCTGATCCTTGTCACTGCGGGGCAGAGCGGGCAGTCAGGAACGAAACACCACCAACATGTCGACCCAGCACATCCGAGCTCTTGCAACACGACATCCGAGCCCACGCCTGGCATTCTCAGGCTCGAATTCACGCATACCGAACAATTGAGCTCGCTTGCTCTTCACAATGGCAACCCTCAAAGGCCCTGGCAAGCCCAAGACATACGATGGTACGACCCCTCCATGCCTCAGTCTTGTCCCACCCCGGCCATGGCTTCACCTTGACCGTTGCTTTTGCCATACTGAGACCGACTAACAGCAATCGCCAGGCTCTGGACTCCGAATCGGCATCGTGCACGCCCGCTGGAACGCGACCATGATCGACGCGCTGCTCGCCGGCACAAAGAAGGCGCTTGCCGACTCTGGTGTCAAGGACGAGAACATCGCCATACAGAGCGTGCCGGGGAGCTACGAGCTGCCGTATGCTGTGAAGCAGTGCGTACACCTCTCACAATTCCCATTGGCCAAGTTCTGCTCCTTCAGCACACAGCACCGGAATCCACGCACCCAGCGCCTCGTCCTCGCAAACTAGCAGCTAACATACAAACCGACAGAATGTACGCGGCATCGCAAGTCCAATCCACTTCCAGCGGCCCCATCAGCGCCGCCGCCGACCTCCTAGGCTCGACCTCCGACCTCGCCTCCCTCGCCCCCGCCTCCCAGAAACCGCAACCCACTTCTTCCGCCCCCTTCGACGCGATAATCGCCATCGGCGTGCTCATCAAAGGCGAAACCATGCATTTCGAATACATCGCGGATGCGGTGAGCCATGGGCTTATGCGCGTGCAGCTCGACGGGAATGTGCCCGTTATCTTTGGCTTGCTGACGCTGTTGACGGAGGAGCAGGGGTTGCAGAGAGCGGGCATCGCGGGGACGGGGGGGGATCAGGGGCATAATCATGGGACGGATTGGGGGTTTGCGGCGGTGGAGTTGGGGGTTAAGAGGAGGGGGTGGGTGAAGGGGGAGATGATGGATTGAGGGTGGGGGGATTGGATGAGCAGGGAAATGGGGATATCCGAAGTGTGATGGAGCATTGGTTGGATTTTCAGGCATTAGGGAGGCTGCTGGGAGGATTGAGATCATCGACGAATTTTGGAAGCAAATAGAACGCTCCACCCCCAGCTTACCGGCTGCGATGCGACGGGACTATGATCGAAACAAATATACCATGTCAGACTTTCTATTCCCCTTACGAGCGGTACGCTTGACTTGCTCCGGAATACGGCATGGGACGATGGTGATGTGTGAGGGTCTTGGTGTACTCAGCCCGGGTGCTCTAGGTCCTTCCTCAATCCTTGAAAGTCTATGCTAGGTTGGAGGGTGGTAATCTTTCTCTAATTGTCCACACGGCCAGCATATTATCCAACTGCGGCAGGCCAGTGCTTGTATTACACGATACATAGTGTTCATCCCATTGAGTAAGAGGAACAAGCACAGGACGATATTTTTTTCTTCTCGCCACTTTACCTACCCATCCCATTTCAACAACACCTTACCTCAGACCCTTCCACAAACACATACACCGCCAACATACTTATCCGCCCACGCCCCCAATCTTTCCAACCCCCTCACATATCCACCATCTCCATCCCCCTCTCATGATACCTCTCCCCCTTCACCTCCCACTCCCCCAGCACCTCCTCAATCTCCCTCATCCCCTCCCCACTCAACCCTACCACCCCGGCCCCCGCGTTCTCCCTCACCCGTTCCACTCTCCCACTCCCAGGAATCGGCACCACGACCCCACCCCCCCTCCTCCCCGTCTCCACACACCACGCCAAACTCAACTGCGCCAACGTGACCCCTTTCCTTTTCGCAATGCTATCCACAGCCTCCACGATACGGCGATTATGCGCGAAGTTGTCGGACTGGAAGCGTGGGAGTATGCGGCGCATGTCGGTAGGCGGGGCGGTGAGGGAGGTGGATAGAAGGCCCCGGGAGAGCGGGGAGTAGGCGAGGATGGGGAGGGAGAGGGAAGCAGCCGTGGAGAGGATGGAGTTGGAAAGGGGGGTACGGGTGAAGAGACTGAGTTCGATTTCGATTGCGACGAGGGGGACGAGCGCGGAGGCCTCTGTGGGGAAGGGATCAGTAAGCGATTCAGAGTCCGTTCAATTTGATATAGGGGTGTATATCTCATTCGAGTAGAGAAAAATTCAAATGGGGATGGGGAGGGGAGAGGGTGATCGTGCGACGTTTGTTAGTACGCACCGCGGATACTATCAGCATTTACCTCGCTGAGCGCGATCCCGCCGATTTTCCCCTCGTCCTGGAGTTCCTTGAGCGCGAGCAGCGTTTCGGAGAAGGGCACTGTTGGGTCTTTGCGCGCGGGCTCGAACATGTCGATTTTGCCGCGGGGGCCGAGTTGTGCGAGACAGCGCTCTACGGAGGCGCGGATCCCGGCGCGAGAGCAGGTCGGCTTCATGGATGGGTAGCTGGTTCGTGTTAGCTGGCTGTCTGGAGCTCGGGTTTTGGAGACGATGAAGGGGGATTGGAAGCTGAAGGGTGGTGTAGTGTGGAACCGGTGCCTGATGGAAGGATGAAGTTGGCGACGTACGGCTCCAAAGCTCCTTTGATATTCAGAACAACTTTTTCCGCATCCTCGGGATACTTCTCGTAGTAGTCGCGCAGAAGGGTTAGAGAGTTGTTCTCGGGGGTTCCGTAAAATTCACCACCGTCCCAGAGGTTGCAGCCAGCGTCAAGGGCAGCACGCATGGCGGCAAAAGCCTGCTCGCGGGGGATGGGGGCAAAATGGTTTGTGAGGCCTATATGTTCATTAGCTTGTCAGGGAAAGCTATTGGACAGTTCCTTTATAGGGAGTGGAAGTTCTGGTTGTCATGTCGAAGACTTCGATTGGATATGGAGTGAAATCTCTGAGGGTAAACAGACCTAATAGTCCATACCCTATGGGTCCGACTTCTCTGCCCATGATGAGTGGCATCTTGAATGTGCTGGAGGCGATCAAGCTTTAGAGACAGTACAATTATGAGAAGATAATAGAAACTGAGAATGAAAGACTGCAGAAATTGTGCCCTCAAAATTGGGAGCAGATATTCTCGACTTTTATACCAGACGAAGAAGCAGGTTAGCATGCGTGTCATATGGCCCACAAGATGGACCCTGAAGACCTCGTATCTCTGATCGTGCTGCTCCCATTTCTCAGCCGTAGTGAGGCCACCAGGATGCCTGGAAACGGACAAGAATATGGTCTCAATGGAGCACTGAATCCAATTACCGAAGACCTGAAGATGGTTCCATTGGAGGATTTCAATTTGGAGGCGTTTTCAATCGAGGGTCATGGCGGTGGTTCAATCGGAGTTAACGCCGGGAGTAAGGCGATCCGCGGATTAGAATCGCAATCGGTGGTGAACACGACTGATTTTGGGTGCGGAGGGTCGGAGGGTCGGCAGATAAGCATCTCAAAGTTGCGGCTTTGGTGTACAAAGTTCAGCGCAATGCTCGACGGTATAAACATACTCGGGTTGTAACCACAGCACGTGGCCGACAGATCTAGGTAATTTTACTTTCCTGAGCTTTTGTGCTGATACTCGGGTAAGCCGCAGCCAGATAACCATAGTGTCCTTCTCTTAGTCATATCCCTGTTTCTGGGTCCAACCATCAAAATCATCAGATGAACATACTCTGGTAGGTCAAGTGTTGCGTAGACATCGACAAGCTCGCTCATTGCGAATTGCGCTCTTGGACAAGAGTGAATCATTGACGCTGACAGAGGACGACGATATTTGAGATCCTTGAGGAAGAAGAAAACAGAGATTGGAACGAGTCGGCGGACGTTGGAAACAAAGACAGTATTACTTGAAAGGGAATGCTGGCGAATACTCAATTACATATGAAGCAAGCCTGCGACCTGGCTGCGTCAGCTGCGTTTGACTTTTGCGTAACATATCTCTTCCCAAATATAACAACAGACCCAGGTGCTAAAATACACAGGATCACCGTGCAGCCTTATTCTTGAAGACTCGTTGGTGGCCTCGGTCAATTTCTCTGAAATAGGCGCGAGAGAGATTAAGATTGTCCTGTTGGCCACATGGAAATTTACCTGCCTCCAAAATAGAGTTTTAAGTAGAATGCCTCGGATACTTTGGACAGTGAGCAGAGCGTGTCTCTCATTTCCACGATTGCACCGAGAACCGACAAGAGTCAGGCTGAGAGTGGGAGCCCTAGCGAGAGATAAGAGAACGAGCGCCACAAGTCTAGCGAAGACTCGCATCGGTTTGAGGCTCGCATCCCTTTCTGAAAAGTAAAGGTCAGATGGAAGCACAACGGCGCAAGGGAGTTGGAAAACGCAGAGTGGAAACCGGCGGCCTTCTCGGATATCAGGCGATGGAGGTGGGATGGAACTGAATTGCGACAGCTTCACCATGGCGATCAATCAATATTTGTATTTATTATGCGAGGCTGGTGCTTTCTGGGTTGGTGCAAGTGCACCTCGGCCCGCGCAGGCTTGGCTTCTTTTGGCGAGCGCGGATCGTTGGCGTTTCAGATTGCGGCGTTCCCATGGCAAAAACAAGATGTCCAGACTTGTGGATGGTCGTTTCCGTGCAGTGTTTCTGCGTCCGGCTCGCCACGATGGCAGCACGATTGGAGTGCGGAGGGCCAGCACGAGACTGCCACGGCGATGGCGCAGCGCTGGCAGTGGCAATCAATGGTCGCTGTTGAGTGAAGGGCGCCAATCAGGCGCTGGGCGAGTGCGCGTCCCGGTGCACTCGCTGCATATCGATTGTTGGTACCACATAGCAGCAGGTCCGACAGCCGAGACTGGAGGCTCGACACCCAAGACGGCAAGGCGGCGCGACCAAAGAAGAAAGCGTCATGGCTGATATGGCGGTGCTGGTGCGGGGTTTGGCTGGTATTTGCGGTGCGCTGCGTGTTTGGGATTGAAACAATGAGCCGGCGGTGCGTGACGGATGACAGCCTGTGACGCCGGGCGGGAGACAGACGACGAAGACAATAATGGAAAGCAACGAAAACGGACCATTGCCGGGGAACGGCGAGGCCTGGAGGGCTGGAGGGGAGCAATTTCGCGTGGCGAAGCTCATTTTGCGACCTTTGGTTCAAGTTGGTTGGCCGTGGCCCGCGACCTGGGAATTCAATCACGACCGGCCCGAAGCGGCTAGAGCTATCAGCGACCGACGCTAGCGCAGCGCAGCTTCCGCGCCTAAGCAAGGTGAGCTTGCTGCTTGCCCGTCCGTGTACATAAACCGCCCTCGTCGCCCAGCGCAACACCTCCGCTCCAACACACCCTCTCCGCAAGCATCCCAGCCACGTAAGTCGTCCCCATCCCATCAGCAGCACAGGTCGGAGCAGCATCTCGTCCTCGTCGTTGTCAATTGCACGCACCAAGCCCGCTCCACACTTCCGCTCTGCGCTCACCTCACACGCCTCGACTGACCCGACGCTCTTGCGCAGACATTGATACTTGTCCCCACTCCAAAATGCTCTTCAACACCCTCATCGTCGCGGCTTCTGCCTTCGCCGGCGTCGCGTTCGCCCAGAACGACACTGGCCTTCCTCCCTCGGTCCAGCCATGCTGCACGCTCGATGCAGGCACCATCAACCAGGCAAACAGGACCAACTACTGCACCGCGCAGAGGCAGACATGCCCCGCCATCTGCGGTGGACAAGGCCATACCAAGGCCGGGAACGATGGCAACTTCTGCGACATAGTATGTTTGTCCCGAGGTGCGACTTTGAGCGCTGTGGCCTTGAAAACTGACCAGGTTGTGCATCTAGACGACACTTAAGTTCTCTTGCATTTGCCAGGATGGAAAGACACCCAACATGTCCGACTACCAGCAATCCGTGCCCGGCCTGATGTGTCGCGAGTGGTTCGACCGCTGCATCATTGCCTCTGGCGACAACCTCGACGAGCAGATCGCCTGTAAGGCAGTCACCTGTGGCAACAAGACAGCCGAACTCAACAGTGCTTCTACCTCCTCGGCCGCTCCCTCGTCCACTGGTGGTGCTCCTGCTTCATCCGGCGGTGCGGGTGCTTCCCCGACTTCGAGCGGTCCGGCTGCCGCCAGCTCGACCGGCGCCGCAGCCGCTCTTGCCATTGCCCGCGAATACGGCACCCCGATCCTTGCTGGTGGTATTGCCGCCATCTTCGGACTGGCCTTGTAAGCCGACGCGACCGAGTATTTTGGATGTATGTGGACAATGGACAGGTTCCATGAGGGAAAGCGAGGAACTAATGGCATGGACGGATATGGTCGACCTTTTGCGATTAAGCATGTTCTATGATGACTTGTCGATCTCCAGCGTTCCCGAGCATTGGAGTTGTTCACGGTTTCTTATGGGCGCTAAAATGTATCTTTCTGCACACGACGGGGGATTGTAGCCACGGAGCGAATGATAGGATGATGAGGAGTTTATGATACGCAATACCCACCCCAACTTTTTTTCTGCCGAGTGTGACTTGTGGAACTAATGCAGGTCGCGGCCAACCATCCATTGGACGCGTCTCAACAGCGGCCACGTCCGCAGTGTCCCGTGGCTCCCTTCACCGTAGCTCAGGCTCCCTTACCCCGACAACATTCCACCAGTGTACATTCTCCTTGCACAGAGAAGGGAAACAAATGCCCAGTTCGTCGCCTCGTGTCGTCATAAGGCAATTCTTCGTCTCAGCCTCGGGAACGCCAGCTCATTCGAACACAGCATCATTGGTCAATGGCTGCTGCGCCGTTGATCAGCTGTCCGGGGTGCGTGAGTTGGGTGCATTATCGATAAGAGGTGCCCTGGCCTGGCCAGACCCTTGCGTATGATCGCATCGTCGAGGAGCGGGCAAGCTCAACAACTGTGTTGTCCACGTGCCCAGTCTCTGTCTTCCCTTCTCCCGCCTATGCCGGCTTTCTCACAGCTTTCTCTTGCTCTCTGAAACCTGTGCACTCTCCAGGCTCAAATCTGAACAAACTTGGTCTCACGGAGTCGCCGCATCACAGGAAGCCGAGGCTCACCACCGTCTTCCAAGATTTCTCTGTCCGGTAGGTCACGGTTGCAAAGCCTCGGTGTGGCTAGGTTTGCGGATTTGGCAGGAGCGCCTCTGACCTTCAATTAGAAGCCGGGCACGCCGGATACTTAAGGTGGCTATTTCCAGTCTTCTACGAGCATCGTGCATTCTCTTCCGCAGCTTCAGAGCTTGCCAGCGTCCATCTACCGCTTTCCTCGCTACACAAACGGCACTGCACCCCACAGTCTGCACGCAGAAATATCCCCCATTCGGACGACAGCATATTTGGAGAACCATGGCGACTCTAGGGGCGCAGAAGAAACACAAGGTGACCATTGTGGGCTCCGGTAACTGGCAAGTCTCGCGTTCCACCCATCGCGTCCTTCCTAACAGCAGCACAGGGGAACCACCATGTCCAAACTGGTCGCCGAGAACGCAAAGGAAAACCCGAACCTCTTCGAACAGACGGTGACGATGTGGGTCTTCGAGGAGGAAGTCACCATCCCCGAGTCTTCCCGAGTCTACAAGCCAGAGGACAAGGGCGAGAAACACAAAATCTCCGAGTTGATCAACACGAGGCACGAGAACGTCAAGTACCTCCCCAACATCACACTGCCCGACAACGTCGTTGCGAACCCGGATGTGGTGGACGCGTGCAAGAATTCGTCCATCCTGATCTTCGTGCTGCCGCATCAGTTCATCCAGAGGGTGTGCGACCAGCTGGCCGGCAAGATCATGCCGTGGGCGCGAGCCATCTGCTGCACAAAGGGTGTGGATGTAGGCGAGAAGGGCATCAGACTCATGTCGGAAGCGATTGGCATGCGGCTCAACATCTACTGCGGTGCTCTATCCGGCGCAAACATCGCCAGCGAGATCGCACAGGAGAAGTACTCCGAGACCACCGTAGCTTACGACCCCCCGCCCATGGACTCCCGTGCCCCGACGCCAAAAGGCTCCCCGACTTCATCCACTGTAGATCTCATCTCTCCAGGGAAATCTGTCCCCAGCGCTCGCTCCGCGCAGCTCAAAGCCCTGCCCTCAGATTACCCCCCACTGTCGCACGAAAACGTCAAGAAACTGTTCCACCGGCCCTACTTCCACGTCCGCATGGTCTCCGACGTCGCCGGCGTCTCTCTCAGCGGCGCTCTCAAAAACATCGTCGCCCTCGCCGCCGGCTTCGTCGACGGTCTCGGCTGGGGCGACAACGCCAAAGCGGCCGTCATGCGCGTCGGCATCCTCGAAATGGTGCGGTTCGGCAAAGCGTTCTTCGCGGACTCGGTGCACACATCCACGTTCACGGAAGAGAGCTGCGGCGTCGCGGATGTGGTGACGTCGTGCATGGGCGGACGTAATTTCCGCTGCGCGAAAATGGCGATTGAGCGCGGGAAAAGTATTGCGGAGATTGAGAAGACGGAGTTGAATGGGCAGATGCTGCAGGGGACGAGTACGGCGTATGAGGTTAATAGCTTTTTGAAGACGCAGGGCATGGAGGGGGAGTTTCCGCTGTTTACGGCGGTGTATAGTGAGTTATGCGCTTGATATCTCCGTAAGATATTGCTTGTGCGAGCGAATAGCTGACCTTCTTGTCTAGATATCCTCGAAGGCAACGTCAAGCCGGAACAGATCCCAGATCTGATCGAGCCGAAAGATTAAGCTGGGCCCATGGAACTGCTAGTCTTTCACTTACCAAGCACACGCACACCGAGGAGTGGCTATGTTCATGGCCATCCTTGCTGAAGGGAGGAGGGAGCAGTCTTCGAATTGAATTGAATTGAAATGGATAGATGGATACCCGTCTGGTAGACTTAGTCCTTGGGAGCAAGCATGCATGCATGGTCAGTGTTAGATAGTAAGTCAATAACCCGATTTTCAGCTGAATGAAGCGTTTTACGTGCGTGTGTATCGTCACATACTGGTGGATTCACTGCTTCCTTTAGTCGTCTGGAACACTGGCATGGAATGGCTGGGCTGTACGTGCTTCCTACCTAACTTGTTATCTTCCATCCTGTCCTGGTCTGTTCTACTAACTTAGCTTTTCAAAGATTTACATCGCAATCTTTACGTGCTCATCCATCACTAACGGATGCAGAGTGTGGATTCAAATTCCTTCATATCGACCTTTTCGGACTTTTTTTTTTCCTGTTTCTGAGGCCGTGTGCAGACAGATGTAGGAATAGTCGCTTAGTTAGCTGGTAGTGTTCCGTCTGTAGCTTCCAGGGGATTTGCATGGGGTTTGGGGTAGAAGCGGGGATGTGGTGTAGGAGAGGAGCTGCGTTGGCGTGGAATGTAGGCGTGGGTTGGTTGTCGTGTTATTCTGGGTTGACTGGCTGGTTGGACGGGACTAGGCTCGTATGCCATGGCTTGACATAGTGAATCTATCTGGTAGGTACTCCGTTCTTGGGGGTCGAGGAAGGAGGGGAGGAACGTGGATTGGGTGTCATAGTGTATTGTGGTGTGGCACTGCATGTGGGCTGTTGGATCAGATTGTGGAGAACAGGAAGGGTGTGGAGAGAGTGCGAGTAATTTACTAGATTAGGTGCTATTTTGGGTTGTGCCAATGGCGAGTAAAGAAACGAAGTACATGGAAAGGAGGAACCTGAATCCGCTGGTGAGTGGCCCTGGCGAATTGCATGATCTCTTCTCTATCAAAGGCTGCGAAACCCTCGGCGGCTGTTCTAGGTCCCGTAGCGGGCAGTACTCAACATGCCGTTCATTCTTAAGAAGATCAGCCAGCGAGAAAAACTCAAAATGGGGTTTATACAACCAGTGCTACGCTGAGCCCAAATACTGCGGCACCCCAATCAACATCAACATCGTCGTCGTTACCATGATGAACGACACGCTGGCATTTTGCAGATCTTTATTATCCACAAAAGCCAACCACATGGCGAAAATTACCAATCCAGTCAGAGAGCTGAATCCTATCCACAGCATGACCTTCCAGACGGCCCAGCCCTGAATAGCACAGATGCCCCAGGCTTGTTCTCCTTTCTTCCAGCCCGTGCCCTGGCTCTGGTACAATTGCGTCATTGGCGGTTGGAAGAGATGGCAAGGAATGGCGCAAACCGTGTCTCTAGACCCGAGAGTCGCTCTTCGTCCTTTCATGCCTTTGATAATTTGTTTTGCTGCAATTTTTATGTGGATATCTAGAGGATGGGTTGCGATATATTCGTAACGGGGCAATACCGATGGCCTCTTCTTAGGTGGAAGACCGTCTTTGATCTTAACGACCAGGGGCTCGTCGTCGTAGACCGTGGCAAACTACGGCATATGTTAGAATATGGGTTGAGTCTATCACTGAGAGTTTCAATACTGAATCTGCGCCTTTGCCTTTGGCTTAAGGCATTCTTTTTAGCTGAAGAGATCGGTTGAGCCTTTTTAGAGGCAGCATTTCCATGATAAAAAGCTCCCCGCCATTAGGGACGCGATACCCAAAGGAAAGACAGGCGGTGCCAGGATCATGCACTGTTACTGGGAAGGGAATATACAAACCTCAATGAAGGAAATGTCTTCGCAGCTTTTCCAGGAGAGTAAACGGCCGAGTTTCCCTCGAACTTCCGTGTATCTTTTGTTCAATTGGGCAAAGAGGTCGTTGTCGTCTTGGAGAGAATGAGCGTTGATAGGCAAGAATATGGTGTCTTTCGCATCTCTCCACGACTTTTTCACGCACCAATACAATTCAGCTTCGTGGGGTTGTGTCTGCCCTGGGCGGGATTGCGTACCGCCAGACGGGGAGTTACCAGGCCGTAGAACACCAAGAGGAGGGCTACTATGTAGCAGGCTATCGAACTGCGCGTTTTGAGTCTGTGTAATGCTAGATTGTGAAGTGCTCGGTTGTTGGTTCAGACCAGTCTGGGAGGAAGAGGCCAGGTCTCTCAAAGAAACAGAAGAAGATGTTCTCGAGGTAACGGAAGAAGGTGTGTGAGCCACGGACCACGAAAAGCCCTCCGGAAGAGTCGGCAGAGGCAATTCTGACAAATACTTGCACCCCCACTTGTACTCGGCAGCAGGCCCGTTGGGCACGTCAATGTATAGGTCTTCCCCAGACCACTGCGGAGACTTGTTATGTTGAAGTCGTTTTGCGAGGACCAGAGAGAACATACCTCCCATACGATTCGCGTGTGATCACTTAGACGTGATCTTCGGCCGAGTTCAAAGGGCCACCAGTCGATTGGGGAGCAAAGGCGGCGTTCGACTTTTTCTTTGATACGATCGGACATTCGGAGGTAATCTGTCGGTATTTTGTTGGACATGAGAACTCGTACAAACCTTACTCCATCCCAAGCCACGCAGAATGACATCTGTAGCATTACCGTTAGTGAAAAGGGCGATCAACGAACTTAAAGTGACTTACTTCTCGAATTGCGTTCACGGTATCACTGGCACTAGGGCAGTTATTAATCTTTGCAATCATGTCCATCAACAGTGATTCCATCTCAGCAGCCAATCTGGAGCGTTCGGCAAGTGTTACCAGCCATTCTGAAATCTTCAAAACTTCCTGCTCATTATGCTTCAAGGATAATGTATAATATTCCCGAAAGCCTGCGCTCCTCTGAGCTTTGGACTTGAAGCTTTGCACACCATCGGCTCCAAGTATAAGGTAAGTGAGTAGCTCTAGAAAGACAGCTCCCAGCATCGAGGTGTCGTCATGCTTTTCTTCCTCGTCGAGTCCTTCTTTGTCGTCTAGATTTGACCATTCGCCGAAACCCGCGATTTTAGCGAGAACGGGAGACGGGCCTTCGCCTTGATAGAGTAGGATGTTCGAGGGCTCTATGTTTCCATGAGCGCATTGGCAGGTTTCGTGGAGGTACTCGATTGCACTGGCCAACCCTTCAAATTGGCCCCAAAGATCTTGCACCTTGTTATGGAGGTTGGCAGTATTGAGTGAGCCACTAAAAAGGTGACTCAGGTCTCCTAGGGCGAGGGGAAAGACAAGATTGAGGCTTGGCGTTTGTGAGTCCGCAAGACCTCCTTCATCCACGATGCATGCGAACAGTATCTGGATAATGTTGCGATGACCAGGACTACCAATTCTCTTCAGATTCGTGTGTTCCTTAAGGATTCCATGGTTGTGTTTACTGATTGTCTTCTTGACTGCAACCTAGGGAGAGTCAGATCGTAAACGGATCGGCAAGAACCTTCCAGACCTTTATATTTCCTTTTCGCGAGCGTGACGCATAAGAATTATAGGTCAGCGTGGCACGAGCTCCACACACTTGCGATCTTCTGGTCTCAGCGAGTGTTGACAAAGGTTCCCACTCGAACCCAGACAACTCCAACCATTCGGAACCCGCATATACGGGACGCGCATAAACAAAGCTGACGTCTTTCTGTTGTGAGACAACGATTTCCGGTGGACCTGGAATTACATATGCATGTTGTACCCCTATCGCTGTGGCTTCCTCAAGCTCCTCTTCGGGGTCATAATCCCGTGAAGGTCCGAAGGTTGACCCTGTGGCTCTTCGGCGGATGGTGCGTAATGTAGGCTAAATTTGATGAAAAACTACTCGGGGTTGGGAAAGATTTACTTACATTTGTTAATTCTCTTGGAACTGAAAAGTGGTACTGATCGTCTACCCGCTGAAGATTGTCAGAACGGATTGAATTCATGCATTGTGGTGCTAACCTTCCATGCAACGCTTTCTCCGGGGAAGCACTCTTTGAGAATGGCCAGCAACTCGACGTGACTGATGTATCTGCCAGGAAACACTAGAACGGCCATTTCCTCAGAACCACTTCCTCAATATTCTCGCTGTGAGGAAACAGCGCGATGTTTTAAGGCCAAGTGGACTCCAACCCCGCACTGGTGAGTGTTGAGCCTCCTTCGTATATGAACAAAGCCACGGCTTTCCATTGGTTGATTCTTGAATGACGAGCGTGGTGGTGATAAGCCAGGCGCTCATTGGACGATTTTTTTCAGCCGAGGATTGCCCCAGGCTCGCGTGGGACTAGATTTAACGCCCTTCTACGTTTTATGTGTGCGGGTGACGTCTGTGGAGAGTGAAGCCCACGAGAGTTGTCGAAGTTAAATCTCCTTCGATTAAGCATCAGACTAACGTTAGTGTCCGCCCAGCAAAGCGGGCACTTGGTTGGGTCACCCGCAACTTTGACAAGTGCGCTTCGCAACCACTCACAATTCAGACCCTCAACTTCCTCATCACAATCACGCAAAGTGCACTCATTTCGCCACTTTCACCATCGTATATTTACTTCTATACCGTGGCGCTTCCTCCGACACATCCACATCTAACTTTTAAAAGAGGAGATTTCACCGTCTCGTCTCGTCTCGTCTCCACTGCTCGTACCCAACCTCTGGCAGGAAGGATTTCTCCGGATGTAAGTTGGTGTTCTAACCCGGGCCAATCTCCGGAGTTCACTTTCCTGCCAGAGCCAACCATTCAACCCCGTGAATGCGCACGGGCCAATCTATCCTATCCTACAATATGTTCATATCGACCTCGAGTCTGGCAGGCCTTCTTCCGTCTATTACAAAATACTAAACACCTCAAGGAAATATGTATACGGGTGTAAGGGTGTGTGGGTGTGTGTAGACTACCGACTGAGCAATAACGCCGTGCATGCTATGCAATGCTTCTAGGAAATTCAAGACAAGATGCCAGGTTACAAAGGGTGATGGGTATACGGAGGAAAAGGTCGGTCCAAAGCGCAATCGCGGCCAAAATCGGGCCGGACCAAAGTCTTACAATTATCGAACGGGGTATCCTGGAACGAGAAGGTCAGGTGCTTATGCTGCAGCCATTTGGATATTCTTCCCCTTCATGCTTCTCCACTCGATGAACAACGCGCCAATGATACTCGCTGCGCCGACCGCAACGCTCACGGCGAAGGTCTGCGTGAGGGTTTTGTTGTATGCTTTAAGCACACCTGCGAGGAATTCAACGGGGATCCGGTTCTTGAGCTCTGTGGCTCCGACCGTAAGCACCAAGGTAGGGTTGAGATCGGGGACGACGGCGCGCAGGTTCTTGATGAGCATGTTTGTGAAGACATTCTGGCCGACGGAGATGAATAGGGCGCCACCGAGGGTTTGCGAGAACATCATGACGGCGGTGCCGATGGGTATGTCTTCGGCTGCGAGCACCGTCTGCACGCAGATGAGCGTCTGCTGCATACCCATACCAACGCCAGCGCCGAAGAGGAATTGGTAACCGATCCAGCGAGGCGAGTTCGTGTCGACTTCGAAGGTGGTGAGGAGGCCACCGCCGATGGCCATGAAGACGGAGCTGAGGAGCATGAAGGGGGTGTAGTAGCCGAGGAGAGTGGTCAAAATGCCCGCGGCCATGGACATGATGACGACACCGAGGATGGCGGGAAGGTTCATGATACCAGATTTCGTGGCCGAGACGCCTTTGATGGCTTGGAACCAGATGGCTACGTTATATTAGAGTTGAGTTCTTGTAGACAGAGTAGGATAGGAGAGCTTACGGAGATAGTAGACCATGACAAAGAAACTGGCACCAACCATGGCACCGAACCATGCACTGCCCCAGACGTTACGGTTGGCAAAGATTCGGGGAGGGACCGTAGAGTTCTCCTGGCGCCAAAATTGAATTCCGACGAAAGCGATCGCGAGGATGGCGAAAACGACCAAGAGGGCGATGATGGTGCCACTGTTCCAAGCGTACTTGCTTCCACCCCATGTCAGAGCGAGAAGCAAGCAAACAATGCAAGGGAGGAAGACAATTGTTCCATAAATGTCGAATTTCTCGAGCTGTTCTCTCCAAGTACCCTCATTCTTCTTTCCACGACGAGGGACGCTGAAGAAGGGAATAATAAAAGCAGCAGTCAGGGCTCCAAACTGTGAAAATTAGCTTGTGGACCAGATTAGACGCATTTTTATACGTACTGGGAGGTTGATATAAAAACACCAACGCCATGTAAGATGGTCAGTGAAAGCTCCACCCATACTAGACAACCGGTTAGCCTGAGCTTGAATTCTGGAGGCGGTGGAGACGGCTCAAGTCAACTTACAGTGGGCCCGCAACACTAGCGATACCGTACATGCCACCGATAAGTCCCATGTATGTTGGTCGTTGTTGCAGAGGCACCGTGTTTGCGACAATCAGAATTGCACCAGAGAAAATGCCCGCAGCTCCCACACCAGCAATCGCGCGTCCAACAATCAGCGCATTGCTGTTGGGTGCGATACCACAGATCAGGGAGCCGAGTTCGAAAATCGCAAGGGCCGAGATGTAAACCCATTTAATCGAGTAAAAGGTGTAGAATTTGCCGTAGATGAGCTGCGTCGCACAGGTCGTGAGAAGGTATGACGAGCCATACCAACCGACATCGTTTAGGGCTTTGAATTGATCTGTGATTCGAGGAATGGCGGTTGCGATGATGGTGTCGGTGAGGATGTTAGTTACACAAGTCAAGTTAAGGTGCTGATGTGATACATACTGTCCTAAGCGGGAATTAGCTGAGGCTCTTCATGTGTCACGTTGCGGGAGCGGCACGGTAAGCGCAGGGATGTGACTTACAAGAGCCATACAGAACACCGACAGGCAAAGCGCAATTGTAATGACTGTGAGCTTCCATGCCTTGGGGTACTCGAAGTCTTCCTCTTCTGAAGTGCTTCCTTCCGGCGTGTGGTCTGGAGCTTTTTCTGTGGATAGTGCTTCAGTTCCGGTGGCTTGTGGGCGCGTCGACGACGTGGATGGCCGGGCGCTAATACGCTCCTCCTTCTCTTTAGACTCAAACACCGATGGCTCGACGCTGTGTGCTGCTGTGGTCTCGGAGCCCGCCATGCTTTTGGGCCTAAGGGTCTCCTTGGTATTGGCTTCACTCATATCAAAGGGGATGTTCTTGCCGCGCCGAAGGGAAAAGATAGTGCGTGAAGAAATGCAAGTGTAATTGGCGAAAGAACTGCTTGAAGAGAAGAGGGGCGAAGGCGATATAGGTATGCGTTGACCGCAAAGGAACGTGCGAAGGGAGGTGCGGGTTTAAGGCTGCGGACAAGCTCCCAGGCCGCAGGCGTCGTCCGTCATGAGCGGTGGTTGCAGCTGCCAAGCAGACGGACACCCTTTGTTTGATGATATCGGGCACTCGGTTCTTAGTTTCCCGCAACCCGAGTTGAGCGAGTGGCCTCAGACCCGTGTGCAAATGGGTCACCATACCGGATTTAGCACCCCTTTCGGTTCGAGATTTCGTCCGGCCCACGCCAAGCCCTGTAAAGGATTGAATGATCGAATCAGAGCTGCACGCGCGCCAGTGGGGCATCACTTTGCAGCCTGGAAATTCAAGCCACCTGGCATGTTGCACCTTGCTTCTGAGTTACATACGAGTTACGAGAATATTCTTCATGATGCCTTGATATAGTTGAACTGGCGTGCGCATCGCGTGGCCTAGCCTACCGGCCCCTGGCTCTTGGCCACGGATCAAGCATCACTTCACACCTTATCTTGCTGATCCGCAAACAGAAAAAACGTCTCAGAAAGGTATCACAGGTCAAACCCAAGTGAACAGGCGGTCGGAACCACAGGTGGAAATCCGCGTGGATGGACCTGCCACACACTGCAAACGTGACAGATGGGGCAACCATGTTCTGCAGCAAAAGTCCTGCAGGAATAGCCGATGCGCCCAGCCAAACGAATCCAATGTTCACTTGCGACGCCGATGACAAGGCCAGAGTCGTCGTATTGTCGCATCGTGCGTCCCTCTTACGCAACCCGTCCGCCCGGTATCATCCTCGTGCTATGACTGGCTGAGTCCAGGGCTAAAAGAACTGACAAGTCAGATTCGTCCGTAACACAAAGGAGTTCAACTCGGAGCCCCCGGCCCACGGGTTGAGAGTCTCCCGGGTCCGTGGAGTCGGAGGCACGGAGGCCACGAAACTCCCGACATCCGACATGTCGATCGCAGCGCGGTTTGATATCGTGCTCGATGTCCCCTCACCCCCTTTCGTACATGGGCCTCGTACTGTCCGAGCATTAGTAGAGGGGAATTCTACCTAGTTTCGATTGTAGCTTCGTTGTGTTGAAGAGGAATTTGTCCTACAGTACTCCATGGAGAAGCAACCCGGACGATGGCACGACACGGACATTCGCTTCAGCAAGCCTCCACAGCGAAGAACTACACCTACCCTTGCGGAAGTCAGTATCAGATGGATGTCGCGTCTGACAGCCTTGCTGCTGAAGATGCTCGTGTGAGATGAGTCAATTGTCTGACTGCGCATATGTGGCGGTGTGCACATGGCATTCTTGATCTTGGCAATGCACGATATCCTTGCCTCTAGAGATTATTTTCAGGAGGAGAATCTGACCTCCGGTCGACGCCATATATCGGAACAACGACCTCCCAATAACATCGTCTTTTTGATTTTGAAAAATCTTGGACTCAGTACCAATGCACCGCTGAGCGAAACAGAAACACCGCACTGCCCCTCAAACGGACACCCCGACCCTTGATAGCAGTCGGATAAATAGACCACAAAAAGAGTGTACAACCTCGGGAGGGCCAGATATAGATAGAAACTTTCAAATTCCTCAGGTCATCAGACTTGAAGAAGTTGTCGCCTCATGCTGAAATCTTGGCAAACCCTCTAACAGTTCTTTTGTCAAAAACCCGTCCAAGGAGAAATCGCTCCAGTTATCAGTGTCGCCAATTCCGCCTTCGCTCATGCCGATGACGCCCCCGACCGTGTCTTCGTCTGCACGCATATCTTCATCCTCGTCACTACCACTACCATCGCCAGGCCTCGCTCTTTTCTCCTCTGTAACGGCTCGCGCAAGACCTGTGAGAAGCTCTCCCAGTTTGCACGGCTCCTCTGTGGTGAACTCGGCCATTGCAAGCATTGGTAAACGTCGAAGAGTGCGTCCGGATAGGCCCTTCGCTGCTCGCGCGATCCACAGTAACTGGCGGGGAGGTGAATTCGGATACTGAAACGGGTGGACGTTGATCCACTCTAGATTGGGGATATACACCACTCGGCCTAGTCCGAGGGAAGGGTCTAATCCCGGAGGCGAAGCCTCAGGCATAGTATACCCCTCGCTAGACTGCATATTTACTGTGTCTGGAGGCTGGAAGGTCACAAATCCACTCTTTATCAGCTCATTGACCACAGAGCGGAATATCTCGTATGCGCATTCAACGTTTGGAGAATCGATGAATCGTTTGATCCCGCACCGATCCATGAAGGCTTCATCCGTGTTGTCTTGAAGGTTGCTTGTGCAAATGAACACCACATTCGGCCGCTTCCGCATTCTGTCGAGGCCTTGCAGAAACTCATTCGTGGACTAATTCGATGTTAGAACTAGTGGATGCAAGGCTCGTGTAACCAGAAATAGAAGGTAAAAGGGCTTGTGGTAGTAGACATTACAATAGCGCCCTGGAGACGGCAGCTATTGTCTGATGTCACAACTTACTCTGATTGCATCGCTACATTCATTCGCCCGAGATGCTTTCTCACGAGAGCTAGCTAACGTCTCCACCTCGTCGATAATAACGACCGTAAGAAGCGTCTCATCCGAGGAAATGCATGAAATGGTGTCGAATAGTTTGCCCACCAGCTTGCTACTTTCTCCAAACCATTTACTGAGGAGAGTATGCGAGTTCACCTCGACAAGATTGGTCGCGATGAAGCTCTGAGCTAGTCGTATGGAGAGCTTTTGTGCAAGAGCATGGGCCAGGGTAGTTTTCCCTGATCCGGGAGGACCGTGAAGCAGGATCAGGTTGTGCCAATGTATAATGGAAGGGTTGAGGGTAGGCTCCTTGCATATTCTCAACATTCTGGTAATAATGCGGAGAATCGTTTCCGGGATCGGCTCGGCGTAAACCAAGGATTCCCAGAGACCGTCCATCGAAACATGGGGGAGTCGGGTGACAGTGAATTGAACATGTTCGTCTTCCTGCGCTTGGCTGCTAGGTGGGGTCTCATCCTCTGGGCCACTGACTAGAGAGTAGACGGCAATATCAAGCTCGTGGTCCTCAAGAATATGAAACTTGTGCTCACCACCCGGGGCTGAGTAATCGGCGATCTTAAGACATCGGATCAGATGTCCACATGACAGGGTTCCTGGAAAATGTGAATTTCAGACAAGGCAGAGTAGGATGGTTGTTAATATTGTATGATGTTGGGCTGGGGGAGCCAACCCACGTATGTCAAGGTGTTGGCCGACTTTTAGCTGTTTGAAGTTGCTTGTAAGCCATTTGATAACCTCACGACGAATCTCGTCGGTGCGGATGAAGTGGCAGCGAGTGGTACTCTCGTTGAGTTTGACCTCGATAAACAGAGTCGGTTTCTTCGAGGCAGCTGGCTGGGAACGATTGTCATTGTCTCGAGACATTTTGCCCTCAGAAAGAGGACTGAGAAGATCTCCGCGTCATTTGGGTAATGATTGTATCAGCACCTGATGCATTTAGCCATTGACTAATGCACTCTGCAAAAGTAGAGGTGAGTGGATGAAGACGAGCCGATGAGCCCCACGACAACTTTTTCAAGAGGCCTCGGTATCACGCACGGACTGCTTAGTCATGTTCGATGACATCGCCAACTTCGCGACGCGAAACTTCAATCTGGAGACGAGCCACGAGCATTACACAACATTAATCGACCGTTATTCCTTCCTCGGCGGACTCCGCCATATACTTTGGACATGAAAGGCCATAGCAAGACGTGTCGTGCCGGATCAGACAATCTTTGGGGCGACAAAGATCCAAAGGACACATGGATTCAGATCTACCTCTCTGTCGGTCTGGGCCTATGGGCGTTCCTAACTTTCTGTGTACGTCTCCTGTCTGTGCGTGATTCGTAAACTCCGTTGACTCCATCCCGCAGTTCCTTCGCCCACGTTGGAAGGGTCTTTACGCAGCGCGCAAGAAACAAAGCAGTCGAGCTAACACGCTCCCTGACCTCCCTGATAGCTTTTTTGGTTGGATTCTACCGCTATGGAGGATTGGGGATGAGCAGATACTGGCTTCAGCGGGGCTGGATGCCTATGTGGTACGAAAGGAACGCTGATATCTCCTTTGGAAGAACGACTCGCTGACTCTCGGCACTAGTACCTGGCGTTTTTCAAGATGGCCATAAAATTCTTACTTGTCACCCTATTCTTCGCATTGGCAGTCATCAAGCCTGTGCATGATACCCATCCCGAAAGAGAACCGGGCAAGGGCATCCAACCCAACGCTACAATACCCTCCTCCTCCGAACACCTCGAGCTGCGGTCGGAATGGATGACCCCATTCTCCATGCCCGTCGATTACGAATACTACACGGATTATTTGTGGATGTATCTGGTATTCGCGTATTTGTTTACCGGTCTCATGATGTACTTGATTGTTTCGGAGACTAGGAGAATCATCGACGTCCGCCAAAAGTATCTCGGAGGCCAAACAACCATTACAGACCGCACCGTCAGGCTTTCCGGCATACCGCTGGAGCTCAGGTCCGAAGAAAAGATAAAAGACTTCATTGAAGAACTGGAAATTGGGAAGGTCGAAAGTGTCACGCTTTGCAGGAACTGGAAGGAATTGGATGAGCGCGTCGTGCAGAGGACTACAGTGTTACGAAAACTCGAGGAAGCATGGACGGTCCATCTCGGGAAGCGAAGGGTTGAGCGGAGCCTCGAGACCCTACCGATAGTGCAGCCGCCACCACCAGGGCCAGAAATAGATGCGCCTGAGCCCGGCGAAGCCAGCCACCTTCTCAACGACACCGAAAGAGATCCTGTTTCCATTATACCATACTCCCAGCGACGCCCGATAGCCAAAATATGGTACGGTCGATTCAAGCTCAGGTATCGGAACGTTGACGCTATCAATTATTATGAGGAGAAGCTCAGAAGGCTAGACGATGAGATCCGGATTTTGAGGAAGAAAGACTTCGAAGCCACGCCACTGGCATTTGTGACTATGGATAGCGTTCCGAGCGCTCAAATGGCCATACAAGCCGTGTTAGACTCTTCTCCTCTACAGCTTTTGGCAAACAGCAGTCCTTCACCCGTTGACGTCGTCTGGCAAAACACCTATCTTCCCCGTTCCAAAAGAATGGTTCGAGCCTGGTCTATTACGGCTTTCATCGGCATACTCACCGTGTTCTGGACGCTCTTGCTTGTGCCAATTGCCGGAATTCTCAACACTTGCTCGATCCACGAGGTGTGGCCCGGACTGGCCGAGACCCTAGATGCTCACGCGGTCTTACAATCTCTTGTCAATACTCAATTGCCAACTCTGGCAGTCACCTTACTAGGCGTCGGCGTGCCGTTTCTCTACGACTGTGCGTTCGCCCTCCCCCTTAGAGAGAATCGTGCTGATAAACCGCAGGGTTGGCGAACAAGCAAGGCATGATATCCCAGGGAGACGTGGAGCTCTCCGTTATCTCAAAGAACTTTTTCTTTACTTTCTTCAACTTTTTCGTTGTATTCACCATCTTAGGAACGGCTGCAAATGTAGTCGATATGTTGGAGCGCTTTGGACGACAGTTCGAAAATGCCTCCAACCTGGCCATCGCCCTCGCAACTGCGCTCCAGAGGCTAATTGCCTTCTATACAAACTTCATCATTCTACAGGCATTTGGTCTTTTCCCTCTGCGATTAATGGAGTTTGGTCCCCTAACCCTCTATCCCATCAATTTGATAGGGGCAAAGACTCCTCGAGGTCCGTTACAGCCTTCATTTGCTCATTCTCTCGCTGATTTTGACAATTCAGACTATGCCGAGCTGGTACAACCTCCAGTATTCAGCTACGGTTTCTTTCTGCCGCAGACCATTCTAATTTTCATCATTTGCATTGTCTATAGTGTCCTGCGGGATTCCTGGAAAGTTTTGCTCGGTGGCCTTGCGTACTTCATGATCGGCCATTTCGTGCACAAGTACCAACTTTTGTATGCAATGGAGCACAGACAACACGCCACAGGCCGCGGCTGGATGATGATGTGCGATCGTGTCATCGTGGGCACTGTTCTTTTCCAGCTCGCCACTGCGGGTCAATTAGGCCTGAGGCAGGCCTACAAGCGGGCCGCTGGTATCGCTCCGCTTGTTCTTGGGACACTGTGGTTTGCATATCTTTACGGTCGGACATACAGACCTTTGATGAAATTTATCGCATTACGGAGCCTGAAACACGCTGAACACTCAGAGGTTGGAAGAGATATCGAAGAGGATTCCTTCTCACGAGACCGATCACGAAATGGGCCCGTCATGCGTCAAACCGTGGACGAGGCTCGAGAAAGGGGATTGAGGTATGAGAATCCAAGTATGGTAATGCCGTAAGTGGCCCGAATGCATATTAGTAATAACAGCTAACAGCTCGGGATGACAGCCTTCACGATGTGTGGATTGTTAATAAGCGCACACGATCCGAAAATGGGTCGGTAGCGCCCAGCGCAGATGGCGAGCGAGAAGTGTAATATTCGCGCCTTCTTTGTTACATATTCTTCAACGCACCTTCTTGTATACTCTTTCCCAAGACGCACCTTCTTGTACACCCAGTGCTGTGATTCTTCCTGCTTGATTTGACTCGCTGTATACCCCATGACAAAATAGATCTGTACTTGTAAATCTCCGATGAGTCTTTTTGGCGCTCTTCTACCTACGTCCATACGACACCCGCTCCCTCCCTCTCTATCACTTCCGTACTATACTCTATTATTAGCATTCATTTGAACGTCTCGCATTGCTCTCACCCTCCGCCTGAACAGGCACATCACGAACCGCATCGCTCTCCAACTTCCACTGTTGGGTCTCGCTACTCAAAAGAACATCTTCGCCTCCTTTTGGGGGTGCCCAAACGACGTCTTCCCAAATATACCTCTCTAGGGGAGTAGCTGGAACGCAATCTGCACCAACACTTCCCAATCTCGATCACAATATTCCTCCCATAGCCTCATACTTTGAGTCGTCGACCGAACATTCTCTATCATTGGGCCCACCAATTCGCAGCAGTATTGAAAGGATGTCTTGTGCTTCCAAGCCTTCAGAACAACCAGAGAGGGACTCTCCGGGCCTCAACACAACCACCATAACGAGTAGGCTCCATGATACAGGGGAAGCTCAAGATGCGAAGGCAGGTCCGCCGTCAACTCGCTACTCAACAAAGCGTTCAGAGGTGCTGCGTCACGTTTTCCCACGTCCCCGAGGCCCCCACCCCGCCCAGCCGACATCCAGCCCTCGAGTCACAAAACCACATCATCGCAGAGGTACACTATCGTCAATCAGGCAGTCCAAATCACGCCTCCTGTGCAATCGAGTTCTCACAAGCCTATTTCACAACAATCCCACGAGTATCGAGCCGTCCTCGATGCGGCAGCGGATTCCATCGAATCTTTCCAGCATACGGTCAAAGCTAGGATCGGGCCATGATTCCGTACCCAATCTTGAGGTTCTCTCCCCAGGCACCTTTCTCTTCAGCGGCCCAAGCCTCAGGTCGACACGTTCGTGGAGTATCAGTAACCCGACATCGAGGCTTCCGAGCTTGGCGGAAACTGGCAGTGAAGCGATCTCCCTCCGTCGCACACATTCGGAGTCATTCTCGGCCGACGGCGTCAGCTTTCTGGACGAGAGCATACTTGAGCCTCTTGCAGAAGATGGCATTACACGGAGCATGTCTGATGTTCTCTTGGGCATACATACCCCAACAGAGGAGATGGAGCAGCTGATCATTGAAGACTCCGATAAGGATAGCCCACAATTGACTGAGCACCAACAGCGTATCTCATCATCCAATGATCTCCTCTTCGATGCTAGTCTTCTAGCCACCCTAGCGTCCTACCTTGGCCCCTCGAGTCGCAATGCGATGAGACTGACGTGCCGATCTTGGCACTCGGCATTGAGTGGTCCTGCTCCCTCCAACTCAATGCCAGTCTGTAGTGGACCAACCGAGATTCTCCAGCATATCTACATCTACCTAAGCCCCAAGGACTTCAACGCTGCCCGCCATACGTGTGGAGCCTGGATGCGAGCCAGTCTTGATAAAAAGCTCCTAACGATCATGCACAAGCGCGGGGGCTGGTGGAGCAGTGCCGACGTGGACCTGGACAGGAGGAACGGCACCCCCACATTCAGCAAAACCACAAGTGACGAGTGGTTCCTAAGCCGACGCCTCTCACGCGAATGCTCCTTGTATTCTAGGTGGACTGGCAATGGCCTGAACTCCCTCGGGAACGATGCGGCAATCGTAGAAGTCGCAGCGACTGAATTTACAGACCTGGCCAATGGATATCCAGGGCCCGAAGGCCGACTAAGTTCTGGGCTGATATTCACAACAAGCGTCTGCGGTCGGCTGTTATTGGTTGCTAGAGAGACCCTGATATTCGTCTACGAGCTTCAAGGCTCCATTCTTCGACCAGTGACAAGTGTCGGCTGCCCTAGGAGAGTCCTCTCCATGAGCATGGACATGACTTCAGGAAGAAACGCAATCGCTGGTCTTTTAGAAGGCAGGATGGGTATGGTATGTGAATTACAATTCGAATGGAGTCATAGCGATACCTTTTCGGATAGTCATTCTCAGAGACAAGACAGCTTGCGCCCAAAGTCAATGCCGTCTATACAAGAAAGTGATTACAGCGACTCCGGACCGAGCATGGCCCCGGCGGATCGTCCCACATCTCATCTCAGTGAAAGGAAAGTTGATAACAGACAACAAACGTTGTTCAATTCTATCCACGTGAAATCCAATCACGAATCCATCTCCTTACAGAGTGCGAACGATCCGGATACATACGGTCAGAGTTGGATCAATCATACATGGAATATCAAACTTGGAGGAGCACCGACCGTTCAAGAAAGCTGTATACATGCGAATCCAGTCTTCGGATGCGGCCGTGCAATCCCAGTTGAGACGGGAACCTCTACATTCTACCGCCACCTTTGCTCTGAAGATGATCCGCCTCGCAGTGTGGCGATCTGTCCACAGCGCCGATGTGTAGCCTTCGGATGCTCTGCGGGTATCGAGCTTCACTGGGTGGACGCTCTCACCGGACAAAGCCTGAGTAGGTGGTTTCCGCTCACAGCGCCATCGGACTATCTCTACTTCCTCCCCCCTCGTCCAGGATTTGAATCGGCCAAAAAGCTTCGTCTAATTTCAAGTGCGGCGCACCCCGATGACCGGCCAGCCATACGTCGTAAATTTTTCACCGGTCGGCCAACCCTGAGTTCTTTTTGGGGATCGTTTGGATTTGAGCCTCCTGGGAGTCGTGCCAGTGCATCATCGTGCGATCACTATCGTGCGGTACCTCTGAGCGATGGCCACCATATTCTTTTCACCGACCCTCCCACAGGGCGCCTTTTCCTAGGATGTGACGCACCCTTGGGCGGACCAACGAAACTACTCCGCAAGATTAAATTCATTCCACCGGAAGAAAATCAGGTACCACGATTATACACTGCTGCAGCCGACTTGTCTTGGGGAGCTCGTGTAGTCGTTGCTTTCGACGATGATATTGTCGTCTACAGTGTTCCGCCAGATGTTCTCATGTTGTCGAAATTGGAGCAGAAGGCAGATAGTTGGGACGTGTATACATCGCCACCATTCTCCACAGAAGGCCACGCGAAGGATCACTGGCTCGATTGGTGGGACGAACCCCATATTCCGGAGCATAGTCCCATTTGGCCGCTTGCCCTCCGAGGAACCCACCTCGGTTCGCTGCGAAGTGTCTGCGAACTCTCGGTTTTCACAAACCCTGACATCACCATCTGGGCATTCTCGTTTGCACAATCAACGACCTGGCAACTGCGGGGTACAGCCGAGCCTCTAGAGCGATCACGTCGATATATCTGTCAGACCGGCATTGTTCATGAGTCCTATTCTGTCGACAGAGACGGAGACATTGTCATGGCCGATCACTATGAGTCGAGTTCACGCACAAGCAGCAGCCCGGAGATTGTCCATGGCGGGGTCGCCGAGTTCGACGGCCATGGATCCCAAGTCCTTGTCAAGCGCCTTCCGAAGGCCCTTCATATTGATAATGATGAGTGGGTCGAGCTCATTGATGCCGGTTCTGGTGGCTGGTACGATACGGATGGCGACGTAATTATTTTTGGAATGGATGCTGAAGACCGACTTGGATGGCAAGATGAAGATGAGGACTATTGAGTGTGATTTTGGGTATTCTGAAGTTGGAGAGCGGTGTTGCCAATTTCTTCCCAAGACTCTTGCTCTTCTTATTGTTGCCCTATTGCTTTGTATTGTTGTAGATTTTGTTTAATGCTCTACCTATGATTCACAGATTCTGTTGTCTCAAGCGGAACTCTGATGTTGCGATTGTCATATTCAATTTTGGAGTTAATGTTGTGTTGCGATATTGAAGCTCGAGAAACGCCAATCCGAAATGAACCTCTTCTTTCCAAAAGTTCATGAATGGTCGAGCTCTCGGACCCAAAACATGGCGAAATAAGCATTGTTGAGTATCGGAATCTCAGGATCTTAGAAAAGTAGTAATGCCGTCGAGATACCGGGGAAGAAGTTCCCTTAGCATGAGATTGTTGGATCAGCCTCATTCGTCACAGAGGCGTTGATGAATCACTACTCTCCTACTTCATCAGTGCGTATGAAATACATGAGATGCACACGAAGAACATTATAAATTTCTCCATCGGGAAGCATGCCGTAGTATTTCCCTGCGTTCATAAGGCCATCTGGGATAGTGATCTTCAGGTGGGTCGTCATCTTCATATGAAGCCTGGAATCGGAAAATGCTGTCGATTCATCCTGCTCTCTCGATGCACGTGGTTCTTCTAACACAATCCTAGGATACCACTTGTCTGATTTATTTCATGATAGCATGACACGACACGTTCATGCTGGGTACACATGACTGGAGGCAAGCCACGATGAGACGGGTACCACCGGCAGTTCCAATTCATTCGGTCCGATGAAGTTTCCACCGAGCAGCTGGAATCGGCTGACAATTTTGCCCATTCAGGTTATCTCAAATGCGGGGTCAACTTTTGGACTGGTGAGCTTCCTTCGTTGTGACAGGTCGTTGATGCATGCACTGCGTTAGATGAACCAATCCGAGCGAACCACGAGGCCTTCTGCCTGGCCTTGGAAACTTCGTGGCATACCACCCTCAAAGTGAGGCTGAAAATCATGGGCGAGGAAAATTATAATGAGCTTCTCCGACTGGACCATGCAGGCCGAACCACTGCTTCCCGCTGACCTCGCGCTGGCAGATGACCAATTTCTCGCTCGGGCAGCTACTGATACCATCTCACAATCTTGCCGATACCTACTTGAGTTCCTCGCAAGGCTTCCTCTGTGTACTTTGACTCTGCATAGCGTCATCGGATACTCTGAACAAATGTCTACCCTTAGTCTAGCCGAGCTCGAAACGTCTCTTGGGGGACTCAGCCTCAACGTGCCCCTCCCCCAGTTTGATACCGCCAATGTTCTTGTCAACCCGCTCGACATATTCCGCACCTACCTCGCCGACATTCTTTGTGAGATTGCTGAATGTGACCATGCGGTTGCATACAGCTCAATTCAGCCGTCAAATAATCTCTCGCTCGGTGACGTCGCTGTTATCCTACCAAAGTTGTGTCCTGGTGGGAACGCCAATGAGATTGCGTTTGATCTGATAAAGAAGGTGAGGGACCTCATGACTTAAGCTATAATCCCCAAACACATCTTATAGGAGCTGATGATTTCGTACCAGTTTCCACCATGCCCGCTTTTCCAACTGCCATTCCCCGATGGTGTTCATCTACGAATCATGTTCGTGGACGAAATGCTTCCACGTCTCGTACTCCCGTTCATCAGCGACCGTAAGGAGGCCTACGGATGCAATGCAAGTCTTGGTCTTCAAGACCCATCGTCGCCAGATTCGGGTCGAAAGAAGCTTGTCGTGGAGTTTTCCTCTCCGACAATCACAAAAGAATTCGAGGGCAAGCATCTCCGGAGTACCATCATTGGCGCATTCGTAAGTAAAATGTACCATGCGATGGGATGGGACGTCACCAACGTCAATTACCTTGGAGACTGGGGAAAGCCTATTGCACTGCTCGGGGTTGGATTCGGAAAGTTCGGTTCCGAGGAAGCTTTAGAGGCCGATCCTATCGGACACCTTCTCGAAGTGAACCACAAGATTACCGAACTGTTCGCGCCAGAAGAAGCGGAAAGCAAGAGAGTCCGCGATGAGAAAGGCGATACTGCCGAACTCGAGAGCCAAGGACTCTACGCAGAACGGAACGCATTCTTTAAGAAAATGGAAGAAAAGGATGAGGCAGCTTTCGCGTTCTCGAAACGAGTCCGGGACCTCAACATCGAATATTATACGAAGCTCTATGCTCGATTAGGTCTCACCTTTGACGAGTACTCTGGAGAATCTCAAGTCGGCCAGGAGACGATGAACGAGGTGGAACAGTTGCTGAAAGACAAAGATGTCTGTGAAGAGAAGGATGGATCCTTGCTCATTGACTTCAAGAAGCATGGTATGAAAGCAGGAGCCGGTATAATCCGAGACCGGTCCGGTGGCAGTACCTACCTTCTTCGAGAGCTTGCCGCTGTACTAGAGCGGTCACGAAAGTACCAGTTCGACAAGATGATCTTCGTTGTCGCCGCGGATCACAACGTCCACTTCACTCGCGTCTTCAAGATACTAGACCTGATGGGCATGCCAGAGCTCGCCAGCAAGGTGCAACACGTCAGCTTCAGTGACATCTCGAAGATGAAGGAGAAACTTGGCTATGGCCACCAACCTAACGAAATCTTCGATCAGTGTGAGGCTGCGATGGTGGAATCACTGAAGGCCGAGGAAGAGAAGGCACAGCTGCTCGGCGCAGGGGAAGACATTGCAAAGGCGATCGGTATCACCGCCCTTTCCGCACAAGAGCTTGCGGCCAAAAGGGGAACTGATCATGCCTTCGACATTGAAGGAATGACTTCCTTCAAATCCGGTACGGGCCCGGACCTACAGTATTGGTACTCGAGACTACGCTCCCTTTCAGAGGAGCATCCCGAGACTGGTGCTCTCACCGACGAGGACTTCGAGTTTCTCGCAGAAGAAGATCGAGCCAATTTACTACGGATCCTCGCCCAGTACCCCGACGTTACAAATGCGGCCTATAAATCTCTTGAGCCCTCCAACATCATCGCCTACCTGGTCGGTGTCACTGACCAGCTTGCTGCGTGCTTTCAAGACGAAGAGGCCGGGGCTGCCGTCACGCCTGCGAAAGCGGCCTTATACGATGCCGCCCGACAGGTCCTGAAGAATGCGATGAACATCCTTGGACTTAAACCTGTTGCAAGTGCAGGGCATGCTCGCGCCGACACTCCTGTACAGGATGAATGAGTTTCTCTTCGCTACATACTTTCCCTTCAACGTCCCATTATCATATTTCCTTGAATATGTCGAGCTATCTTGTAAATTGGATTTTCTACATGTTTCCTATGATATAACGACAAAGCGCACAGGGGGAATCAACTTAGTCACGAACTCTCTCCAGCTCCTATTGAATGTTTCCGGGTATGTGGGCACGAGAATGACGCCAGCACATGTAGAATGAGAGACTGTTCCGTGAGATCTTTTGGATGGAGTTTCATATGGAGCAAACTATCAATTTTCCGTTATCGCTCTCTCTGGTTCTATGTTTTCCTATTTATTCCACGTTAAATATACATCACAAGATAGATGATGGGACGGTCATTTCGCCCTTTTTACGGGCAAGATATCTACAATCAGTACGCGTATCTTGCATTTGAAAATGCAATCAAGGCTACCTTTGACTTCTGCGAGTCCGTTCCAAACTCAAGTACCCGGGATTGGCAGTGCAACCGGCTATCGAAACTGTTAAGATCATCTTGACGTCACTGGGTATCTAATTCACAGGTATCCTTCAAGCCCTGTTCATTTTCCGGGGTCTACAGCTCTAACAGTGGTTCACCTCTGTCCTTGTACAACTTTGCAAGAAGTGCTACTTCTCTACTTGCTTCAACTCATCGACTTGGAAATAAGGGTCTTGAGTCAACAATTCTAAACTCTCAAGTTATCCCGATTCGGTCGAGTTTAGGTCCAGTGGACATGGTGTATCCTTCGTGATTTATTATTTATCGTTATTATCAAAGTTTCCGCTGACGAAGACTACCAGCACAGCCGCATATGCTGCACTCGCTGCAAATACTTCTTGTCATCTAGCACTGGTGAGTCCGCCCACACTTGTCGCCAAGAGAGTTGTGAGGCCAGCAATTATTCCAAGCTTCGCTTCTGATCGCTTTATGAGGTAGTTATTAGCCCGTGATGGCACCAATTAGGAGTACGGCAGCGACCAATATCGCAATTAAAACAACAGTCCACTTCACATGTGACTCGAGGAAGTGCTAGGTTGTATCGCGGGGGTCTGGATATGACTTTCCTTGTTGGAGAGGGTGACCTTAGCGTTCTTTTATGTTACTGCTCGACTGTTCATGGCTAGCTCCTTGGCAGGTCCAGGAGTATATAGTTAGCTTTCGCTCGTTACTACACAATCAACGCAGTTTCCCTCCATTTCCTCAGAGCCAGCCTGCTCTGAAATTTTATCCATTGCGTCACTTCCAGATGCACTTAAGATTGGTTGCATTGTGACTGATATTGAAGTGTTGAGTGTAGGCTATTGAGCCTTCCCAGCATCATTATTCCAGGCCCTGGTTTACTGCTCGAGTCCTCAAATGTCGAAAATGATTTCGGTTCGTTGTCTGAACAAGAAGAGCCGCAAGTCCGATTAACGCAAGATTTTCTCTTTACCAAGACCCATGGAAGGTGAGGTTGCAGATCCCAAGATTGTTTCAACTCATCCTTTTCCTGATTTCGTTGGAGGATGGCCTTTCACTCACGGATCTTGACTGAGCGTGAGATGAAAGCCCTGTCGGAGGTGGGGTAGAGCTGGCCTCTTCTACTGTGTTGATGACTCGAGTCGCAGTAGCAATATTGGTCTCTGGGGCAAAAGTTCCAAATCGACTCTCATACCGCTTTTCAGTAAGTAATCGCAACTCTGCTCCAGACATCGTGCCGATGAGTTGTGCAGAACGATCCTTAGATACCGCTTTCTTGACATCAAAAAGGTCAGCCAGAGTATTTGCTACAACTTGATCGCTGTCGCCGTCAGCGATTGCCTCCCCTACTCTATAGATCTTTTGAGGCGAAGCTTCACTTGCTTCCTTGCATACCTCAAGACACTGCTTGAAAGCGTTCATGTCTTTTCGCCAGCGCGATCTCTCCTTCTCATCTTCCGGATTATTTTCAAGGATCAAAGACTCTAGACGATTCCGGAGATTCCCGATGATGTTTGCGAAACGATCTCGATCTTCATCGAGAGCTTGACGTGTGAGCATTTGTGCCTCGAAGCGACTGTGGTGGGGATCATCAAGGGGCGCCTCCAAGACTGGGGATTTTCGAGAGGATTCCAAAAACTGTCTCGCCCCTTCGCAAATTCGAAGACATTGCATGGTAACTTCCTTTTCGTCGCCTAAGTTGATGCTTGAAGTCGAGGAGCTCGGATTCGAAAAGCCTTCCAATTTCTCATCAACTCTTTGCAAATGGATGTTGAGATTGTGCATCGTGTCTTGGATCAGTTCATTGTATTCTTTCCAGGCTTCTTGAGAGACCTTGGCCGCGCGTCTGAGGAATTGTCAGCTGGTTCCGTAGATGCTATTGTTGACGCACATGGTGACCAGGCCAAGACCAACTGCGATGGTCGATTTATACCCAGATATTGTATCAATGAATTCATTGATATCTCCACGCATGAATTCAAGCTTTGCCCAATCTCGAATCCCGGTCTTCGACTTCTCGTTAAATGACCGCATCGACTGCTCGAATTCTTGGCAAACATCGCTGCATCTGCCGACAGGGCCCGTGAGAAGCGCCGAGATAGATGCCTCTGCTTGGATTGCTTCTTTCAACGAGTCCAAGATGTTGCTGACGTCTCGCAGCTCATTCTGAAGCCTCTGCAGAGTCTTGTCGCGGCCTTTGTAGCGTGAGACAGTATCATTGAGCGACTTCACTGACTGCGCGGCGGCGGTTACGATAGCCAACACCGACGCAGTGATGCTTAAAGGATCTGCCATCGGAGGGAATGCATATAATGTGAGATGTGAAGTAGCGTTGATGTTGCAATGAGGAGACACTGAGGAGTGAATAATGTAATGGTAAGCGGGATTGCTGGCTACTTTAAATAACCCATGGCCCTGGCAATCTGCTACGGCTGATAGGCTAGATAAGCGCTGTGGCTTTTTCATAAACTCAAGATTTTCCCAGAGCTACAGGCGCCCGTGGGAGTTAAAACTTGGGCATGCTTCAGGCGTTGTTCTATTGTAGGAGTTGGACTTGATATACAGGTAGACATCGCCTTCAACTCCGTTTGTTAGGTACTCTTACTTTCCAAAGTTCTGCCCTGCCTTGCGTGATGCGGGCTCCTAACGCTACTGTCACCACGCGCACCAACCAGAATCAATGACCAGACCCGCACGTAATATGATCCCATGATGCGCTGAGACTACTGTGAAATCCGGCATAAGTGAGATGACTGGTCCGCGCACTGCGGGGATGCGCTCCGGATGCTTATAAATGATAACATTCCAAATCTGTCCTAGCTTATATAGAAATTTCACCACTCTGTGGGACCGCCTTCTGCGTCAATCACATCCTAACATCTCTGGTGCATAGTGTTCATAAGCTCCCTCAAAACCCTGACACCTGTTGAGTCCTATGCCTCCTGTACTATCCCACGTAGTTGATCGTACGTCGGCTGCCTTCTAGCAGGAAGATCTGGGTAATTAGACTCTATATAATCCTTCATCTTGTTCTAAACAGTCTCAATTGGATTGAGACCTGGCGAGAACGCTAGCCAAAAGATAGGATGGATATCCCTTAACGTAAACTCCTCTATAGTGTAAGCTAAAGAGTGACCCAGTGCTCTGTCTTACATAAATTAGAGGTAAGGATTAAGGCGTAGGTACCTATCTACTAAGGGTACGATGCAATCATAGCAGCTCTCCTTGTTAATACTCTTCCACTCCTTCTCCCAAAATAGACAGGGGCCTTTTAAGATTCCTAGGAAACAGCCCCAGAATTTCTATCCACGCTTCTTACAGATCTTCTCAACGATAGAGTGAGGATCAAGCTCCTCCCCAGGCTTCCTTGTAACCCACTGCTTTCAGTGGCGACCTCCAGTTACCCAGGTCTTGTCACTCCACAAGATCCTCCACCACTGCCAGGGCTCCCAGTTAAGGTGAGCTTCTTTAACCTCAGTAAGTGGAGGTTTGGCAAGGGCTACGCGGCAACTATACCCCCTTCGTCTTAAGGCGCTCCGTATAGAGTATTCTCCTACTCCCCAAGCCTAGAAAGGACCCTGCGCGAGGGCTAGGTAGCTCATTTGACGACCCTTACGAGATAATCGTATGAACTCTTCGAGCTCGTCGACTTGAGCATTTATGAGCCTTGGTGGACGGCCAGTACGCTTCTTAGGAGTGACGCGATCGCTTGTAATTGCGCAGGCAACCTGTCTCTAGGTGAATTTAAGAAGGCTAGCAATGAAGGAATAGGTATGGCTGGCGAGACGTAGAGTACGCACTTGTAGGCGCTCGTCGCGAGAGAGGTATTGATCTGATTTTGGCGTTGATAGAGGAGACATTTTAATAATGCAGTGCTAATGCAGTGCTGATGCAGTGTTGATGCAGTGTTGATGCAGGACGCGACACGAGTACACGCGTTTCTATCTAAAATTATACAGGTTTAGATGTATTTTTATCGCTAGAGAGTTCCTGGAAATCCATCGCGCATCCCTGCAGTGCGCGGACACGGGTCAAGGCCCTCTATATATATATATGCGAGAACTGCGTGGGAGGGGCGGAGCTTGATGGTGTCAGAAAGGACCGCCCAGTAGAGAGCGCGCCGTGCCACCGGGCAATGGGCGACCGCAATGCCAGGAAGCGCGTAGGGGCATCTGGACAAGGCTCGTCTTTACAGGCTTCTGGACGCCGGAGTGAGCGGGCGGACCCAGGGGGGAACGACGCCATATTGAAGGAAGGAAAAGAAAGCGTAGATGGGCAGCTCCAGGGTTGGTCAACTGAGGTGTGGGCGTTTGGAGGGGAGAGCTGGTGTTAGCTCCATCGTCACAAGACCATCGGAAACGTAGGATGAGGCAGAACTTGGAAACGATGACAGCCAGTGCTCGACGGGGTCGGCACGGTAGAACCACGAACGCCGACGTTGGCTTGGCGGACAGCGGAAACGCCTGCCGTGGAGACTTTCCTCTGAGCGGCCAATGGTCGCGAAGGATTCGCGAAAGAGGGTCGGTTCCCAGTGGAAGACGGAGTGCAGCCAGATCTTTGGAGTCCTCAAGCATGTGTCTTGTACTTCCACTCACTGTTGCATTCGTGCCTGGTGTTCCGAAGAAAGTTCGGTGGATTCCCAAAACGCGGCTGCTACGATGGTCGAGCTTGCATATGCTAGCCTGGAAAGGAAGCGCTTCGTCTAAGCATTGTCAGTACACACGTGGCAAATGCCTACAGTGTGCCTTACTTATGGTACTCTTTCATTTTATATTTAAGGGCGATTTGAAGCATCATCTTCTCATGCTCTGGGTTACCCGGATCTTTCGCACGCTCCTCGTAACTCTGCCATCGAGCTAGCGATAGTTACTAAGAGATCTGGATCACCGCTATTCCTTACTAAAATATCGACTCGGTCGATCTTTGTTTATTGGGAAATAAGCTGGCTCTGCAAATTGAGCAAATTCCGAACACATAGTTCATCAAATTTCCGAAACACATACGATTCGTTGTCCGGGTCGTGGGCGATCCAAGCGACGAGGCTGAGATAGCCGTCTCGCTGTATTCCCTTTTTCGGGTCCGACCTCCTGCTTGATGCCGAGATTTGGCTGTTGCAACAATGGAAATATTTTCCGAGTCGCTGAATGCGTTCTTTTCGGAGTTCTTGGGTTCGCAGCATCGGGGAGGCTCGACTGTGGGCGTTGTACTACGACACATATTACATTCTATACCATGATGCCATAGCAGGCAGAATCGCCCCCACCAAACGTACACATTCACATGCATTCTTAATCGTGTAACACAATTTGCCAATAGCAATGGCCTTGCGTTCGATCTACTAGCTATGAGCTTGATCCGTCGCACAGTTCTCAATCTTTCATCTCTGCTTAGCACGGTGCCCTCCCCGGCCACTCGCGTGATCGCGACGATAGACGACAACGACAACAAAAGCATGCAAACGATTAGTATCCTCAAGAGAAAACGGCCCCATCAACCCCTCCTTAGTTCTGGGCCTTCCTGTTGTCAAGTTTGGCGGCTGAGGTTGCGGTGCTGTTTAGCCATATAAGCAATAACTAGACAACATAGAAAACTTCCAGGAAAAGCTTGGTATCACAGCTCGATTGAGCCTTGTAGCCATCGGGACGTGGATCTCATGGTTTGGAATCATAGAGTCATCTTCCGCCTTGTGCGAGTAGGGCATTGATTTGGTCTGATTGAACCAGTCAAATCTAATTTACTTAGCCAATTTTCCATCGTTCGGTAAGGGCAGAAGGACAGCTGTTCTTCCTGAAATGCGGCCTTTCCGGGTAGCGGACTTGGACCCACCCCTTTTTGCAAATACAGAACTCAATATAGACCCACTACTTTTGGCAAACTATCTTGACCCATTCCCTTTCGCAGCAGACAACACCCCCTATTTCCACCCACCCCCTTTGACCAACAACGAACTCAATGTGGACACATTCTCTTGGGCACGACTCCCTTTGGAAAACGGCGAACTTCATTTTGACCCACTCTTTGTGAACGCCCTTGAACACGAACTGAACCAACCATATGAGTGGGACGAAGAATGTCTATCTGGTGCCTCTCGCGACCATAGCTTCCGCGCTGATGGCGAAACAACGCTGTCACGGATCAAAAACTTGTGCCAAAAGCATGAGCATTGGATCTTGTTATATGTAAATGGGTTCAGAATCAAGGTCTTTCCCGACAACTGCTTTGCACTCAACGTCGTCTCCGAAAGCTTCGCCAGAAAATTCAGTAAGAAAAGGGTTGCCATCAATCGTACCAAAACCACCAATATCCGCTTACCCAACCGGGATCTCAAACAACCTTCGGGGCCACTCCAGCTGAGGTTCCGATATTTTGGGGAGAAGAAGGTCTTCCGTCGTATGTTTTCTGTCTTGCCGAGCCGTGTATTCGACACAGTCCTCAGCGGTGAATTTTTGCGACTCACGAAGAGCTTCACGACATACAAACAACGTATACAGCGTCAGCATTTCCGCTCAAAGATATCCCGGCGCGTATGTCTGCAAGGTTTCCCAAAGCACAAAGTCATTGGATCTATCAATGGCCAATCGGTTTCGGCGTCTCCAGATACAGGCTCTGATGTGAAAGTTATCTCCGAAGAATATGCTGAACTTTTCAAGCTGGAAATTAAGACAGATATCAGTGAAGCAGAGACTCTAACGTTCAGACTCTAACGTTCATTGATGGTTCAACTGCGACCATAAGGGCATCGTTCACAATGTGGAAAGGAGGTTGGGGCCAGCGCCACAAAGAGTGGAGCCCGCACCATCGACACGTAAACCCACTGAAGGAAAGATGAAGAGTGTCCAGGATTGGGAATATGGCTCGGATGCAGGGTCTACTTCAACTTTCATCTGTGACGTCTATGTTTTGGAGGGACTGTCCTGTCAGTCATCTTGAGTGCAGACCTACTGTATGGTACGAATGCTTTCACAGCTTGCGTAGAGCATTTCCGCGAAGAGAAAGGCAAAGTCCATAAAAGGAAACTAGGGGAGGAAGACGCGAATGTGTGTGTCCTGAAGAAGAAACCTCAGACTACGAGGCAGTGTCCACAAGTACAATGTCGTACGCCAACACTGGCATGGCACAGACTCTATGTCCAACGATACTGCGATTCTGGCCCAACCTGAATGTGAAGAAGCCCGTCGACGGCGGAACGAACTAGACTGTATCGATGCTTTAACCTTGCACGAACAAGCCGCAGCACTTGAGACAGAGCAATTGAGGCAGTAACAATGGCCTCAGCGCAGCTCTGCGCAAAATGTGCAGAACACCTCTCCGCCTCACGCCGCCTCATCACAAACAAATTCTTGCCACAATACTCAAATAAAAACCTCGCAACCTGGCCAGCAGGTATCACTCAGAGCATGTCCCATTCTTCATAGCTCTCTTTGAAGCATTTATCAACGACTGATCGTCGATAGCTCTTGATCAAGAAATTGGGATGAGAAACATCTTGACCGGAGTTGTCGTCCTTATGAATACACGGATTTTAGATCACATGTATGCCCATGGAGTAATCATATTGCACCCGAGCGGATTAAAGTGACATCTTCCACCGATTGTAAACAAATTGGAGCTTTCTCACTCTAAATATGTCGGCCAAAACCACAGTGGTTGTAGCAATGCCAAAAGCTTAACGAATACTATGCGCAAGACTAAAGTTCTCCGCTTCGAGCATAGCTAACGAGATAACTGGATTACTTCTATTTCTAACGCTCGTATGTAGCCGTTGCCCTTCTTGCAAGCCCACAGATATAAACCCGCAGCCGAAAAATAAGGCAGACACCTGCACCACCCACCAGCCATCATGCACTTTGCACCCACAAACGCCTTGCCCAAATGCCCATACAATCCAGAAGTCATGATGCCATGGAAACAAAACCCGCACTCGTAGTCGAAGTGAAAGTTTCCACGATAGGCCAAAGTATCAACGCCAGCCGTTGCAAGGAGGGGCTATATGTGTCGATAAGGCTGAGCCGGAGCCTCAAACACCGGCTGTCCATATTGATTCCTCGCCGGTGGGAGATACGAATTATCAATCTCCACCGCATTATGCTGAGGCGGCGGGCTCTGGTATGCCGGAGGCTGGTACTGCGGGGGTGGAGGAGGATGCAATGGCGCAGGGACTTCGACGGGTCTGGGGCTCTTGTCGGGTAGCTTCTGGAAGCCACCATCGGCCATAGGAAAGGCTTGGGAGCCCGCCGCAAGCTTCTTGCGGTAGCGACGCCGCACGAGAAACCATACTAAGGCTGCAACGGCGAGGAGGACAATGGCACCACCGATGGCGCCGCCTATTAAGGCGACTTTGGAGACACCGGATGTCGTTGTGTTTGCTTCGGTGGGCTGCGTGGTCGAGGTCGATGTCGCGGCTGCAGCAGAGCCGGTGTGGTGCGAAGTGGAGGCTTTGGCACCCGTCGTCTTCGCGTTGGCAGCGGAGGTAGGGGTCGTTCCTGTGTTGGCTGTTCCGGTGGGTGTCTCGATTGGAAGGGTGTAGGATGCGGTGCTCGCGAGGTCTTTGATCACTGTGCCCGTGTCGACGTTGAAGACTTTCGAATCGTCATTGCAGCATGTGCTTCCATCAGAATAGCAGCAATATCTGTTGCCACCGCAGTGAACGAGCTGATCGTAGGTTCCAACAGACCATTCTAATCGCCGTCAGTCGAGAGTTTGCGGCTTTTGGAATCCGAGCGGACTTGCCTCCAGTTTTGCAGTGTTGAAAGCAGTTTGGACTGTTCCACGACTTATCCGTACAACCGCCTCGAAACATGTAATCTGAGCTTGGACTATAGCAGAGACCTGGTTCTGGGTATTAGGGACGGTTCTAGGACGGTTGCAGGCCAACATACCGTTTGATAGGCACTGATCCCCAGAGCTGAGCTGGCAACAGGTTGCGTTCTCCTCATCCGAACAAGGCGCATACACATAATCACTAGGAAACGATCCATCGGGGTAATAGCTTTCCCAATCAGCTAGCTTCAGATTCGTCAAAGGAACTGCTTCTTACCATGATGCATCGACTCTCCACAGCAAACTAAATCCCACTAACGCGCAAGAGAATGACAGAAGTTGGGAGCGCATTGCAAAACAACAATTTAAAAGAGTGACTATGATTACGATACAAAAGAGTGACGACAAGAGTGACGACAAGAGTGACGAGGAAAGGGAAAGAGGGGATCCCATCGAAATAAAGCCGCCATTCTTAGTTCCACGTTCCTGCGTTCAGCTGAGCAGCGCCTCAACGCCAAACTCGCTTGCTCAAGCATAACCCGGTCCGATCGTAAAATTTGCCTGCGCCTTCAGGTACCAAGCTATTTTTTCCCTAACTTTCGGTACGATCAACATGCTTTTTCCGTAAAAAAGGAGCGTTTTGGCGAATCGGAGGCCTGCCTGGTCGCATTTGAGACATGGGGCCATCCGAGAAACCGTTTGGAACTGGGGTGTGGATGAAAGCATGACAGGTGAAACCGAAATACGAGTGTCGTGAGGTCGGCGCTTCGACGTGCCTTGTGAGTCGTGATGCCGAGCTCCCCCTGCATCATACGACAGATACGATCGTCATCTCGGAACGATGAGAGTCCGATAATTGATAAGGACATGAAAAAGACAAAGTTGAAGGATGGGAATTTGAAGTGGGAGATGTATCTTCCTTCTATCCCCGATGACCTGGATGGGCGCCACTATAACGCCATAGAAAATCGTCGCCAAAATTGCTCATATGCATCCTCTCAAGCTTCCACCTAGATGGCCAGGAAACTCCGTTTTCGCAGTCAGACCGATAAGTAGATGCTCTCCCTACCACTTCAGAGATCATCTAGATCTAATCGAACCCTTCTCCGCCTGCATCGATACCTTAGCATCTACTCGAGCACATGAGGCTCCTCCTTCGTGCCCATTCCTTCGACATCGTTGGCCCCTCGCTGCTGAAGGGCAAGTTGGAGACGGGATCTGGCAGCGACCAGCTCGGCCTCCGCTATCTTCACCTTGAGTTGAAGTTCGCTGATGACACGGTCGCCAGGAAACCCGGCCATCCTAAGTCGACTCTTAGTACCAGTGTGAGAAGAAGGCCCAGGTCCGTCGGTCATCATGTGCTGGAATCGAGCATGTGAGGGATGCGGAGAGCCAGTGAAAGACGGTGTGACAATGGCGGGAACTGACATGATATCATTGGTCTCGTCGACCGGGCTCTCGTGCTCCGATTTGATGTTGACTTCGTTTCGCAGATTGTACTTAGGGTCGAAGTATGGCGTCGGGGACTCCTCGCCATGGCCATGATAACCATCAGAGTTGTCAGGCTCGAAGTCATCTTGAACCATGCGGCTCTTTCCCGCCTTCTTCTTGCTTGACGCAGCGGTAGACTCTGGAGAATGATTGTCAGCTTTGAACATCATCGTGAACAATCCATGCGGGCTGGGGCAGGTCCCACTTACGCCTTCGTCGTTTTGGATAAGGTCCAAGTTTTCGTTGGCGCTTACCCGTAACAGGACGATCGTGTCCATCTTCAAGAGCCCTAGTCTTCTTCGGCGGTACGATGAACGAATCATCAGTCGAGGTCTCTGAAAAGAACTCCTTCAGCTTTCCCGGCGAGCTGGCCATAGAGGAGACTTCCTCAGCAGCCTCGTATTTCTCCTTGAGCGCCTTGATCTCCTGGAACCGTACCCACGGATGATCCTCGTCATCAGTCTCCGCAAGAACGCGCCGCAGATCGTCTTGGAATACGGAAAGGTTTCCCTTTAGCAAGCGGGAGATGGTGACCAAGTCCTTCAGAAACTGGACACCCCAGTTGCGAGGGTCGCTCTCGGGCTCATCATACTTGTGCTCGCGCCTGTCGCAGTCCCATTTGCGCATGCGGATGTCTTCCGGGATGACGTCGCAGACATCATCGATGTTCCAGTTGGTCGCAATGCCGGGGATCATGCAGTCGACGAGGTCCTGAGTGTTTTTGTTGAGCTTCTCGTAGCGGGAACCCATTGCGACGACGAATCGGCTGCGAAAATTAGCTATTTGGTTTCCTCGAGTTCGCCTTGCTATAATCGTCCGCGGAACGGATTTTTGATGAGGGTGAAGGAGAACTTACCGAGCGCAAGACAATATGCGGGGTTGATATGGGGAGGAAGTTATAGGCGGGAAGGACAAGTAGAGGCCAGGCGGCTGGAATAAGTGAGGTGGAGTGGAGGGTTTGGGGGAAAAGACAAGAGAGGAAGTGCTCGGGAGACGTGGCCGGCGAGACGCTAAATGCTGCTCTCGGAGTCAGCTAGGGTGACGAGAGCAGGTTGACGGCATGCCGTGGGTGGGAGCGGCGGATTTATATCACTGTTGTCTGCAAAATCGAGGGTGAGTGTCAAAGCTCGCTCCCGTTTTTTGGCCTTTACCTCGTCACATTAGGCATTATAGGCAGGATCACATGTCCAAATTGGTCAGTACCATTGCCAGCGCAAGATCTGTGCTTGTTGTTCGTGACCACTTGAGCAAAAGATGCTTTCGTGCCTTGTTACCTTGTGATAAGGTGAATCCATTTTGGGAGTTCAGTAGCCAATTGTTGAACTTGAAATTGGAGATCCGAATACCGTTCTACAGGAGACTTGACACGCTCTAAACGTCTTGCGAAATTAATAAGATAACAGATGGATCTTTGATGGAAAGAAGAAAATTGTTTAGGTGGAGGAGGGAGTGAAGACGAAGTCCTTCTCGGCATGAACACGCTTGCCCGATCTGAAACGCTAGCACGTGCCTTCGCTTCCTCCTTCCCCAGTCGACTTCAACCCCAATCCCACCCACCTGCATCCTCCCGTCAAGATAGATAACCTCAACAATGGCACTCAAGAGGGAACATTCCCCTTCGCCCGCGGAAGAAATATTCCGCTCCGAATCCATCGAAGACCAAAAATCCGTCTTCATCGCCGCTTTCTCCAGCTCTTTTTCCGTCAAGGCATTGCAAGGCTTACCCGAGTTCCGGTCGGCAACGCACCGCATGGCAGCATGGAGAAAACCCTCCCGCCAAAAGTCTCTAATGGGGAAGTCCAAGATTTTGTATGATGTGGGGCATGACGATGATGGGGAGAAGTACGGCGGCAAACGGCTAGAGAACGTGCTGGACTACTGCCAAGTCCAAGGCACCGTCGTTGTTGCCCGTTGGTATGGCGGGCAGAATATAGGACCAGTGCGGTTCACGCATATTGAAAACTGCGCAAAAGAGGCAATATGGAAATTCAAGGTTGTGGATCACGAGGCTAGGAATGAGCAGGCGATCAAGAAGCGGAAGCTTGTGGAGGATGCAATCAAGGAGCATGAAGAGAAGGAAAAGAAGGAGCTGGCGGAGAATTTGAGAGAGAGGGACTTGAACATCTTTGTTCTTAGGGGGTTGCTGGCGGATAAGACTGCCAAGCTCAACGACACGGAGCGGGTTCCCCCAACACCACAGAAGAAGCCCCAGGACTATAACAGCATGCCTATGGAAGCCTTGAGGAGAGTTGACAAAGCTCGAGATGCGAGCATTGCTTTCATATTAAAGCAAATCGACAAGGTTGACGAGGAGTTGCAATTGATTGCCGTACTGGAAGATTCCCCTCAAAACTCCTGGAACTCGTCGGAAGTTGAGAACGAGTCATCAGTAAAACTGGAGAGCCATAACACGAATGATGTGAAGAAATCGGGCCCAAAGGATACCAAAGGAGTTTTCTTCGAGGCCAAGAAAACCGAAAGCTAACAGCAAGACTCGTTATCTTCGTTCCGGAACGAATGAAACTCTACAAGGTGGACCCTCATGAGGACGTCAGTCAAACATCACACGGCGAAGTCCTGGAGCTGCGAGTACAGCCGACATTCAACCACGGGAAGGTCAGCCAAACATCACGTTACAAACCCTCGCAGGGCTGGCCAGCCTCGAAGATGCGAGAACCATCAGCACCAGACAACGTCAATCGACAACCACGAATCCAGCCTGGCGGATCCGAATCCTTCCCTGCTCATGCCCGATCGTAGAAATCAAGCACAACGCGCAACCCCTCCTACTCCGAGACTGTCTTCTCCACTAAAGAAGATCAGACCGACAACGACGAGATGGCTTGGACGTACACTCGAATGATTCGACAACACATTCCAGCCTGGGCCGCCAGCTCTACCGAGACGAGAGAGAGGATTCGGATGTCGAGACTGAAGCCAGGCGCAGAAGGAGTACATAAGGACGTGGTTGTGGGAGTGAACAATTTGGGCTGGTAGCATGCATGGATACTTTGGGCCTCGACTCGAGGACAGAAGATTTTGATGTTGATGCTGCGGTGATTTCTTCACCCGCGGAATGAAGGATTTGCATTCAACGTGCAGTCCATGGAAAGCATTCTTCTGGAGAAGGGACGGGGAGTGTTGCATATATTGCCCGGAGATGAGACCGTCATACTCTTGCTTTGTTGCATTTTTGGTCACATGCGTATACACGCTACGTCTTCTAATTCACTAAAGCCATGGTCTCCTCGCAGATCCAGTGTGCAAAATTGCGGTAATCTCTCCTTTCCCCAAAATTTCGACCCACTCATTTCTTTCGTAGCCCAGCCTCAGCGGGGATGGCTAGCTTGACGGCGAAAATGATGGGAACACGAATGTTTGAATTTTTATATGTTTGCACTGTACATTTGATTTACAGACACTGGCTTTGCGAGCGACGGTCGACTTCATCTGTCCGCAACCCCTTCTTTACGGAAATGTGTTACGCTTTCTCTCTGAGCCCCAAATAACACATGCACACTGCCATGCTTCGTCACCTCAACCCACCCATCCTAACCCATCCCTCCCCCATCACTCCCCTCCTATCCAAACTCCTCCTCCCCACCATCCCACTAATGACTCAAAGTACTCCTCTTCTTCGCCAACCTCCTCTTCAACAAATTCCTGCCGTTCCTTGTCCTCAACCTGCTCAGAAACCCATGTCTCCTCTTTCTCACAAAGTGACTCGGATTAAAAGTATTGCGGGGTCCGCATCTAATCTGTATGCCCTGGAGCGCGGGGTGAGATGAGATCTTCGGGAGGATGTCGAGGGTTTCGGGCCCTGTGCTATGGAGGATGGAGCTGGAGGAGGTGGATGGGGAGGGTAGGGTGGAGGATAGTGGGAGGAGAGGCCGGTGGGGGTTGAGTAGGGAGAATGACCGCACGGGGAGGGTAAATCTGGGGGTTGTAGTTAGCGGAGGGTAGCACGCAATATTAGAGGGAGGATGTACGGACCTGGGGTGTGGTGAGAGCGCGGGTCTGAGGGATGAGGAGTGTGGTATAGAGAGTAAGGCTCCGGGCGTCGATGTTGGTCGTGCGACGAGCCGGAGACAGCGGAATGCGTTCATCGTGGCAGCAGTGTGCGGTCAATTGACCCTCCCGGAGTGTTATATGCTTAGAGCTTTAGAGTTCGTGGTGCGCGGGGCGTGGGCAACAGCTGGACGTTCCGAGCAGAGCACTTGTCCTATGTGGTAGGCCACGGTCCGATGTGCCTGCAAATCGACCTTGGCCCGTGCGCAAAAAGTTCGAGCTCAATTCGCGATCCGACCCGCCAAAATTTCCCTACCTGCCCCGTCCATCTTCCACTCGACATCTACTGCACACCAGCTTTCCCTCACCACTCTACACCCTTCGCCCTCCAGAATCCTCCAATCCTCCAAAATGACGCCCGACGCCCCTCCTCCGTATCGGCACCTAACCAGCATGCCCCTCTCCCTCAGCACTGCCTCTTCCCTCCTCTCCACCTACCTCCTCAACAGCGAAACGCATCCACACCTCCACCCAGACGCGCTCATCGCCCCCGCCGGTGTAACATTCTCTTCGAACGGCGGACCCATGGGCGGCGTAATCATGCACAATCTGCGGCGCGTGGCCGCGGGGCTGCACGGAGAGTTTTTGGAACCTGAGCGGACCCCGGAACCGGAGGAGGAGGGTGAGGGTGAGGATGCGAGGGGTTTTACGGATGGGATGGATGGGCAGACTAGGGGGAAGAAGAAGAAGAAGAACGCGATTGTTGAGGGTGCGGTGCAAGAGGACTGGCAGGATATGTCTGAGTTTGAGCGGCAGGTGGATGGGGCGGAGGGTGGGGAGATTGCGCCCGAGGACACGTTTGTTGCGGCTGGAGGCGATGTGCCGGAGATTCATGTTGATGAGGGAGCGAAAAAGAGGAAGAAGGAGGGTGGGAAGCAGGATAAGGATGCAAAGAAGAAGGCGAAGAAGGAGCGGCAGAAGGCGATGAGGAGGGAGAAGGAGATGAAGAGGGCGAAGAATGAGGATTAAAATGGTCGATACGACTGTGCACGACATCACGGCGCAAAGCGGAAAATTCTGGCTTCACATATTGGCGGTTGTTTTCCATTCGACTGCCGAGTCTACGTTCGCCAAAACCTGCACCTCCTTCCTTTCCGGATTTTTGGATGTTGGGTCTATCACCCTCTACAGATCTGCACCATTTCAGGTCTCCTCTCAGAGCTCCCTGTCTGCCGCCAGCAAGGGCTTTTGCTCGTCCACCGACTTGTCCTGCGATACCTTTCTGTCTCCAGTCCAGCCCATGGCCTTCAGGCGCTCTGTCAAGATTGGGTGCGAGTAATGGAAGCTCGAGTACAGCCAGTCGGCGTCCATGCTCGAGAGATTCTGGATCTGGAGCTTGATGAGAGAAGAGCCTAGCTCTGAGGCGTAGCCAAGGTTGACGGCAAATTCATCTAAAATGATTAGCGAGTTGCGATTGAGGTGGCACCAGGACGACATACCTGCTTCGAATTCCATGCTTCGGGTCATGATGTTCATCAACAGCTTCAGGATGGCATCAGTCGGCGAGAGAATCTCATTGAAGAGCAGGAAGCCGATGAGGACCGGCCGCGACTTGAAGCCAAAGGAGTCGTATACGGACTGGTTGTTGATGAAGACGGAGAAGAGAGCGAATATGTAGAACAAATGAACCTGGCTTATCAAGAGCAGTCGCGTAGTATGACCTTTCTTCCAGTGACCAAGCTCGTGGGCCAAGACAGCCTCGACCTCCTTGTCGGAGCTCTTCTCGAGCAGCGTGTCGTAGATGACGATCTTCTTCTTCCATGGCAGACCGGTGAAATAGGCGTTGCTGTGGGCGCTTCGCTTGCTGCCGTCAATGACTTGCAGCTCGCCAAGCGGGAACTTCAATCGCGACGCCAGAGCTTCGACAGCCTCCTTGAGGGATCCGGGCTTTAGCGGCTCGAGCTTGTTGAACATGGGGACGATAAGAATGGGATAGACGGTGATGGCGGAAACCTGGACGACCAGCATGAACATCCACAGATAGTAGAAGAAGCCCGGGCCGGTCTGCTTGATAATAGACAGGAAAGCACTTCCGATGGGGATTCCCAAGGCAATGGTAAGAGCCTGCCCCTTGAGCATGTCCGTCACCCAGAGCTTGACCGTCATCTTATTAAAGCCGAACGATTCCTCGAGCACAAAGTGATGGTAGTATGACCAAGGGAGTCCGGCGACGAGATCAATCAGGCCAAACAGGTACAGGAACAGTAGCGACTGTGATATTTCGCCAGAGAACCGCGCGGGAGCATAGCGAGCCAAGAGCGTGCCAGCGACGGCCCAGACGGCGGGGTAGACATTGAAGGCGAGGACGGCGAGAGATTTAGCCTGGTTAAAAACACCGGAGAAGAAACTGTATTTCGCTTTGGCACGACCGTATGCCTACACACGGATATGTCTGTCAGCCTGATTTGTTTGTGCGGGGCACGGAGTTGATGTCGGGAAGCCAACGAACCTGGGACTTGTCGAACGTGGACTTTTCGACTTCATTCTCAAGGGCCTTGGGAATGGTGCGTTTATGCAGGACGCGGTATTGGCGGTAGAGAAGCCAGTTCTCGAGAGCGAATTCGGCGAGTGAGAAGCCTACGACGAGATTCTTCCATGGGAAGTATGGCCGGTCGAGCCAGCGGGCCAGACGCTGCTGGGAGTTAATGCAAGCTTCGGGATTGGAGTTTGAGGGCGAATTGTACCTGGAGGAACGCCTGGATCATGGTTGTGGGTGGGGGTGGAGGGGATGGTGAGTGTTTTGGCTGGCTAGGCGTACGTGGAGGACAGTTTGGATGTGCTGCACAGCTGAGCCAACGTGCAGGGGTTCGGCAGCCTATCACGTCACAGCGCGGGACTATCACTTCCTCTGTGGCTACCTCTATAACCAAGCAATTTGTTGATCTGTGTGTTATAGTACTGTCTTGTATTGTTTACTACTTGTTTTTGAGCATTTAAAAGTAGCTTGCTAGTATAATTAACATCTGTAGTTGTTCGTCCACTTTCATGCTTCGTCTTTAAAGCTTTGTAAATTCCACCTTCAACTAGCCCGTCGTGAGGTCCTCCCATGCTATCGTTCCTGTTCGATGCATTCTCTATTCCAATAAGCTAGCTACCAAGTCTGGTTCCAAAATTAACAAGGTTGATTGCCCATGTCGTCTCCTACGTTGGCTGACTACCTGAGATGTGCGGCTTCTTGCTCCCGTTGATATCGAAGCTGAAGGTTTTGCTGAAGCATCCTCGATTAGGAACGTGATCCCAGCTTTTGTCTTTCCGAGACTCTTATCGCCTAAGGTAGATGGTCTTTCATGGTCTAGTGAGGAAGGCGATGGACTGTATGATGGTGCCAGATCTCCTCCATGTGGTATCTCCGGGTCTAGAGCAAAGTCTAACAGCTTCGGAACCATGGCCTCACTGGGAAGGGCGGGCTTGTGCTCCAGATTCCCATTTGCGCTGATATCAAGCTGTGGACGGCCATTTGAAGAATTTTCAGGTGAGGCTTTTTCGTCGAGATCTTTACCGGCTGTAGGAGTGGTGTTGCTAGATTCTGCTGCATCGAGGTCGCATTTAGGTTCCGAATCTAGGTTACGTAGAAGCAAAGAGACCCCATGCTTTATTTCCATCACGTCTGCTCTAGATTATTTCAGCATGGATATAAGACAGCATGAATTCTCCTCACTCACGCTTGGAAGCATTGTAAGAGAGAGGTTAATGCGTTTTGGTGTGATCGGAGTTGTTGCAGCAACTCCTTCAGATTGTCCTCATTCCACAAGAAGCGGATCCTGTCACGAGTCCTCAACCGCCCGGGCTTTTTGGGGTTCTCTTTGAAATGAGAAATATCAGCCATCAACAGGCTATATATTTCTGCACAATTCTTCAACGCTATCTCCAGCACGTCACCCAAGTCCGGCGAACGTTCGATGCGTGCTGTAATGTCTTGAGGAGCATTGCTCAGAAGGCTCTTTAGCTGGACAAGAACGATGTTGATGATCGTACTTTCTGTGGTTATGGAGTTAATGATGGTGGGACATGAGTTTAAACGATGTCGCAAAGACGCAAGTTCTCTGACAGAAAGAACTACTGTCCGACTGAGAGCCAGAACTGTCGCCGATATCGTTAGAGGGTCGATCATCGGAGATATGACCGTCTGGTGGTTCTTCTCTAGGAATATGGTAAATCCTGTCGGCGTGTGGGGTTGAGGGTTTCTGCCTTCGAGCTTAAGAGCAAGTGGAGATCAGCTGAGGTGGCTGAGGAATGTTGGCGATGGCTGCCTTCCACAGAAGCAATACCTATGCTTTGGAAGTCAGTATGTCCGTGCACAAGCTGAAAACCCAGCCTCTCGAATTTCAGAGGATGAACCCCACCATATTGCAACAAAGAGAAGACCGGTTCTGTTGACTTTAGTCGGCCAGATCGCACTTTCCCCCATTATCATGACCCTAATTGAAGGTTCTTTGGCCGCTCGTGAGCATATCGCGCAGATCCGTGCCTCTAAGGGCCTACCGAGGGATGGTACAGACGGTGCAGCGGACCTTGGACCGAATGTCGCAGACTTGGAAGAGTCCTTGAAATAGCAAGTCTACAATTCGTAGAATTTTTGCGTGAATTGCAGCTAACTTGATACCGTAGTCTTTCCGATGACATTTATACTAGCTGCACCCATTTCCTGTTGGAAATCATTCAAAATGCCGATGACAATCTCTACGACAGTGCGGAGCCAACTTTAGATCTCACACTCAGTGGGAGCTTCTTTCGAATAGACTGCAACGAACGAGGCTTCACTCCCGCGAACGTCAATGCTATATGCAGGGTTCGCACAAGCACGAAGCGACAGGCTGACAGTGGCATGCAGTTCATTGGAGAAAAAGGGGTTGGGTTCAAGTCCGTCTTCCAAGCTGCCACCACCGTCTGGATATCTTCGCGCCACTACTCCTTCAAGTTCGACAAGACTCGACGACTGGGCATGATCGCACCGATATGGGAAGACCTTCCGTTGGCGCTAAAATCCGGAACGACAACTTTCTTACTGAAGCTGGACGAAAACTACAATGTGGCAACCCTTCGTCGAGACCTGGAAGACCTAGACCCTAGACTTTTAGTCTTTCTGCGCAAGCTCAGGCGTATAAATATCACCGTAGTCAATGACAACGGCCAGAACATCACGAAGACACTTACCCGTCGTGACACACAAGGATCGATCGTTCGCTTGTGCGAGAATGCGGAGTGCTCGGACTATATCGTGTTATCACACGCAACGACTAATCTTCCCTATGTCGAAAGTCGAGCTGGAATTGAGTCCTCTACTATCCTCTTGGCCTTTCCCATTGGTTCAACCGGTCAGCCCTTGATTAAGAACCAGAAGGTTTATTCATTTCTTCCCATTCGAGATTTTGGTCTCCGAGTAAGTGATGACCAACGCTGCTCAGAGATGTCTCTGACATGGCTAGTTCCTTGTTCATGCAGATTTTCTGCTCACAACCAGTCGAGAGGATATCGATGCTTCCTCCGACTGGAACAGAAAATTGCGTGCTGGCTGTGCTGACGCCTTTCTTGGTGCAATTGAAGCACTGAATGAGTCAGACCTTCGCTATACCTGGTTGCAATATCTGCCTTCGAAGTCCCCGCGAGGAAACTTCTTCGATGACTTCTCTGACATGCTTTTCGAGAGACTATACAGCGCTAAGGTCTTATTAAGTAGTACAGGCATACTATTAGCTCCAAGCGAATCCTGTTATGCCCCACCAGAGTATCAAGATGGCCATGGTTCCCCTCTCATTGTCATGCCCGACGGAGGAACGGGACATCATGTTCACCTTTCTCCCCAATATCAGTTCGATGACTCCGAACATCTCAGGGCGCTTGGCGTTCACTATCTTACGGATACACTGTTCCTTGACGATCTGAAGACTTTCTTGGAAACACATCCAGACCACTTCCGCCAGTCCGAGCCAACATGGCAAGCGAGGCTTGCTGAGATTCTCATCACCTTAGCAATACCCGAGCATGTAAAGTTAATGCGTAGCCTTGAGCTCATACCGCTGTCCGATGGAACATGGATGAGAGCGGAAGACGGGGAGTTCTTTTCGAGCAGCGTTGGAGATAATTGGACCGTTCCTGACGGACTAGGTCTTTCAATTGTAGAGGAACATGCCGCAACGGACTCTGCAAGAAGTCTGCTCTTCAAAATGCTCGGAGTCATTCAGCTCGATACTCAACAAATTTGGCGTCAGATCATACAAGAGCACAAAAAGGACATCCCCAGTGATGGCATGATTTTGCGAGCGACCCTCATCTCACAGCTTGGGTTTTTATTCCTGTCTGGGTGGCGAAATGGACGGTCCGAATTGTCCTGGTTCTGGCTCGAGACGGCGACTGGATCTTACGAGCGCGCACATCGACTCTATCGCCATTCGGACGAACCTTATTCTGCAAGTCATTTCTTCGGCGAGCGTCACCCATCTTGGTTCGCTCACCCCGACCTCATTTCAGCGTTTCCGGATATGTCACAAACGTGGATAGCATGGTTAGGCGACAATCTTGAGGTCGAAACGAAACCACGAATGGTATCCGCAGCAGACGATACCAGATTCAACATCCATCCCGATATGAACGACATGATCAAACATGCAGACTACCGTGATGTTCTGTTGTACCTTCGGGAAAACTGGGCCAATATTTCGAAATGGGTGTTGCCGCAGGACGAGGATGACACTTTTTCCAATGTCGAATACTCTCGGCGACAGCTTCGGGAAAGAATCGGTCGCATGGAGGTAAAATGTCTCGGGGGAAAAGTGATCGAGCTTCGTCGTGCTGCACTACCTATCTCAGGAATCCTTCCCGATGACCCTCTCATCCAATCCGTCGTTGATGTTCCAGAATGCGACGACCCGAGATGGAAGCTCCTGCGCCACTTTGGAGCAGGGCAAGATCGTTCCGTCCGCAGTTATTTATGCTTGCTGGAAGACTTGTCGGGAACTAATCCGTCTTTGAGTGAGGTAACACATATCTTGGAGCAGATTGAACGATTCTCCTCAGAGGACGAGACTCAGGTCAGGTAAGATATCGTCGCAATGCATTGATTCCTTACTGAAACAATCCGGCTAGGAACATGTTCCGATCAAAGAAGGTGGTGTTCATACCCGCAGTCCAGGGTAACGAGCCCCGATGGGTGAAGTCGACAGAGTGTGTTTGGGATGGTCCTGCGTTTCTTCGGGAGACGGCGGTCTTGAAGGAGACATATAGCTCTCGCGAAAAGCTGTTTCGCGAAGTTCTCGGGCTGCAGAACGCAAACACTGCCGAACTAATCCTAGAGGTGAAGGGGTTGAAAGATGACGATCGGCTGGATCACTTTCGCGATATCTTTTTGAGTTTAAACTCGTGTTTGGTTAAAAGTGGAGGATCCCCCAAGGTGCTCTCGCTCAAATTACTGCGAGTCTTTCCGATCCGGCTGCCAAATTCGCTCAAAGAATTCGACTACTTAGGCAGTGGCGAAGAGGACAAAATTACTTGGTTCATACCTGACCGAGCACACCTTGAGGCAGCGTTTGCGACTAAGGCGCGTCTCCTAGCATTCGGTGTTGACGATATCGCGCGAATGGATAAGGTGTTCGCAGCCGTAGGTATCGCACCAGATCGGCTGCTTACCACTGTTGCCAAAAGTTTCGCATCGACGTCAGCTCACCACTTTCTGGAGGACGAATTTTCGAGAACATTACGTGGGAAGGCCACCTTCATTCTTCGGTAAGTGACTAAAGGCAAGAACTTACGATGACGGGACGTAAATGAGTTGATTGTATGGCAGCTTAATATCTCCCGACGACCTTAGTCACAATCCCAACTGGTCAAAACTCCTAAGCACTTTGCGGGTATTCACATGCGAGACGGTCACTCAAGAATGGTCTCTTCAGTGCAGCGATGTCAAGGTCAGCGGCGTCCCCTCTCCCGGACATGTTGCGCTCGTTGAGGATAAGGACGATATTCGCGTTATATTCTCGCAAGGAACATTCCGCAATCTCATCTCGAGACGCGAATTGACCGACAGACTTTGCGAGTTCTTCAAGATCCCGGGGAGCCGGGCTTCCTACCTGTTAGATATTCTTTCTGAAGACGATCATGCTCAACTCAGAGAGCTTCTGGAAAGATATGGTGTACCTCAGCTCAGGCCAGAAATAGAGGAAAGTCTCAATCCAAATAAGCAAAGGTCATCAAGTCCATCCTCAATCGCCAGCGACAAAACACTTCGGCTAGCGGATAAAAACGATGCTGTTGGAAAGAATCAGCAGCTTCCTCAACGCCACGGCAAATCCCCGCGAGGAGAAAGGTTCGACAGGCAGCCCAGGAAGAGTTCGGCTTTTATCAAAACCGGAACCTCTGGGTCGGGACACTCCAGGCTCTTGATCGTTGAAGGGGAACTTTCGGAAAATGCAGATCACGTCCATATAACACGGCATGCGGGCTCGAGTGCTTGCAACACAGGAGTCAAAAACACCAACGATAGCATTCAAGAGCGGGGTGCTAAGAAGGTGAGTTGGAGAAAATCCTATCACAGAAACCTGTGCACTGATAGAGGACGAATGCATAGTTCGAAAACATACTCCGGAAGGTCCTGAATCCTGAACCCGAAGAAATGGCCACAGCGGCCAGTAGTACCACGATCTCCGGAGCACCCCCTTCCTTCATCTTCCAAGATACCCTCGGCCGCTTTACTGACTGGCTGATTCAGAGAGGCTATCCTATCCCTGCAACATGGCAACCACCTCCCTGTTATCATGTTCTGGTGAAGACGACGTCTGGAAATCTTTATTCTGAGTTCGAGCTTGGAAATTCGGAATTAGAAATGGCAAGTCCTGCATGATTCGCCCTTTCGGACAAGGCACTAACGATGTTGTCCATAGGCACGGGAATATAGCGAATTCACAAACGACTCCGAGGCCCGTCCAGAGAAGGTTTTCATATTGATTAGAATTTATGATTTTGATACGAGACCGGGAATCGGTGTGTACCTCGATCCGTGGGGCGCATATCTAGATGGATACCTCCAGCTCAAGACCCGGACTCCCTATTCCTGCAAGATAGTTGAGTCTTAGCATACATTGTAGTTCTCTTCTCATGTACGGTAGAAACAAAGTCGTTGCGAAGATTCGAATGTGCCACAGAGTAAGCCAACATTGGCTTTGCAGCTGCGTCCTGTCGTTAGTCCCGGGCCCCCCTCCGTCGCCACAAAAAGTCCATGTGGCGGAGCGAATGCGTGCCCAACATGGTCATCTGAGAACTCGGGTGGTACGACGACTCGGGGCTGACGGAAAATACCAGAATAGCGAGCGATTTATCGTGGGCTGGCTGTTGCTTCAGACGGTGTGTGGACAGGGACAAGGCGTATGCAGCGTCGCTGAGGCCGGGTTCAGCTCCACGATAGCAGCAGCCCACGCAGTTTACCATGATTGGGATGGGACGGAGCCTCGGAATGCAGCTGGCGGCCCTGGATGGCCTTTCCAATGCCCCATGGATGGATGCGGGTCCCGCCAGATGGAGTAATTGCCGGCAGTTTGGTCGAACCTGGCAACTGAGGTGAAAGACGGCGGGTGCGGGTGGTTGAAGGTGGAAGCGGAAAAGATAGCCAATCACGAAAAGGGGCTTAGCAGCCATGGGGAAGCATCAGACGCAGGGCATGACGAAGCCGCACAGGTGCCCGTGTTCTTCTGCAAGAGACACGGCGGTCGCTGCGACGTGCCCTCGACAGCCGCCAAAGCGCACGCGCTGGTGGTACCACATACATGTCGAGGAGCTGACGGGCGCCGTTGACGGGCGCCGTTGACGAGCGTGACGAGGTTTCCAGAAGCAATGGCCAGGATTGTGGAGACTGAGGCGTCGTTCCTGCAGCACGGCAAGGCTCGGGCGATGATCCAATGGCGCTCGCCCCCCCTGTCACAAAGCCCAGGCCGTCGGACCTTCTCCTGCCCATGACCAACACCACAACTGCCCCGGATTCGAATCCAGAAACTCAACACAACATTTCCTCCTGAGCCGCCGCCCGCTAGAACAATCGCCCTCTTGGAAATCAGCACACACGCATGACCGTCGTGAACATGGCAGGGAACGCTTCTACGCGTCGCAAGACCTACGATGCCCCTGGTAAGCTGAGCTTGTCGTCCCAGGGCTTCTGCAGCCTGCATCAGCCCTGTCTTGGTCTGCGCCGTCACTGACCACCACTGTTGCCCAGGCTCTTTTAAACCGCGCACCACGTCCCACTCGACCCAAACACCGGAGCACTCGCCCACCGAGAGCATGACTTCGCTATTACTCCCTCAAAGACCCGCCAACGGCTCGTCGAGTTCGAATGGCCACCCTGCTGCCATGACGCGGAAACACTCGACGCCCATGATGCCCTCGTTCATGGTGTCTGCGCCGGGCAAAGTCATTGTGTATGGAGAGCACGCCGTCGTGCACGGCAAAGTACGTCGAGCAAGATACCGTCGACTTGAATAGGCGCTTACAGGAATCCAGCCCGCAATTGCAGCCTCCATCTCCCTGCGCTCCTACCTCCTCGTCTCCTTCCTCTCCAAGTCGCACCGCACCGTCACCCTCCGCTTCCCGGACGTCCAGTTGGAGCACACGTGGAATATGGACGATCTGCCCTGGGACGCCTTCAGCGCGCCAGGGAAGAGGAAATACTACTACGATCTCGTGACATCCCTCGACCCCGACCTCCTCCAAGCCATCCAACCCCACATAGACGCAGTGTCGCCCAAAGTCCCGGAAGCGACACGCAAGATACACCATGCTTCGGCTACCTCCTTTTTATACCTCTTCCTCTCGCTCGCCTCGCGGAAATCGAATCCTTGTATATACACTCTGCGCTCTACAATTCCGATAGGGGCTGGCCTGGGAAGCAGCGCCACCATAGCAGTGTGTCTGAGCGCTGCTCTTTTGCTACAAATCCGCGCTCTGAGCGGACCGCATCAAGATCAGCCACCGCAAGAATGCGAACTCCAGATCGAGCGCATCAATCGCTGGGCTTTCGTGGGAGAGATGTGCATACACGGCAACCCCTCAGGGGTCGACAACACCGTGTCGTCAGGTGGCAAAGCTGTTCTCTTCCAACGAAGAGACTACAGACAACCTCCGACCGTCATCCCCCTCCGCAACTTCCCCGAACTCCCTCTCCTCCTGGTCAACACGCGCCAATCGCGCAGCACCGCCATCGAAGTCGCCAAAGTCGCCACCCTGCGCGGCGCCCACCCCGCCCTCACCGAAAACATCCTCGACGCCATCGGCCTCGTAACCGAATCCGCCCACAAGCTCCTCACAAGCCCGGGCTTCGATCCGACGTCCCCAACCGCCCTCAAGCACCTCGGCGACCTCATAACCATCAACCACGGCCTCCTCGTCTCCCTCGGCGTCTCCCACCCCAAACTCGAGCGCATCCGCGAACTGATCGACCACACGGGAATCGGCTGGACCAAACTCACCGGAGCCGGAGGCGGCGGCTGCGCCATCACGATCCTGAAACCACAACCGACGGCAGTCTACGGAAATGTCAACGGCAACGGCAACGGCACGATCCCCCACGCCACAGACTCCTCCTCTGAAGACTCAGACTCGTCCTCCGACGCCGACGCCGACTGCAGCGCCTCGATCATCTCCAACTCGACAAAACTCAAACACAAGATCCTCGACAACCTCGAAATCAAACTCGAAGCTGAAGGGTTCGAGAAATTCGAGACCACGCTTGCGGGCGACGGTGTGGGAGTCTTGTGGCCTGCGGTACTGCATAATGGAAATGAGGAGGAGGGAGGGGAGGAGATTGATCAGGAGAAGTTTTTGAGGGCGGAGGGGAATGAGGGGATTGAGAGGTTGGTCGGGGTGGCGAGTGCGAGGAAGAGGAAGGTGGAGAGGGAGGTGAGGGAGGGGTGGAAGTTTTGGAGACCGTGGGAGGGGGTTGGTGGGGGGTCGTGAGTGGTGGTGTATACTTGCTGGGAGGGTTGATATACTCGTATGCAGGTGTTGTTTATTTAGGGCTCCGCCGCCCGGCGCTGGGGATTTATTCTTTGGGTTTCGTATCTGGAATTGGGACGCGTTCTGGGAATGTTGGGTAGACACAAAATGCCTGGGGCTCGCTGCTTTCATCGTCTTTTCTCAATTGTAGATATTTGGCTGGGTGGACTTGTCTTTATACGAATAATTCTAATATTCTGATCTGCACCTGTTCTGGACGGTGATTGTTCGAACGAGTGAGGGGCTTCGGGCTGCGGACTAATAAGTGTTTAATTCCAACGTAAAAGTAAGAGGAGAGAGCATGTCGCCTTCAACGACCGCGAAAAGCGTTCTAGCACCCTCGATTATTTTACAAAGTACACGTACACAATCCGAGAATAGCATTTGCGAAAACAGGATGGGAATGATTGCTATAAGTTTCTGCTGAAGCGGAAATTATATGGTGGGGAATGCCGAGAAGCAGGGGGCTGCGGACTAGATATTTTGGACTGCAACGTAAAAATAGTTAGTAGGGAGCATGTTGGCTTCAATGTCAGCTATAATGGTTCTAGCATGTTTAATTCTCTTCCGAAGGATAGGTAGAAAATTTGAGAGTAGCATTTGTGAAACAGGGACGCGGATAATTGCTATAAGTTTTTGCTGGATTTGCGGGAAGTGGGGATTGGATGGTGAGGACCGCGTCGAAGTCGCAGGTGGAGATAATGGATGTTGGCTATTGGCTGTTGTTGTATCACACGAAACGGGTGCGTGAGAGGAGAACGCGATGGCCACTCAGATCGCTGCAAGAATGGTGGGAATAAATCTGTTCGAAACAACGGCTTCACTCAACGTCTAAAGGAACCTATCCACGCCTCGCTATGCTATGCCAACCGACCTTTTCCTTGCCAAAAACACCGTTGGGAAATGGAAAGAAATGAAAACAAAGCAAAATATGATTACGCTGGAATGCTTATACGGGGGTCTTGATCATGAGGATCTAGTAAAGTAATTAGCGTACTGTACCAGTCTGAGGAGGGGTGCAAAGGGGAGGAACATACCTCTTTCAGCGCCTGCGGATCCATACTTGCCATCTTCTTCTGCCGTATATACCTCTGACGCACGGCATGGCGACCGCCAACCCCGAATGAGAGTCCGGACATGGAAGACGAAGTCATGGGCGTGGACGTCCCTGTCGTGCGGCCGGATGTGGGGGCTGTGGCGGGCGTGGAGGTTTCGTCGTCGTCCGAGGACGAGGAGGATTCTTCGGAGATGGCGGATAGAAGGGTGGGGTTGTGGACGCTGGAGGTGGATGTGGATGTGGAGCCGCTGGATTTGGATTTGGATTGCTTCTTGGCGGCCTTCTTGAGCGCTTTCTGCAGCTTCTTTTCTTCCTTGCGGGCCAGCTTGAGGGCTTTCCGTTTCGCTTTGTCGGAGAGGGGTTCTGAGGGGAGGAAGGGAGTTGAGGAGGTAGAGTTTGCGAGGGAGGAGGTTGTGGAGGATTTCTTGGATTTCTTGTCCTTGTCCCTTTTGTCTTTCTTCGATTTGGATTTGGATTTCAAGGTCGACGAGTCTGTTTGTACGTTTGCATCTTTCGCGACAACCGCCGCCCGTAAATCCATGCTCTTCTTCTTCCGCTTCAATTTCGGCTGCTCGTCCACGCTCTCCTCTTTGACTTGCTCATCCTCTGCTTCTCGCTTCCGCTTCTTCGACTTCTTACTCGAAGTCTTCTCCTTATCTTCTTCCTCCTCATCCTCATCCCCCTCCTCACCCTTCCCCTCCACCTTAACCTTCTTCTGAATCCGATCTCCCACCAAGAAGCCCCCACTCACAAAATTCATGAACCCATACCTGCGATTCACCCACCCTTTCCTCTCCCCCTCCTCCCTCTTCTCCTGTTCCTTCTTCACTTCCTCCTCCTTCCCATTCAACCGTCCCAGAATAGCCTCCAAGCCAGCGAGACCAAAGTTCTCGGGCCGCTCGCTCCCGCGCTTTGCGCCGAGTCCGAGATTGTCGTCTTTGAGGAGGACGCGGACGTGGGAGTGTGATGCGGCGGTGTAGTGCGCCGCGTGCGAGGCTTCTTTTGCGCCGAGCGAGGAGCCGGGGGTCCAGCCTTGGGAGGTGAGGAGTTTGTGGCCAAAGCGGGTGGTGTTGGAGGACCAGTGCTTGTTTTGAGGGTCGGAGGATAGGCGGATTTTGCTGTGTGAAGTGTGTTAGTGAGGAGTTTGAGAATGCTGGATCTGCTAAGGGAGGAAGGATGGGGGATGGCAGAACGGGGACGTACTTCTTCGGCGCCGCGAGACCCATTATAGCAGCTGTGATTTGGGGACGCAGAGGAGGGAATGCGAGCTGGGTGGGATGGAAGACGCTTCGGTTGTCGATGGGGGTTGATGTCGCGGCCAAAAATTTGGTGATAGCGGTGCACGGGCCAGGAAATCTTGGCGACAGCGACAGTGTGGGGGAAACTCCGCCGGCATCTCTCTCTCTGTGCCCACTATCATCGAGCTTGCACTTCAAGCTTCCTTGCGCTCAACCAGCCGCAAGATTCGATCTTCCAACACCAGAGGGCCCAATTGATCGCCCAGTACATCAATCGACTAACACCCAGCACTAATACCGCCCACTCTCTCCTTCCACTAAGCAATCCGGCATCATGGCTCCTCCGCACCTAACCAAAAAGTCGACTAAAACCTCCGAGCAGATCGTCCAGCGCAACGGCCACCGCGAGCACCGCAAGCGCGTCATCGAAGAAGTTGACGAGGAAGACGACGACGAGATTGAAATGCTCGATGCGGATGAACACTCCGAACCCGCTCTGCCGGGGGATTCGCAGGACACGACTGCTAGTGCGGGGGCTGCTGCGGATACTATCAGTGTGCTGTTGAATGATATGAAGGAAGATGTAAGCATTGTTGTCCCTCTACTCCGTCTTATCCTACATAGTTTCTTTATAGTCCCTCTAAACTCGTCAACGCAATACATGCACGCATCTATCTATATCCCTCCACTGCCTCCAGCCCACGCCCAAATCATGGCGATGCAGGAGAGGCGAAAATTACCACCATCTAACCCCATCCCAGCAACTCAAACGCCACGAAGTCCGCAAATCCAAAGTCAAGAAATCCTTCTTCAAGTCGGTGACCGAGACCCAAGGCGCCGTAACCACACTCTTCGCAAACCACGAGTCTGAAGCGTAAGATTTCATAGCCTGCCCTACTCCTTACGCTTAACCTCCTCCTTCTCCCCTTTACCCATCTATTCACTTGCCATGAGTCCCATCCCGTCTTCACTCTCCATCCACATCTGATCAAACTAACCCAACTCCCAGTGCCCCCATCCACTCAGCCCAACTCTCCCGCCTGCAAGATCTGCTGAACCAGAAAGCTGAGCTTGAGGTCAAGATGCAAGACCGAGTCTCCGCTCTGCAGACCCTCTATCTCGGCAATTCTGGGAATATGGTCAAGGTTGCCGAGGCGCGTATTCGACAGCTTTCCTGAGTTGACTGGCGCTGTGGAGTGGAAGGGGACGGGTCTAGGAAGCGAGGAAGGGAAGGGAAGGGAAGGAATGCGGTATGGTAGCGTGAGATGAGCTGATTGTTGTGTGAGGGGTGAACAGTGAGGGAGTGCGATTCAAGGGCAGATTGTTATCTATGTGTAAGCAGCATGTGTGTATATGTACGTCCAGAAGGGAAATACGGCGGGTCACTAGTTCATCACGATCATAATCATGATCACAATCACAATCCCGAGCATAATATATAATCATGCCCATCATGCAACCCAATTATCAAAAGAAAAGCACACTTCATTCATCATCTCACTGCCTTCCAGGTATCATCCCATCCGCTAGTAAAACGCCGCCAAATCCAGAAAGTTTTAAAGGCCCACGTCGGTGCTCGCCTATTCCCATGCTAGAAAATTGTTCACAACAAGTGCTGCAAAGGTCGAAACGAAGCGCTTGTAAAATCTGCGACATCCCCTATTGGATATGTGCAATCAAAAGCGACGCGTAGGGGCCTAAAAGCCCAACGAACAGATTACCGTTCGTATACCGGCAACGCCTCGCTCCTCCGCCTGCCAGTCTCTTCTCCACTCCCGGTCGCGCTTACCGGGCCGACTAACCCTTCATCATCCTCGTGTAAAACAGGAGCCGAAGGCGCCAGACCTAAGTTCTGCATCTCCGCTGTCGGCGGCGGGGCTGAAGGTCTCGCCGTAGCAGGGGTATCATCATCGTCATCGTGATCTGGTGGAGGGGCACTCCTCTCCAGCTCTAGTCTCCGGCGTTGGAGTTCTTGTTTGTCGTCCGTTGGTTGGACAAACGCTGAGGATGATGCGGCGGCGGAGGGGAAGTATTGGGGTGCTGGGGATGGCGGTGGTCGAGAGGGGAGCGGTTTGTTGGGGTCGGGATGCGAGGCGGTGGTGGAGAGCGGAGGTGGGCGAGAGGTTGTGGTGATGGTATGGGATGATAAATTTGTCCGTGTGTCATCATCCGCATTCCGTAACGACGGAGGATGTGTGGGTGGAGATGAAGGCCCGGCGACGAATGGAGGCGGGTGTGAAGATGCGGATGGAGCATTAGAGGTAAATGGAGGGGGGCGGCGAGACGATGATGTTGAAGACGGCTCGGGCGGGAAGTAAGGAGGATGGGGATCGTCGTCTTCCGGTAATACAGGCGCTGAAGCTGGTATGCCCTGCCGCGTAGTAGGTGGTGAAGACGGCCCCGAGCCCTCGGGGGGTTGTGATGGTAGTAAGCGTGCCTCTGCTCGTCTGAGCTGCTCCTTTTCCGACACTTCTTCGTTTCCAGCGTTTGGTGGGCCATAAGGAGGATGCGATCCATCTGTATCCCGATACCCAGAGTCCTCATAATAACCCGCTTGGTAGGGCTCGTCGTAGCCATATCCGTCGTAATACTGCGCGTCTTGCTCGTATCCGTACCAATTTTGCCCATTACCTCCAGACATGTACGGCGTATCGTTGGAGACTCGAGGCGGAATTTCATAAACACCGGCTTGTCCGTCAAACCCTGCGTCGTGCGACTGCTGTTTCTTCTTTCCGTTCCTCTCGCTGTCCTTGGTGCCAATCACGACCTCAAAGATACACGAGATCACACCTTTCTCACGCCGTATCGCGTCGGTATCAGCAAAGTTCCCGCCCCACGTTGAAAACATGCTTCCATTGGCGTCTTCGGCTCGGCCTTGTCCGGGGGTACCGCCATATGTGGTGGGGACGTTGATAAGCCCAGCATTTGGAAACATGCGATCGAGGCCAGTGAGTTTGCCCTGGATGTCAACCACAACTTCGACAAAGTACTTGAAGCTGATCATGGCGCCAGGAACATTCGATATTGTCGGAAACGCCTCGTCCGGCACTCGTACAGCACACTTCACATCTGCCGTGAGCGTCCGAGGATCAACGAAAAGCGGAGCAAAAGACTGCGAGAGATCCTTCCGGAAGAGATGACTTGATCCCGCTGACGACAAGGACAGCCCGCCCAGGCCGGTCTTAGATTTCGGATAGTAGTCCTCGGACTTGGTTTTGTCGCCTTTGCTGTTTGCTGCTACAGGCAATGCGGGGTGCATATCCACTCTGGCTTGTCGGTACAACGTGATGATGATACCCTTCAGGCTCCGAACGTGTTTTGTGTGGCTGATCTCTATGTGGATAGGTATTTGGTCGCCTCTTAAGAATCCACCCTTGAGCATCTCGATAGTGGCCGTGATCGTCTTCCCGTTCAAAGTCGTTTTGTTCACATTCGATGTGCTGCCTTCGGCCGTGTTAATGGTGTTGACGGATCGGATGCCATATTCAGTCCCAGAACCTCCCCCACTGCTGATGTGGCTTTCGAAGCTGATGTCACTCGGCGCTGGACTGCCTGGGGTGTCGCTCTCCTCTGCAACGCTGTTCAGTTCCGATACGCGCCCGTTGCGAGTCGTCGATCCAGAACTATCAGATTGGTTCGTCGTCTCGGCAATGGTGGCCCGCCTCCGCACGCCTTTCGCCGTCCGCGTTCTCCTTGATATAGGTTCTAATGATATTACTCGAGGTTTTGGTTCCGAAATAGGGGCGATGTCGATGGTGTCCACAAGATAGACCTTGCTGTCGGTGGAAGTAGTTGGAGAAATGGTCGTCGGACGCGTCAGTGTAGCTGTCAGCATGTATGAAATGGTCCCGCGTTCAAACTATGTCCACCGTTAGCATGGTAGCCAGACACATTGTCCAAATCCGCCGGTATACGTACGTCAATGCTGCTGGGCAGGCCCTTGGAAGGGAACTCCAGCTCAAAATTAAAATGATATATGCCTTCTCCTAGTCTCCCTTCGCCACAGAGAACCGCCTCGTCCTCGAAAAGCGAGGCAAAGCCATTGCCAAAATAACTCCCACTCTTCTTGCCTTTCCCAGACCCTACAGTGCTGCTGTAGTTGCGATAGGCGTCGCCGGGCGAATTGGGATTCTTGAAAACCTGGGCGTATCCGTGCAGTGATATGACGAGATGTGTGATTCGCAACGGCTTCAGGACTTTGATTATGACGCTCCCTGTTATGATGTCGCCGGGCGAGTACTGTCGGTGGGGGTCATCGGGCTGGATGCTGAACTCGGTAAAGTTGCGCGTCTTGGACTGCAGGGGCGACTTGAGCCTGGCCAGCAGCGATCTGCTCGATAGCGAAGAGGACGAGGTGGTTTTGGAACCGCGAGCCGGACTGGAACTCATGCTCTTTGTACTGCGCACATGATGCGGCTACCCGCACCTATAGTATAAGTTGGCAAAGCTGGGCCCCACGAGTGGAGAAAGCTGCCCGGACAGGCAGTTACAACGACGGCGGGTCCGCGGAACCAAGATTGGGCGCGGAAGGTATATGGCGCACAGTGCTGGGCGAAGCAGGCGCGATAGATGAGGTGGGCAGGCCCCTCGATATTACGGGAGTCGCGAGGGACTGGCGCGTGCGCCGATTCGGGTGGAGCACCGACGCGGGAGGGCAGGAACGGCGAACGAGGAAGGAGCACCACCGCGCAGAGGGCAGCCGGCGCCGGGCACAACAGCAGTCTGCGATGCGGCCGGATCTGGTCGTGGGCAAGAGCCGCGACGTTTGGTAGGCGGCGAGGGGTGGCCGATGATGACGCGCAAGCGGGTTCCAGGTTCTGCCAGGGCGTGTTGCGAGACGGCGACACTGCGCGCGGCGACACTGCACTCCTAGCAGCGACGGGCGTCTGGTCTGGTCAGTAGGTGTGTATTACCGCAGCCTGCGAGGGAAGAGATATCGCGGTGGCAATAATGGGGATCGCACGCTGGCACCCCAAACGGGGCAGCCGCGTGGCTGTGCTGGGTCGAGTGGGGAGTCGAGATGGACGTGGGTGACGTTGGACGGCCAGAGTCCCATGGCGCGATAGACCATGACAGCGACGAGGCGACACCAAAGGAAGCGCTTGGTGTTCTGGACAGGCCCAAGACAAGATATGTGGAATCAAAGCACAGCAGACTCACTTGGCTCACCAATATGATGGACGTCGAAGGACAGGGCTGCCGAGCGAAGCCGATCTCCAGGCCTTCTTGGCTGCTCGACTTGGCGGGCTTCGAAGTCGCAGCTGTCAGGCAGTGACACGGGTGCGGGCGTCGTGGACCGGGGAACACGCCGACTGTCGCGCGGTTCAGAGTAGTGGGACGGGCGGCGAGCAACGTCTTGGGACGGTAGGACTGCAAATGTGGCAGAAGGGAGAAGACGGTGGAGGACGAAAGCTGGGGGAAAGGGCATGGGGAGGGCCACAACAGTCCGGGCCCGGTTGCTCAAAGAACAGCACCATGGAGCGGGCCTGTCTACCTGCGTTCACTTCACGCTGGGGACCTTGTAGCGCCGGTCCCTGTGCCCACAAAAACTCTAACGCCCTCACCAGCCCGCTGCGCTGAACAGTCGCGCGTCGTTGAAACAAAATCAGCTCGTCCACGCACCACGTCCCTGTTTCGTCGTGCATAATCCTCCTTTGAATGCCATCTCCCGCAAAGCTTGTTCGTCGACTCTGTACGGCCACTCCTCGGCGTGCGTGCACTTGAGCAGGCACACCAGCGAGCTGCGACTCAACCTACCTAGCCCAGACGCATCCGTGTTCCGATGAAACTAATCAGTCGCTTCGCGCCTCAGACAGGTGCGCGTTCTCGACCGCAATCATGAAGAATCAAGCGTCGGCCACCGTGGCGCTTCAAAGACAGCGGCGGCCAAAAACAAGCTGCGCAAGGGAGGGCCGCGGCTTTGGGTCCTTGGCTGCAAAAGGCTTGTCAATGCTTGTTTTGCGCTCGAACGTGGCCAGCACGCCAGCCTTCTTCAGCCAATGAACAGACGCTGGGTGTACCCACCCTTTCAAGGTTGAAAGCACCCTTGTTCTCTACCATGGAAGCACACGTCGATTCTGAAAGCTACCATTGAATTTGTGAGGGTACATCCGCTAGTCCCTGAGACGCCGAATCTTCCGGGCAACCGTGAAAGCGTCGCCTAACCTTCCGCGAGAAAGAGGTCCCCTCCCTCCCTTGAGTGACACGCGCGGCACGTACATCCAAGACCAGCACCGAGTGACCCAATCAAGATGGACCGGGTTTAGAGCTTGCAGCCTGAGTAATCCTGCTTTCTGCAGCTTCCGCACGTAGATGGCGGCCCACCTCCTGCTCTAGCACCGCGTTGTGTTGCTTTCGAGGCTTGCCAAAGAGACATGCCCAAAGATCGTCCACCTGCACTATCTCCCCATCGCCCTTCTTACGCAGCAGCTTCTGGAGAGGTGCCGCTTCAATTTCCATCGAGTTGGCCGCATCCAGGGCATTCTCCTGCAATATCGGCGTCGTCGTTCCAGATCGTGAGCCGACGGCATTCTTGCCTTTCCCAATGTGCTCCAGACGCCGAGACACGGAGATGTCGTAGATAGCCTCTTCGACGGTATCACTGATCAAGTACATAAACACCGTTGTTGCGCGTTGCTGCCCAATACGGTGGACTCGGGCAATCGCTTGCAGCTCGATGGCAGGATTTATCAGGGGCTCGCAAAGGAATACATTAGTGGCATTAACCAGGTTCAGTCCGGAAGAGTCGGACTTTGCGTCCAGCAAGAAGCAATCAATAGCTGGATCGTTCTTGAAGCTGCTGATCCCGTTCTTGTCGCTGATGCTGCTCGATCCAATGTTCCACTGGTTGAGAGCTTGCCGAAGCACTTCGAGGAAGTCTCGAAATTGCGAGAAGACGATGGATTTTGCACCAGGATCGTTGTGCCGAATCCACAGCAAATGCCTGTTCCATGTCAGCGCAGTCTAGATTCCTGACCGTGCGTTATACCTGGCAATCATGTCAATCTTAGTTCCGTATGACGCCCCGCTGAGCTCAATAGACTTGATTTCTCTCATGATCGAGTCACTGATCCCGGAGTAAATTGAGGTGCTAGATGGAGCCGCTGGAGTAGACGGCTGTGACGAGCTACCCTGTTCATTCTCTTCATGTGCCTTCATTTCGCTGGGCTTGAACGTGATATCATGAAAATCGCTCGAGTAGAGCTTCTTCTTACACATAGGGCAGTTTCGGTTCTGCTGCCACCAATGATTGATGCACTCTTTGCAGTACTATGCAGCAGTCAGCACGTAAGTAACCGCAGCCAGTGGGCAGGCACTTACTTTGTGTCCGCAGACAGTGAGAACCCCAATCTCGAATTCGTCCTGGCAGATGATGCATTCGTGTGATGGTCGTTGGTGGTGTTGATTTTCACGGCGGAGGTTTGTCAAATAGGTTTGCTTTGTTTTTAGGCTGCCCATGCGTTGCTGGCGCTGTTGCTTCACGCCTATCTCGCGTAAGAGCGATGGCTCGTCCAAAGTTTCGTCCAGATTCTCCCTCCAGGGTGCAACCGTATCTGAGATGTGTTGCAGCTGGCGGTAATACTCTAGCCGGTGGTTCATTGCTGCCCGAAATAAATCTTGCTCTTTCTCGAGAATCGCAAGGGCTTTTGCTTCTTCAGTGGCGATGCGTTGAACCTGCGACAAGTATTTCTGGGCGATTGATGCTTCGACTTTTGCACGCGCATCTCCACTGTCCGCTCGCCATTGAAGAGAGGTGAGTAAAGAACGGGTACCCGATACCACTCCTTTCAATGATCCATGCTGCTCCGTCGGTTTGAACTTCTGTCGTGCGTTGACCACTTCCAGCAAGAGCTCTGGGGCATGTCCCTAAGGAAGTTAGCACGCCGACTTGCAGGCAACGTAGGGGCTGGCAGACTCACCTCTCCTTTTCGTGCCAGCCTTTCCGCCTCGTTCATTTCGTGTTCAATAAGCTTGTCTTGCAACCCATTCACGATTGCGTTTCTATCGGCCACAACGGTGCGTAGTGCCATAACGTAGACATAAAGCTCGTCCTGTAACTTCGTTGAATCTTCATATTCGTCTCCCGTAGTTTCTTTCCCTTCATCCTCATCTACCAAGGAGATCAGCAGTATGTCGATGACCTTTTGTCGCCACTCCTCGAGCTGCTTCGCTTGAGCATTCAAGATATCGGTAACGTCGTCCATCATACGAAGAACATGCCGGTTTTCGATGCCACCAAGATCTGTAAGGTCACCAATTTGGGGAAGCCGATGAAAGGGCTGTCTCGAGCGAATCCGTTTCATCTCACGTTGTGCCCTGTGCTGGGGCTGGCGAAGCAATTCTGTTCGGATAGCCTTAGCTTTGTCGTACCATTCCACCTCGAGCTTTTCTTTCGAGTGAAACTCTTCGGTGTCTGGTTTGGTGATGTTCGTGTTCGATTTGATCTGGAAATATGATGTGCCTATGAAGAAGGCGCAAGCTTGTTCGAGCTCCAGGAAAGATCGAAGAGACCTCCGGATAGTGGAGACACGACCCGAGGTTTCGAAGCCCTTTTCCTCATCGTCTGTGTCTCCTTCATTCTCAATAGGGTCTGGGGCCACGCCTTTCAGTGACAGAGCACCAGTCTTCTCCATCTCCATTGCGAGCTCGTCACGGCAAACCCTGACCCAGTCCTGGATGAAGGGAAGAGCGGCTTCGTAGCTATCCAACGCATCTCGACTGCGGTACTCACTCTGCTTATTGTTGCCCAATATGTGGCCAATGCGCAGCATGGATAGTATAAAATCTCGGGCCTCCGCCTTCAGTACTGTATCGTTCTGGTCGATCATGACTTCGAGAACTTCATCGACCGTGCGTAGAGGTCCATGCTTGGCCCCCAGAGCCCTCCTATTTTTGCGACCCACATGAGCGTGCAGACACGTCTGTCGTAGTCTCACCAACCACTCACGCATTCGGTCGCTCTTTCCAACGTCCTGATCATCGTCCAATGGCTCTCCTTCTCGAGAAAGACCACAATCGCGGCACATCTGGGCCATCAACTCAGAGTAGTTTTGCTCTTCGATTGCAGTGAATGGAACAGTAATGACTACCCGCTTTTGAGGGGGAAGCTGTAGCTCTTGGCGGATTTTATCTTTCGTGTGACGCATTGCGATTTGGCTGAATATCGTCCGGAATAAGGGTTTATCGAGGCGATCCCAAACGGCCTTGCAATCAGCGAAAGGCTGATATCGGAGAAAAGTAAGAAGGCCCCGAAGATCTTGAATGTCTTTTCGCAGAGGCGTTCCAGAAACAGCCCACGCATTGCATCGAGGGATTGTTCGTGCCACCGTCGCGGCCTGGCTGACTCCGTTCTCAACCATCTGAGCCTCATCCAGGCAGACCCTCCACCATGAAAGCTGCACTAACGGACTCCTGCGTGGTTCGTGTTGCTTCCCATGACGAAATTCGCGGTCGGGTGGCGGTTTTGCGTAATGAACTTCTCGTGACAAAACATGGTACGTGGTCAGTACGATATCATATCGCAATAGATTCTCCACGGTTGCGGCATCATGGGCCATGCGAGATGCGGTCTGTGATGGCAGGCCGTGGTAATGTAGCACCTTCAATTCGGGAGCGTGTTTGTTGATCTCGGTCTTCCACTGCTCCAGGATGGAAGGGGGAGTGATAATCAGAGTGGCGCTCGTCGGCTTGACGTGTGCTCCTGTATAGACGTCGAAAACCTTCTCTTCCAACGTCTGACGTTTGTGATGGCGTACAAGCGCAATGAGTTCCACAGTTTTGCCGAGTCCCATCTCCTCAGCTAATATGCCGCCTCGCAGAGCATGCGAGGAGTCCCTGATGGAGTCCGGGTTTGTGACGATGATCCCACGAAGATGGCTCGCATAGCACGGGTTGCCTTTGGCGTCGTGTATGAGTTTGAAGGAGACTGGGGTACTAGTGGCCGCCGAGCTAATCGCATTAAGCTCGCCCCCCTCCGAAAAAGCAACACCTTCACGTCGCAACAACCAGTCAACAGCCCTTTGCTGGAACGGATATAAATTTGTTTCCGGCAGACTCTGCTGGATCATGCGCGACACTTCCATGTCTGGTGGCGGAACATGGACCGACTCGTAGAAATCGGATAGCGACCAAGGAGTGTAGGCTTCGCCAGATCCGCTCGGGGAGTATTTCGTAAGGACCTCCATGTCATTCTTTCCGGTTGGTGTCTTCGCCCCTACATTCTCCACCACTGAATAACCGGACACCCATCGAATCTCTACTTCGATTGTCAACGTCTCTGAGTCCTGGGTTGGAGGCCTGAAGAAGCTGCGAGCAAAGCTAGCACCAGGTTTCTTTGACCGCTTCTTTCCATTCATTGTCGTACTGAGCTTTATGGCCGTCTCAAGATGTGACGCCAAGTTGTCCAGCGCGTCGACGGAATCTACGGCGTCGGCTGCGTAATCGGCGACGAGGTCTAACCCATGAGATGGCGAGTGAAGACTCCATAGGGACAAGCGCAATTTCTGAGAGGGTTCCCTTGATAAAGACTCAAGCGAAATGCTTAACGGGGTTCGGTCGTCCGGCAATTGACTTAACTGCTCCCTCTGTTCTGGTGCCAGCTGGGACAGCTCCTGATATCGCATTAACACCCATTCACAGGGCACCTAAAATGGATCCTTACCAAGCCTAAAGTTATCTCAGCCAGAAGGACGCTCTTGTCTTCAATACACAAATCATCAAGTTGCGATGCAATATCATTTCCCTTTTCAAGCTTGCGCCGTTTTGGTGATCGTTCTTCGCTTGCACTTGATGCAAGACTACGATTATTAACAAAATTCAAAATTGCTTCAAACGGCTCTTGTGATTCCGTAATTCCATATGGTGCTTTCAGAAATGCTTTTTTGAGCTGTGCGGTGGCCGAAACCGTGGTCATCATGGATGGGAGGCGTGGTGGAAGTGATGTGGAAGAGACGCGGAGGAAAGCATGGGGGGATTCCGACGACGCAGAAGCACGCACGCCAAGCGGCCCACTCACGTGATCTAAGAGTCATACCTGCATAATGCAGCGAGTTAATATTGAGGGTATCTAAAGTTCCCATTTACAACGCCAAATCCGCCAACCAATTTTGCCCCCAGCCAAAAGGATCGGAATTCCTTACATAGACCCCTTTCGATAGGGGGAGTAAGAAGGAGAGGAACGACGACGGCGCCGAGGAGAGTACCGAGCGAAGTCGTCGTAGCTTGAATAGTAGTCATAGCCTGACTGGTGGCTATAGCTAGGGTGATGGTCGTAGCTATATTGGTGGTCATGGCCAGGATGATGGTCATAGCTGTTCACCAGGTACTGGCCGTACCCATTGCTGGACTGATCACCGTAGCCAGAGTGATGACCGTAGCTGTCGTTTCGTGGCCCGCGCGGTACCGGCTTTGGCTCGTCCATTGTCACAGGATCCGGACCTGGCTCTGAATCCTCTGTATCCGTCACGCCTGTGTCCATTGGCTCAGAGCCCTCAGGCTCGTCGATCGGATCAGGCAAGCTTTTTCCAGGCTCATCCACACATTGATCCCTGTTTTTCATATTTGAATAAGCACCAACCAAGAAAATATGTGAAACTGAAAGCAAAAAATCACCGGATCTTGCCTACTCTTTCTCAAGAACTTCCTGGATGGGCTTCGCCGCCTCGATGAACTTCTCCAGCATTTCGTCAAGCTTCGTAAGCTCATCTTTCTTCTTCTTGACTTCGGAGATCAGCAGCTGCTTCTGTTTGAGCTTCTCTTGTCGGCGCTCCTCTGACTTGACCCGCACTTGGTATTCGTGATCAATACGCGCAGCCATAAGCTCCTGTTCGCTAGCACCGGCGCGCTCGGGGAACAGTTGGAGGAATTCGTGGATGGGAATGAGAGGGAGCTTCGCATACTTGTGGCTTCACATGGAACATTAGCTATCGTGGGGGTTTCAATGGAGACACTTACTCGTAGTTGCGCGCTGCTGAAATTTCTTTCTCCAGGGACTCCGCCTCGTACTTCAAGTTGTGGAGCTTCAACACCAACGAGTCGTTCACCTCCCTGCTCTCAGCGGTCAATCGTTTCTCGTCGCGGATCTTCACGGCGCTCTGCCGGAAGGCTGACTTGACAACTGCGAGCTGGGCCTTGATCATTTTCTTCTTCTGTAAAATCTCGGCCTCGACAGCACGTTCGTGGTCGATATCTTTGCGGGTTACCGGATTGACTTTCTTTGGATTGGCGGCCTTGTATTGCGCAAGCTCGTGGATCATAGTGCGCAGTTTCTGGTTCTCCTCGAGGACCCTCTTGTTGTGGGGGGTCTGAACATAGTCGCTGGGTTTGAAGTTCGTGATGATCGCTTGAAGCTCATCGTCGATTGCACCTGCACCAGCAACAGCGTCGTCTGGGACGTCCGCGGAAATAGGGAGAGCTTCAGTGGCCTCCATGGAGTCAAGTCCCGCAGCAGGTGGCTCCATCCTGCTTGGGTGGTGAGGTAGGGCCGGAGGGTTGAGGGCAAAGGTGGTTGCGTTTGGAAGAGGGGCAGGAACTTTTAAACCTAGCCTGGCCAGGGGAGCTCTAACTAACGGCGGCCTGTGCGTAACCCCCCCCCCCCCCCCCCCTCCTGCAACACGTGAAGGCGCGTTTGCGCGATAACCTGGCAAAATTGACCGCTTCTGCCCCGCATACTCCGACATCCATTCCTTTTCATAGGCTCACTCTCGTTACAGAGAGCAATGAGGCGCCCAGAGAACCTCAACGTAGACCACTCCGATCACCCTCGATAAGTAAGTCGACGAGAGCTTTGATGATTGGTCATCTGCGTGCGACTGCTGCCAAGACCTCAGCTTGCGACCGATCTTGACATTATCGTCTCTGCATTTGTTCCTTTCTCGGCTATATACGACTAGATCTGATAGCTAGTAGAGCCAACGTAGTGCCACCTATCGCCACCCACCACCCAGCTATTCCAAATGCGCCCTGAGTATCTTTCTGGAGTACGGCCCAGAGCACGCCAAATAGCAAGCTACCTAGGAACACGAAGACTACCATCCATGCTATCTTGGGAAAATCCCATCCTTCTTCGTAAAATATCCCCCACCCTTTGGCGGGCTGGCTGGCCTCCGCCACCAATTTTCCTTTCGTACGCTTGGGTAATCGATCGAATACTGTTTGCTCACGTTCGTCGATGCACCAAGGGGATTCGAAAAGATGCAGCAAGTGATCGGGCAGAATAGGTGGTGATGTCGTGGGGGTCACTACCGCGTATCGATATTGCGGATCAGAGCCTCCTGGATCTAGCATTTGCGGTGGTGGAAGGCATTCGCAGGCCTGATTCGTACAGCACGTGGTGTGATATCTGACCTCAACACTGTTGCTTACAGAAACCAGAAACTGAAACGTAAGTACACGCACATATGGGGTGGTCGATAGCTTACCTGTGTGAAATGTATGCCCACGACCTTATGCAACGACAGGGCCGATCTAAATTTACCTCTCCGCTCCTTACAGCGCGCATTGAAGAAAAGCATGAGCTCTCGGTCGCTGTTTATCGCGGCAATATCATCCTGGTAGAGCACCCTCCCAGTCTTTCCCTTTTGTATGCAAGACATGACAATTAGCTTCTCCCGATTCGGCAACAGTGGTAACTGAATGCTCTGAACTGAGGTTGCGGGCTGCTGAATGTCATGGTATGTTCGCAAACTCCCAGAGTATTGTGGCAGGAGTGTGGCTGATCGTTGTGATCCCCAGATACGCCCAATACTGAACCCGAAAAAGTTACCCCCTCGGGAGTTGGGATTAGAATGAACAGTAGCTCCTGTGGCACGTCTCATATGCGCCTTCAGCCTGTCAATTGCTGCAGGTTCCGTTCCCCTCACGTCTCCAAACCCCCTTGCCCCACATTTCTGTAGACGTGGTTAGAACTCATCCCAGATGCGAATGATGTATAAGGAGGGAAAACTCACGCATTGCCATTCAATTCGCTCCAATCCTGGTAGACAGGGGTAATTTAAGACCCCGGGTCGGAGTGGAAGGTTGTACATCCGCAATACTCCTGAAATATACTGCTGAAGCAGGAGTGCAACTTCCGAACTGTCAGTCTCTGTCCTGTATGAGCCCAGCGCTTTGGTGATTCGGGAATCCTCTTACACCCGATGTATAACTCATTGCCAGAGCCCGATACCTTGTTCCTGGCTCGGGACCTTTGCCATACACGAGCTTTTCGGTACAAGTAGACAACTAGGTTGATGACAACAAGCGAAAAAATTGCGCTCATCATCAATGCACGAAGGTTTCGGTTCGATGGCTTGGCGATTGGCTCTTGTAGTCCAAAAAAGGCGACCACTAGAGCAACGGGTCCGATTATCTGGAGAATGTAAGCAGCAGTGATCAGTGGTGTATAACGAATTTGGAATGAACTAACTAAAATTGCTGCTTCCGAAATCCATGCGCTATATTGTGCTGACTTATGCGCTTCAATCCTTGCGGAATTTCCATCGCCGCTCATCTGGGCGAGAGCGTCGTGAATTAGAAGGTGGAGCTTTGTTGGAATATTAGAGAGTAGGATCAAATCAGCAGTTGAGCGATCACATCTTACCTTCTTTGAATTAGTCTCACAATCCTCTTTCAGCAACGCGAGCCTTGCTTCAAAGGTTCTCAGTCTGTCGAACTGGGCCATAATATCAGGAAGCGAATGCCGCGCTTGTATTGTTGGCATGTCATAGAAGTACCCTATATCTCCATATGGCTCGATGAATCGATCCCACGCCTTCACTGTTAGCAAGAGTCGGGGATGGAGCAGCATGAGAAGATCGATGATGTCTGCCGTCCATTCCACGTCTCTTTTCGCATCCTCTGCCTTGACTCCAGCGGACCGATCTGTGAAGTCAAACCGCCGCATTCTACATCGGGCTCTCTGCACAAAGTTGTCAGACAAATCGAGGTAACGAGTGCCCCGTCAACCAAAAGGAGAGTAAAGTGGAATAGCTTACGTATCGCTTCACGGACTTTTCTAGCACATCAATCAGTAAGGACCACTCAGAGGAGATTCTGTTTAAACGGTTCTCCACAGCTCGTAAAAAGTACTCTCGTGGATCCCAAATCGGCAAATTTGCGTCAGTTGAGCCATCTTCGAAAATGGGATCGCTGTGGAATTGTCCATCATATAGGAACTCCTCACATCTTCCGTCAAGATCATCCTCTTCATTTCCGGTGCTGGCAAAAGCGTACGCAATCCAGGAAGAATTGTCTTTTCCAGTCACTACTAATGAGAACTGGGTATGGCGTACACCCCATTTAACAAAATGGTCCTGACCTTTTGGGGGGGAATCTCCAAGAAGGATACATCGGTCCATTCGCTTGAGATCTTCGAGCGGATATTTCCCGCCTCGCTAGGAGCGATCGATTGTGCAAGGGAGAAATAAGGCAAATGGAACTCAAGCCGGAAGGTCGTGAAGCCTCGCTGTCGGCCGTGTAAGTTAAACGTATAAATATCTAAACCGAGTATTGATCCTATATTCGGGCGACTGGGAATAAAAGATCTGTACATACGCGAATAGTTGCACCAAAGGCTGTTCTCATGTTGCGGTAGTTTTCCATGGCCTCTCTCAGCTCCCTTATTTCTCGTCCTGAGGCGGTCTCTCCAAGCGATTTTAGGTAGAATGCATCAGGGTCGTAGACGTAACTATGCACAAGGATTGGTACCACCATTGAGTGATGTTTGGAAGTAAAGTTTACTTACATGAGCCTACGATCGGCATCGGGTTTCTCATCATGGTCAAATCGCTGATTTGCGCACATCTCAGTGATAGTAAGGCAGGGGTAGGGCAGTACGCACCTTTTCATTCAGCAGGAGAAAGAGTTGATCTGCGGACAGTGGATTTGGGATCTCTCTGTGATGTCTCCCGCAGTGGGACCTATCATCGAGCCATGCGCTCTTTCGAGCGGCAGGAACTGGCATTCGAAGGTCATAGGCATCCTCAAAATCTGGAGGTCGCTCGTGATCATAAAGCCAGCTGTATGCTAATAGGTTCTCGGTTTCATACTCACTATCACTCTCACTACCTCCGTCGCTATAGCCATCGGCCATACCCTGTCTTCGAGAAATCCACATGTGAGGTATTTTCTGTCTTAAAGAGTCGCTTCGTTGAGAACTGTGGATCCCACCTCTTCACAAAAATATCGCTGAGGGGAGTTAGACAGCTAGTGGCTTCTGGCAGGGGATGAATCCCAGGTGGTTGGGGGGTAGGATCCTGTCGCATCGCTTCCTTGAGAGGCGAGGGAGTCTGGTTCTGCGATACCAGGGGGGATTGCCGATTCCTGCGGTGCAAGCGCTTCGGGCGATGAGGTCGTGGATGAAGACGTTCTTGGCTTACGGGCCCTCGTAGATATTCCCGTAGTGGGCCAGGAAAACAGGGTGCGGCATCCATGGCTGTTTGGTTTCCACTCAACAAGTCGAAAGGTAGACAATTTTCTCTTTCAATGAGTGGTAAAAGCACTTGACAGTGGATTATCCCACTAAATAGTATGTAAAAATGAGCCCAAATTTCCGCTCATTGAAAGGAAATCACATCGCAATGTTCAAAGAATAGACCAGATGGTTTTTCATTCGTGGGAGCGAGATCAAAGATCGCAGTTGCGCGCGAAAAAGATATGACGACAGGAGAAGGCCCCAGAGATACTCCGTCGAGTACTATTCAGTGTTAAGGGGTTGACAGGATAGTTGAACTGAGCAGGTGTGCCGATAAATCGTCGAAGATGGGGTCGCGAACCTGGTGAATTCGATCCGCGGAAATGGTTCAAGACGGAAACTCGTAAACGAGACCGAGGCTTTTAAATACGTCCAACCCATCACCTGTATCGTCCCTGCTCGTCTCCAACATCTGTAGGGATGCCGTAGCGAATGGATGGCCTCGTGGCCTTAACAATTCAGCCTTGAAGAAGGCATATATTCTTCGTATCCATGCATGAATCAATTCGTGAGTGCGCCTTCAGCCTCGCGCGTTCTTTCGGGCGGCGATGCATGGAAGCCCGAGCATATGACAACATATTCAATGAGATGAGATGATAGCTGCCCCTAGTTGGGCTTTTAATTCCAAACTCCCAAAGATCTCCCCCGCCCAAGACATTCCCCACGCGACTGTGGCTGAATCTGGGTGCTGGTTGGAGCCAGCGTGGCACCCCATTGCGCGAGCGACGCAAGTCTTCGAACAGGTAGAGACACGTTGGAACTCCTATATTGCTGCAGCCATGATAAACCATTAGACGTTGGTATACATCCGTCTTTGTTCACCGGAACGCATGAGACAGCAGGAGGGAGGCCCTCTCATACTTGTGGACCTGGCCATTATTACGCAGAGTGTATGGCTTACTCTGGACGTACTTGCCAAACATGTGATCCCGTGGTTATGTATCGCTCTCTGGTTGATACACCAAATTCCATTTCAGGAGAATTCAGTGTCACCCAGGCCACCAAAAGCGAAGAAGAAATCTATAGCATCGAGGGACGGGGAGCCATGGGTGCAATCCACTAAATTAAGTCAAGGGCCGAGGAGAAAGCCTAAGGATCGTCTATTCAACGGTTTTCGATTAAGAGTGCGCCTGTCGACTCCATATGAGCCCGAAAATGTACGTTTTGGAGAGCCACCTCTAGTGATTATTTTTAGTCCAATTGCAATTACTCCCCACCTCTTGCCGATCGGAATTCCTCATGGTAGGATCGAGCATCTGATTGTCATGTGCTTGTGCATGAATGAGCAGGCGCAATAGTAGCATCGCCATATGTATGTTTTGTCGTTTCTGGCCTACAAACGGTGAGAAAATTCATTGGACCATCCGTGGAAAGCTGAGCAGAAAATCTGTTCAACGATTGAACGGATATTGCGGGGACTCTGGAGCCGGATGAAATGGGATTTCGGTAGGTACCCACGCGCATGGGCTTTCCATTCTATCGCGACAAGGCCGGCTCTGTACTAGACCATAAGCGCTCAGCCTGCTGAGTATAGATTTTTCGAAATCGCTTGGCGCGATCGTTGAGAAATTAGAAAATAAGGTACATACCCCTCAAAACCCCATAAACACGTTTACCCAAAAAAAGCTTTTGCCAATGTCAAGCTATTTAACGTGGAGCGCAATCTCCATCCTTGACCAAGGGTAGCAGAAAACATGATGTCCTTTGTGTCTGATGGGTTCGGTGACGTCGTCCAAATGAATACGTTCTACACTGACTGATGGTCATAACTATGACCTACAATCGAGAGAGGGCGGATCCCGAGAATGGCAAACGAACGGGAAGCTTCCACCGAAGAAGGACAACTGGCGGCCAACCATATGAAGGAACATGGAAAAAATGGAATAAATATAGCCATCGGGCAAGTTCGAGTCTCAGAAGTGATGACCTCGCGAGAGAGTGGCAGCTTCCACGAAAACGAACTCTGGGAAGTGCGTCTTTACCTCCTGGATTGGAAATATGCTTGACATTGGGACGGAGAGATCCCCATTCGCGGGTACCTCGCTACCCGCTCCGAGGCTGGCCTAGCGCAGAAGTGGGGCACGCCCACACTTTCCCTCTTTCTCCGAACATATTGTTCGCCAATAGACTAGAAAAAACCTCGCTATGAGGGAAGCCCAGTTGTCACTGTATGCCCTGATCGGGTATTAGAATGATCATTTCGTCCGATCCCCTTCAAGCTCTCCTAAAACCATTAATCTCCTTTTCTTGCTGTGCGGCATTTCCAACTTACCGTCCGCGTACTTTGCTTTCATTCCTGCACGGAGCTTTTTGCGTGCCTTCTGCATTAGAAGAACCAACGCATACCAAGAAATAAGTGTGATGAGCACACTGATTGTGAATGTCCGTAGGCTGCGTTTGAAGGGCATGATGTCTGGCTCTTGTATCCCAAAACAGGCGGCTACGAGTGCAACGGGTGTTGCAACCTGGACAACATGAGCCCCTGTCCTACTAGAGACAGGAATAGAACGAACCAAAAGTGCAATTTCCGTGATGGTGCTATTGTGAAGTGCGTTCTCGTACGCCGCAGCTGTCGTTCGATTCACTTCTCGGGTCGTCTGAGCATTCGCCTGGTTTAGACGAATCTGGAGCTATTCTCGAAGTTTAGGTATATGAACATTGGACAGCGTTAATGGAAATTTCCACTCACAGCTTTAGCATACTTGTTGCATTTCTTTTCCAAACGACCAAGACTCTGACTCAACTGGCTCAGTTGATCGAAATGCTGCCTGATGGCTCCAAGAGACAGTCGTGCCTCTTCGACTTCCATTCCAGAAAAGTAACATGTATCTCCATCAGTTGTGTGAAACCTTGCACATACCTCGACGGTTTCAGTGAGTCGGTCTTGTAACTGTAGAACGAGGTCTATGACTTTCAAAACCCAATTGTCGCTGGTAGAGTGTTCGGACGAATCGAGCGGATGGGTAAATTTCTAATCACATTGTTAGGCAGAACCCGTGTTTGAAATGGAGTACTTACATATCGCTTCACACTCCTCTCCAGTTTATCGATGAGTGAAGTCCATTCTCTGAGGGCTCTGTCAGTCCTCTTCTCCACAACAAACAAGAAGTATTCCCGCGGGTCCCAGATAGGTTTATTTGCATCAGTAGAACCATCTTGTACGATTGGATCGCTGTGGACTTCGCCTGGCTCATACGAGAAGCATTCGTTTTCCCCTTCTGGGTTGTCTTCATTATCTCCCGTATTTGCAAACGCATAGGCGGTCCATCTGAAGTGATCTGGGCCACTTAACACCAACGAAAATTGCGCATCTTGCATTCCCCATCGGCAAAATGGTTCCTCCTCAGGTAAGGTGCCCCTTGGTTGAGGAAATTCTAAGAAATCTAAATCGGTCCATTCCCTCGATGGTGAGCCAGCATCTCGCGGGGCCCTGGGGGGGACAGTGGATGGCGTCAGGACAAAATAGGGCAGGTGAAATTCCAACCGGAAGGTCTTGAGCCCTCTTGTCTACCGATTTATGAGTTCGAAACTTGAATGGGTGAGGCGTAGAGGTTCCATATGACTGGGCACTATTGTATCGTCACTTACGGGAATTGTAACACCAAACCTCGTTCGCATTGCAAAGTATCCTGCGATAGCTTCTCTCAAGGCCCAAATCTCTTGCACCGATGCAGTTTCAATGAGCGCTCGTAGTGAATGCGGATCTGGTTCAAACATGTAACTATGAGTACAGTCAGCGCTATGTGCATAAGAACGATGGAGCAGAGGCGCCTTACATCAAGCGACGGTGGGCGTCAGGTTTCTTCGCATGATCGAATCGCTACCAAGCCTTATATTAGTTAAGACTATGAGAACATTTGAGCTGATCGCACATACCCGCTCTTTTGAGAGTGTGTAGAAGTCGGCTGCGCACAGAGGATTGTCAATCACCCGGGGTGTCCCGACAGGATAAAATCTCTCGTCAAGCCAGATTGTCCTTCGATCGGGAGCTGATCGAGATAGAAGGGATTCCACGCTCGCCTTGATACAAAAGTCTCTTGCTTCCTCAAGGTCAAGGCGACTTTCATAGTCCCAAAATCCTATACTCGTAGAGTCCACATCTACTCCCGATTCTCTTATGGTTTCGACATAAGATTTTCCCTCTTTCGCTATTACCCGATACTCCGAGAACAACGGGTTCCATTTTTTCGCATATAGATCGTGCGGGTGAAGATGGGAACTCATGATTCCGATCGACAGATTAACTTAAAATTGGTCTACGATGTCACCACAACAAGGCCCGATACCTTAGTTGAGAGGAGGTGCCACTACCGGATCTTCGGATTCGAGAGTACAGGTATGCTTAGTAGGTTATTGTCGCTTCATATCTTACTGAGACAGAGTAGGTGAAGGCTTCCCTACGGTCGTGAGAACAACGCCTTTTTATCAGAGGCTAGGATACCTTACATCCACATGGACGACAATGATGAGACTGTTAGCGCGGCTGTGGGTAGATAGACACCTCATCAGGGAGGAAAGGCGCTTAACGAAAGACAGAGATCAACGCGGCTGGCTCCAGGTATTCAAATCGAGCAAAGAACCGCTAAACGGCTCTAAGGAGTGGGATGAGAAGGCCCCAAGGTCTGGTGTAGTTATTACGCCATCGTGAAGGGTAAGGCGACGAAGAACACTCAAGTATCTGAAGGAGCTCTGGCACCCAAGAAATCCATATCCTCTTGCCGTTTGACGTGCGTGTGCGACGTATAGGAGGTGTTTGTGGCCCCTTGTTCTAAGGTTGACTTGAGGAAGGCGAATGTGTAACACTAAAGGACACGTCGCGATGCATATCTCGGCAAGAAACATATGGTGACTGCGCCATTGGGCTTCACCCTCTGGGGGCGATGCAGAATTGTAGTACCTACCTCAAACTTGCAGTTCGAGTTATCGACCTATTCGGTCTTGGTTCAACTCGTGCTCGCAATGAGCAAGCTTCTGAGAACCGTTGAAAGGAAAATATGACGAATTTTGACTTCCTAGAGCCGTTGCAAAATATCGAAGACAGAGACAAGGCGCATCTCAGCCTTACGTGCAGACGTTCGGCTTTTCCAGGCTTCGGGCGTCGATGCATCGCAGGCGCATGGTGGCGTTAGAAGACCACCACACCGCAAAGTCTGTGCTCGACGATTGGTGCTTACTGTACATATTGTAGAAGGACCAAGTCTAAGGCCAGAGATTATGCGGTACGGACGCCCGTAAAGATGCAGCATGCTCAGCATTGATCCCGGCAACTTGGGTAGCCGGTAGAGTCAACATCTGAAGATGTAATCTTTGAGAGACCATAAACTGCAGCCCAACTGACGGAAGCCACGTTTACATTTCCATCACGTCTCGCCTGTTGTGGGTCTTCTACCAAGACGCTATTTTTCCCGCTTCAAGGATGTTAGCCAAATATTTTCTTTGATGTTCGGAGAAAAGGGTGAAGAACGCCCTTACGAAGGCATAAATGATTTCTTCTCAGATGAGCAAAGTTTCATGAGGCATTGTGGAAAGACGTGACCCAAAGCATTGATGCCACTGTGGATCCATTGTACGTATAAGAAGATCAACCTTGCGTTCAGTCAAAAGTAGCGTCAGCAGCCTACGCCACACTTGCCGCAAACGCCGGAGAAAAAATTGAAAATTAGAAAGCCTCAAGCAACATTTAGTTCATATGTAAAATTATAGAATGATGCTGATATGAATGACTGCGTAAGTTTTTGTACAAAGTTATGCAAATAAGATGTATTAAAGAAGTAGAACTACAGTTAAATGACCAAGATGAAGATGGTCTGTAGAGAATATGCATCCCAAAGAAGGCCACCTGAATGCTGAGCTTACTCCTGGCACCTCTGGAATAAATCACCTGTAACTCCGTGCAACCCGTGAATGCAGTTGTCAAGAGTAGATACATAAAGGTCCTCGTGATCGAAACATTCCCGACTAAATGAACGATCTGGGGTTTGAGTGATGCTGCTCGCTGGAACCTGTGCTCGCATTGTGGCCAACAGGACTTCCCCGCTCATGATTGTGGTATTCTCGTCATCGTGCAGGAGCGTTCGTTGAACAGAGATTCTCGTGGTCTGGCAATAGGCACATCGAGGTATGCTACACGCCGGACAAGTCGTGCTCTTGATAGGGATATTGGAACAGCCACACGAGCACTAAGAGCCATTGTGAGATCGAGACCAATTTTATAAGAGGACGATTACGAATTCTCAACTTACACACTGCCATATGTACGTATTTCGTTTTTTGGCCTGTAAGGGTACTTAGCGGATTGGTCAGGTTTTGTAGAACTGCCTAATAGAAGCTAAGTAGGGTAGCTCACAAGTTGCTGAAGTGGAAGCCAGAACCAAATCATGTTAAACTATGCACGCCGTCCTCCAGGTCGACTGATGTGCGCAAATCAGACGTGGAAAAGCGCTGTTTTTGTGGGAATCGCCCAAGATCTCCGCTCCCCTGCAGTACCTCGGCTGAAAATGGACGATTCGCATAGGCACCGGTTGAGATGTCTCGAGTTGCACGTAAGGGATCGTGCTAGTCCGATACAAAATGTCCGAAATATGTTCCTTTACAGCATTGTGTGGTGACCTGACTACAGCATTGTGTCGGGAGCTGACTATAGCGGCGGGCAGAATTCGATAGGCGGGGGTTTCGAGTTCGTTGATCGTGTGCAGGCACTCTTGGCGTGGGCTACAACACTTTATTGCGATCAATTGACGATATGAGAGTAGAGAGAGCAAACGGATACATAAAAGGAAGTCAAAGAAGGGTGTGTTTGCAGATGAGGGTGGAATGAGGATAAATGAAGTTATAGGATGAGGATAAATCATTTTTCCGGCCGCTTCGCGCCCAGAACGTAGCGCGACCCATTGCTGGAGCCACATGGAATGTAGAGTTGTGTGTACAAGAACAGATTCTGTGTCAAAGTTCTCAAAGAGTTTGGTTCCAGTTGCCCAAAGATATGGTTCAAACGCCGGCTAGCGTTTTCCCTTCCCGCCTTGATGCGAGCAAGCGCTACAGAGCATGCGCTAGAATATTAATAGACTTTCTCGACCAATGTGTCCGCAAGTCCTGAGTTTGGGGAACGGTTTTCCATGCCGTCAAAGATATGAGGATAACGTGTTTGTAGTCATTTTGTTGTGCGATGTGCGTGTGGAAGGTCAAGGGGGATCAAACTGTGAAGGGAAAATCGTAGGACGAAGCGACAGCGCTAAACCGGTCGCATCGCAAGCGTCATCTAATCCACTATCTATCGTCCGTCAGCCGCCGGGTCACCTTTTGATCCGCTTCTTAGAGTTCCGGAGTGCAGAGCTACTTTCTTGCCCAACAAGCCATGTGAAACCTTTTGATTGTAGGATGGTAGCGACGGCTGCGGCTCCGCGGCCCAATCAGAATCGTGCTAATAGCGCCTTTTCAAGCTTTGTTTATATATTTGTACAAAAGCTTTTATAACCCCATAAGCTCGTGTAAAGAAGTTATACTAGGCGGAGTCGGGTAGGATGCCAGCTCAAATGGAAAGTACGTTGATCTCAGCTTCTTCACCCCACCGCCACCTTCATCGAAGTCCAGTTGGCAGCAGAGCTGCTGGAAAATTGAAAAGTGTGACAAAACCTGTCCGCTTATCTGGATTGCACTCTGGTCGTTTGACAGTAGGCGCATCGCGTAGTATCGCATTGAGGACACGAGGTGTTTTTGATGGGGATATTGAAACATCCACATTGGCACTAGCAGCCAAAATCCAGTTAGTAAACCCTTGGAACAAGTTGAGGGGTTTCCTTACACATTGCCAGATGTAAGTGCTCTTCTTTTTCGCCGTCTAATGAACGCTTAGCAAGATTGGACCCAATTTGGTCCCAGCCCTGCCGCCCTGGACATCAAGGGTGTCGTACTGGCATTTGTTTCGATTTGCCCGACTCAAAAGATGGTAATGGAGTCTCGACTGGAATGGTAAACATCTGCTGAAGATGAGCCATTGTGGAGCAAATTGTCACCCAAGAACTACCTTATTAACTGCGGGCCAAATACTCTCAGTCAAAGACTGCACATGTGCCACACAGTCCGCAGGTCTACTCTCGGGTTGAGCGCGTTATGCATCGTGAAGGGTATAAGACGTACAATCCCACCGTATATTGGTGTGATGCTTTGGAGGGAGAGTTGATCGGCAGTTTTCGGTTCAATATTTGAATGTACTAAAAGGGAATAAGATCTCTAATTTGTGCAGTTGAGTAAAGCCCCAAATATGGGGGCAACTTACTCCGTGCGCGTCAATCATCGACTCGGGAAGCACAATGGATCAACAAATGGTTCGATATGTGGTAGAAGGCGGAGAGTTAATGTAGAAACGAGATAGATCGGCTTCAGAAATCCGGGAGAGGAGGCTTTTATACCTAGATCACAGTGTGGCGTTTGTCAGATGACACCCTTTCAATGAAGCATTAGCTACTTTTGAAACCCATACCGTACTCGTGCAAGGGAAGGAAAATCCTCGGTCCTAGATAGCGTGATTTCTCGAAAGGCAACGCAACTCCGCCATCCCAGACACAGTATCGGGATTTTACTCGTAATCCTGCATGTATTGCGATAATACTCGTAAAATTTAGGAGTACTACACAGTTTCATTATTTTGAGACTGTTATGTTCTCGTGTCACCCTTTCGAATATGCTGTGCAGAAGGGGCTACAACCCACAAGAAAATTAGTGGTCCGCAAACCACTGCCATCACAAAATCAAGCTGTTACAATACCAGCTTGCTTGGCCCAATGAATATATCCTCTGCGACCTATCGTTGAAGATCTGGCGGCCATTATGAAGGCAGGTCATACAAATTATTTAATCACCCAGCATTCGACGTATCACACATTTTCCATACCCTTAACAACGTGACTGACATACTAGCAAAGAAACAACATGATTCTATGTAGAATTTGTATCGAGTAATGATGACTTCAGAGATCGACTAATTCGGAACGACCACGATGCCCGCAGACAAAGAAGCCTCTCGTTACTATGTCCGGTTTTAAGTCTTTCCCGCACCTGCTATGTACAGCAACAATCAAAACTGACAACAACGAAATTTGGGTATCAAACATTCATGGTCCACAAGTGTCTTCCTCAGCAGCAGAAATTCAGACCGCCCTCCATCATTTCGCATATGCAACCGTCATGATATCGAACAATCAATACAGGAAAATAAAAAGGCTTTAAGTACAATTCGAAGTATTATCGGGCGTTGTGACCGTGGGACATGAAACTCATCAACGCCAACCAGAGCTAAGGGACGCAAATTCGTACAGGGTCATCAGACATCGCGTCGTTCCGTCATCCCGTCGTTAGCTTTGAAAATGAAAACCTGACCGATGAAAGGTCATGAATATAATGGAAAACTTGGCTTATCGTGAAAGAAAATCCTGTGGCGAAAAGAAGGTGATTGGAAATGATCCCCCGAGAGCGACCACGCCAGTATGGTCACACCTTGCGACCTTGCGGAAAGAAACCGTAGCATTGGCACCTTAGCTACCGACTTGCAGCTTTGAGGGGTTGAAAGAACCATGGCTGACTACCTGGGCCAGTTCGGCTAGTTCCACGTCCTGGGGAGTTTCGGTTTTTGGAGAGACGAGGCCTCGCAATCGAGCAAGTAATTTTTCTCCCCATTGACCCTCCTGTGCTTTGGCATTGAAGATGGAAATGCAGACTACGAGCAGCTTCATAAAAGCGATCGTCAAAATGATGCTGAGTACGAAGCTGGTAGAATTTCGTTTCATGTGTGCGAATGGTACCACTTCAGTTTGTATACTGAAGTATGCGATGACGAGGGCAGTTGGAGATATTATCTGAGTATCATTAGCTTAGAACGACGACTTGGGCTTGATCTACCATACAGAAAGAGTGACGCCGGCTGTCAGGCTGTTATGTTCCGCTGCTTTGCAAGTGGTGAGCAATAAGCCATTGCTTTCCTTCAGCCGTTCGTTGTTCTTGAGGATCAGGAGGTTGCTCTGAAGAATCGCGCGGTGATTTTCATGACTGAGTCGAAGTTGAAGCTGTGTAGGGTTAGTGACCAAACAGAGTTGCAAGAAGGTAAGAGCGGAGAATTACTGACGATCTCGGAAAGTTCTTTGCAGGATCCGCGCAGACCGCCTAGATCGTGCTCAAGATCGTCCAGCTTCTCAAAAGTCCTCCCAATATTGTTCAGTAATGACTGAGCACGTTGTGATTTGATGTCCCAAAAGTAGTTGATGTCTCCGCCATTCTTACTGAATCTTTTCCAGACTTCGGTTGTCTTAGACAAACGGTTTTGCAGCTTACGGAGGACGTTCATCGTGCGTATTGTCCAGTTTAGAGCGGCCGTTGTGTCGTTGGTCTGCCTAGATGACGAAGGGGTTGACACTGTGTCATAATCGTCATATTTCTTCATTTTATCAGCCCACTCAGAATCCAGAGCGATGAAGGAAGACTCACATGTCGATCGATACTCATTTCCACCCTTCTCACAATTGATATCCACTGCTCCAGAATCTCAGCGACACGGATTCCTAGAATCCGAAGGAAGTACTCCCTCGGATCCCAGATTGGTAGATTCGCGTCGACGGTTCCGTTACCCGCGATTGGATCATCGTTTAAGTGGCAAGAGCCATATTCAAAGAGCTGCTCTTCCGGGCCGTCGTCGTCAAACAGCGTATCAATGAAACCGTAGCCTACATATCTCCGAGAATCCGGACCGACTATCGCCAGTGAATATTGTACGTCTTGGATCCCTAGTGGAGCATTCGGATCTTCGTCAGTCGTAAAGGTCTCCAAGAATGACAAATCTATCCATTCCCTCGGTAGCCTGGCGTGCACGTTGGGTTGACCGAAGTTTTTGGGGGTAGGCGGTTTCTGGCGGAGAGCGAAATGGGGAAGATGAAATTCAAGCACGTATTGCTCTACACCTGTGGTCTAGAAACTGAATGAGCTTATGGTTCCGAAATAGCTCATACCTGGCAGGATCGTGCCTACACGGAGGCTCCAACTTTTCAGCAACTTACGAGAATAGTGACTTTCAGGGAGGTCTGCAAGGCTAGATGCTTCCAAAGAGTGTCTCTCAATGTGTGTATTTGCATGCCGGATGCCGCTTCTGCGAGAGCGAGGGCATAGTACGGGTCCACATCCTCGATGCAACTGCCAAAATAGTTAGCATAGATTTCCAGAGCCAGCAAGTCGGCAAGAGCCACCATATGGGTCGTCCCAACTCATTTGGACAGCTGAGAGCTCTTAGGACGTCTCTCGGTAGTCAAGGCAGTTCTCTACAACGGAAAATAGCCCAGAATTCACCCAGTAGCGCTTGAAAGCTGCCCTTCTGCAACTCAACCCCAAGGTCACAGGAATTTTCTTACATGAGTCTCCTGTCCCCATCAGCACTGTCGTTTGCGTCTGTGTGAAGGAGACCGTCCGAATTTGTGCAGTTCGGTTGAACTTCAGAGAATTCTTCGGCTTCAAAACCTATTCCGGCGTGGAGTGTCCGCTCTGTGTCTCCGGTCTGCACACGTTGAAAACTCTTGGCTTCGCCCATATAGGATTGCGTGCACTCGTTTTGATCCAAACCCATGGCCACTGAACCACCATCATCGGCAGAACTACGTCCCTCCTCGCCCAGTTGATCAGTGAAGTTCATGTCGGGGGTGCATGAGGTCTTGATACAAGAGCTATTGGCACCGACGATCGAATCCGTGCTGGCGGTCGTAGTCTTCTTAAATCTCTATGGAGGTATTTTGGTCAGCAATTCGGAGTGCAATGCCAAGTGCGGGGTATTCCTGGCCCGAAGTTGCGATGAAAAGTTCCTTGCACGTACCGGTTTTTGTAAATGTCGAAGCAAGTGGTTTGCCGCGAGAGGGTTTTGGTAACGTCTGAAACGGCCGGTCCCATATTCTCTATCGTCCAACCAGCCTCCGCGTCTTGGCGTGGTCGTTTGAGATCCAAGATCGGATATGTTCGCGCTTTTACAGAAGGCGATCAACTCTTTAGGCACAGGAGTGTAAAGCCCCTCATCTTCGTCATCCCGAAAATGAATGCTTATCTCGTCGCTTCTTGAGTTGAGTTTCCGCTTATTATCAACGAAGGAGCCGTCTACTTTGATGTGGCGGTCTGTCTCGAAGATTGGATTCCATCTCTTAGAGTAAGAATCTAGACGTGTAACCCTCTCCGCGGAATCCATTGCTGGAGCGATTTCTCCAAAGCTGGCTTGGTCAAGGGAAGGCTCACTCCGCAATGGCCTCAGGATCTGTGAAAAAAGTATGATAAAGTCCGAGGGCTGACCAAAAGCTCCACAAAAGACGGAATGGGGTGTATTTGCTATTTTGAGTCAGTGAATGCTGGGATTCGGGAAAGGTTATATTCACGTAGTCAATAGGGCAGTCTGAGATGCCCACTAATCCCTTGCGAGATCCTTGTCCTCACTAGCATGGTCGATTCGATGACCCGTTGCGAAGTTTTGTGGTTAAAGAAGTCTTCCAGGTCGAAGTAGTGAGGGGGTAGATATGAGCATGGCAGTGCCCTCCTCTGACTCCAACGGAGTGTGATCTAAACTCTGCCATACGAGGAATTATCCCGGCAAGCTTCTTCTTGCCGATATCCAGCGTTACAGACGCCCTCTAAGCTCGAACTGCCCAAAGATAGGCTGTGACGAGACGAGTTGCGCATCGTCACGCGCAACAGCCTGCCACGCAGACTATGTCAGGCGTATCGTTGGGCTTCATACGGGAGGGCTGTGTTTTGAAGCTCCCACTTATGTGTTGCCACCTGTTGTTTAAAGGATCTTAACATATAAAAGCGCGGTCAACACGCTGTATACAATTCGCGGAGTGAATACGAGGCGAAAGGCTCATAGCTGGAGGTAAATTAAAGACGACTTGAGGTTGGATGGCGTTGTTAGCGTGAGTCTCAGCCTCGTTGCCTTCCGTTGTCGGGCGCCCATGCATGCATGCATCGATGGGCATCACCACGCATGCAGGATGCAAGCTGCCAACGCACACACTCGGAATCCAGGAAGCGGCCGATGCTACGTCTTTACCGCTCCGGCCAAAAATTCGGCCTTCACAAATAATGACACACTTCCTAGCATCTCCAGCGCTGTAGGGTTGTATTCGGAGTTTGCATCTGAAAATAGGTCAAAGTTTGAAAGCTTCTCGATAACAGTCGAAACAAGCCATGCGCTAAAATGAGAATGCGGGCTCCCGCACATCTATCCGCCTCAGACCCAGCTGATCGGGACTGGTCTGCGGGTAATCTTCGCGATGTTAGCTGTGAAAAGGTCGCGTGGAGAGTGGTAGATTACTGCAGACTACCACGCGGTACAATTCCGCGTCGAGCTTCTTGTTCCGACGGTCGGAGCAAAATACCCACTCAGAGACTTCAGACATGCTCGCCTCACCGGAAATCCCCATGCATTGGTTGCCTTGTGCACTTGGGCCTATCAGACCTTACGCTCGTTGGTGATGCAAGATGGTCCTCCAAGCTCTTCAGCCTTCAAGAAGGCAACCAAGTTACGGTATGAGGTGGCAGATGTCCTTCCCGGCCACGTAGTACGCGATCTTGACAAGGTGTAGGGAGAGACTAGCGCAGCCTGAAACTTTTAGGATTTTCGTAGTAGGGGAGGTATTCTGGACGTCAACCTTCCAGGATTTCCGACTTCCCAGAGCTTCCCACCAGACTCCAAAGCCCACCAAAACACATAAAGAGCCGATAGAGTGAAACGTTCTATCCGAGCCTAGCCGATGGAGGCGCAGAACCTTTCATTATCTTATGTCGCCCTCCGAATTTGCACCGCATCTGTCTCCTTTTCTCCGTTGGGGAACTGTTTTCCCCGCCAGACTATAACCGTCTCCACATCACCACAGTCTTTGTGAACGGGATCCATGCCGGTAATGTTCATCTCACAACTCTGGCCGTCGAAGCTCGATGAATGTCCTGACCAGAGTACAGTCATGAGCATTTTCTGTCCCCTCTGCCTCCAGGATCGATCAATAGCTTTAAGGGGTCCATAAGGCTCCATTGATGGTCATCTATTTCACCGATACACGCGTTGTCGCGCAGTACGCGCACCTGGCAGACCCGCAGCTGGGACAGTGTGCACTCCGAATACTTATGGAAGAACAACCACAGCGACACTATGATCGAGTTAGGTTGAGACAGTTCTGGCTTTCGCGACGGGTGTTATTTCTTACACATTGCCAAACATACGTAAAGTTGCCTTTTCGTCCCTTCGGTCCCTTCGAGAATGCTTAGTCCGCATATCTTCTGATCGAACGTCCACTCACCCATTCCGAGATCGGCACCCAGCCACCCGTGTTGGTTACGTATGAATCGGATTCCACCACAAACGCGTCCATTGGCCGGAAAATTCTCCGAAGGACTTGGCCACGTTTTCACGCTCGAATAAGACAAGCATCAACCCAGAATGTACAGTGACCGGAGGCGCGAGGGTTGTGATTCGATTTGCTCGGTGGAAGGCCGTGCGGTCTCGACTCTGTCAAGACAAACGGGTTAACAGTTTCTCTTCATGCATGGGAGAACTGGTTGCGGAACATTGGTATTTGAGTTCGCCGTAGAGTTCATGGACCTACAAGAAGTGCTGCTATCCTCCCTATTTGAGGATGGCTGGAAAGTTCCTTTGGTATCACAGTTGGTTCCTCGCCGCATTTCGGGCATTCCCCCGTGGGGGAATGTTTGCGTTTTGTGTCACGATACCAGGCCCTGGCATTGACCAGCAGGGGCGATAATCGGCGATAGACAGCGCACACCGCTTTTTCTGTCGAAAGGATAACCACAGGGGACTTTTCCGGGGAATCATCCGTTGAGCGGGTGCTTCCTCGATGGACACTCCGGATACGGGCCGAAAGCCGAACTCTAGAGGGGAGTGAAGGACATCGGGGTACATATTTGGTTGTTCCGTCAGGAGATGTCGGAGGTTGGGAATTGACGAATGAAAGAGCTGAGAAATTTCGATTGACAAATCCAACCGCCTTCGACCTTACAAGGGAGAGTACTGAACATCAATTCCGCACAGTCCCATTCCACCATGCTGATAGTTGGAGCCGGAACCTGTCTCGTCGCTTCCTGAGCTCTACACAATCGAACGAGCGGTATTCGCCCATATGGCTAGCATGGAAGACGGTTGCAGCTGATCTTCGGTTCATTCTGCCACCATCGACAGCAACCCGCTGCCGCCGTCGCATCATCGTGGCCGTCGCTACATACCTCATGGTAGCCGTCGCAACGGTCGTGGCCGAATTCGATACGTTCGGAGGTATTGGACCACCTCTACTAGAGCAGCAAAGAACCACTTAGCACAAGATCCTCAGTCTCCGATCGCCTCAAGCGTGTACAATCGCGTCAAGACGAAGAGCGAACCTCTCGAAAGACGACACACGGTCTTCTCGTCGTTACTCCATTCGTCTCGTCCGTTAGTTACGAGATGATCTGCGAAAGAGCTAGCGCGGCTCTCCCTGCCCGCAATTCACGCGCCCGTCGGAACACCGCAGTCTCGATGCTGCGCGACACGTGGTAAGGACAACTGTCCTGATATATTCCCAAGGAGACAAGCGGTCCAGCGCCGGTTTGATATCGGCAAACATTTCGCGGTGTGTCAACGGGAACTCATCGGTGGATACGTCGCATTTTGAAGGCCGAAACCCCGGAAGAGCTCCACTTTTGGAAAGGCAACGGTGATGTTGGCAGGTTACAACCTCAATTCTTCGTAGAAGCATTGCAACAGAGGCATTACAGTTTGGGGACATTGTATGGAGATGCAAGATCTGGGACAAAGGAATGGCGGACGGAGCGTCACGTTCGGCGCTAGTTGCTCCACAACTCGTTGCTCGTCGAAATGACGGCCTATATACAGATGCCCCTCAACGAAACATGCCCAATTCATTCTCATACATTTACATCTCTCCTCTTTCCTCGTGATGCATCATAGACGTTGCTACGATCAGCTTGCGGAAGTCCAGCACTGCCTGTTCTAACTCCTTCTTTTCAAGCGCTTCATGATCTGAATGCGCAACGAAGATGCTGCCCGGCCCGTACAAATATCTCTTGTGATCGCCTTTCAAATTGGGCACATCAGTCCCATAGTTCACCGTCATCTTCCCGAAGCCTTCGACATCACAGTCGATATCGACAGGCGCATATCCCTCACTGCCCCATACAATCTCAAGATCGCCCCCGAGGTCTTGTGCCCTTGACTTTACGCCCTCCAAAGCTTCCACAATCATGCCTCGTATAATTTTGGGACTCGCAGCAGCTATCCGCACGGCAACGCTGGCTTCCGCTTTCTCAGCAACGACGTTAGCAGCTACACCACCCTCCAGCTTCCCAAAGTTCATCGTTGTATTTCCATACTTCTCACTCCAGGGTAAATGTTTCCTCAAAACCAGCATCTTCTCTAACGCCTCCACCAGCACATCATTTGCCGAGACCCCCAGCCACGGGTATCCCGAATGCGCCGCCTTCCCCGTAACCTTCAACGTGAAACCCAGCATTCCCTTATGTCCACAAACCAGCTTCGCCTCAGTCGGCTCCCCAAAAATCACAACATCATACTGCGGCCTTTCTTCCACATCCGAAAATGCCCGCATCCCATCCCCACCCGTCTCTTCTCCCACCACAAAAAGCAGCGACAAATCATCCAACATCTGCTCTCTCAGCCCTTGCGCCGCAACAATCTGCGCCGCCACACACGCCTTCGCATCGACACTCCCCCGCCCGCCAATTACCCCCGTACTCTCGTTATAATAGTACGGCCAGTACGGCGGCACGGTGTCGATGTGCGAAGTCAACAGTATAGTCGTGTCTCGCTTTTTCCCGTATGCAAGCACGTTGTGGCGGTTCGGTGACACTTCCTGGAGCTCGACGGTGAAGTTTTGGGCGCGTAGGTAGGAGGAGAGCCAGACGGAGATGTTGTGCTCGGTACCGGTTATGGAGGAGAGTTCGATGAGGTGTCGGTGGAGGGAGAGGAGTTCGTGGGAGGTGGATTCTGGCAGGAGGGGTGGGGAGGCTGAGGGGAGGAGAGGGGTTTGGGAGGCGGTCGCGAGAGTGGTGAGACTCGTTAAGAGGAGGAGAATGTGGCTACGTATCATGGTGGATATATGAGAGGTCGGGGACCTCGATTGATGGGTTGGAGATAGTGGGTGGGTGGTATCTTGGGGGTAGGTAAGTCGGAGCTTGAGCTTGAGCTTGAGCACTGACGCGTGCCAAGGGCAGGAAGCTCCGCAGCGATGTTGCCTTCTTTCATACATCCCACCTTTGAGATATTAACAACATCACGATTTCAAGAAGAGTTCCAGGGAAATGAATACTCACAATGTGTACTCCCAAATTTTCGTCATGATACATCATCTTCTGCCAAGACTCATCTCCTTGAGATAGGTATCGCGTGCAAGGGTCTTGAATGTCTCCCTGTACTTCCCGAGGTCATCTCTCTTCTCGTGTTCTAACTGCTCGCCATCCCGTTTAATATCAGAGCCCGTCGTGTTCCAATACAATAGGTCAGACTTTTTCTCCACTGCAACACGAATGACTCGTTCTTCGCCCACGAACATCCCGGATGGCGCAACCGTCGCAGACGCTGCGAATCCGACGGTCACAGTTTTGTTAACTATTTCACACCATCATAGTATCAAGGTCGAGTCACAAGTATTGGGGCGTCCGAGATCTACTCTGGGGTCATGTATGACTGCTCTTGCCTCCTTGAAGGCGACTTATATTCGTCGCGAAGGTCACGGAAGCCGGACGCGACAAAGCATGGGTGGGAAAAAGCCAGAATTCCCATATCCACGGTGCATGTACTGAGTCACAGAAGGCTCAATCATTCAAACAAAGCGTATTGCGTACTAGAAGTGATGTACGGCCAATCATTGCGCTCTCTTCCACAGCCCAAAGGCAGAAAGAAACCGCACCCAAGATCAGCCACTGGAGTCTCGTCTTCACTCAACATGACGGTTTTCGTTCTCATGGAACCTCGCACTGCCGCTAGGACAGCGGGTTTCTCAAATCGAAAATGCTTTTCGTGAGCGTGAAATTTGCGTTGTTCAATAATGGAGGAGAGACGGGGCGCGGACCCAGAGGAAGATTTTATGGCTCGGCCTGGCGAAAAGTTTTGCCGCGCGCCGACAGCCCCGCGGTTTGCCATGGGCTGAGTCATGCCCGAAGTGGGCTTTTTCGCCCTTGCTGTGGGATTAATACGCAAAGGTACTCCGCTTTGCGCGCTCCACACGACCCGCATTCACACTCTTCACCTCCAAATCCAACATACCAGACGCGAAGTCGCCCGCCGAAAGCTCTTACACAAACGAACAGCCAACTGCCCAACATGGATTCTGACTCCGAACACGATCACCACGACGAGGAGAGCGTGGCCTCCGAGCCCGAGGAGGTGGAAGAAGTGAAGCCCAAGTCGGCTCTGAAGAAGACCAGGGAGGTTCTGCCGCCGGTGGAGCGCCCGTACCTTCCGTAAGAAGCCACACTCCCTCGAACGGCGCCAGACTAACAACCGCAGCGAACAACCCGAACCAAGCACAGTCGACTTCTCGAAACTGACGCCATTGTCCCCCGAGATCATCAGCCGCCAAGCCACCATCAACATTGGAACCATCGGCCATGTCGCCCACGGCAAGAGCACGGTGGTGAAGGCCATATCCGGCGTGCAGACAGTTCGCTTCAAGAACGAACTGGAAAGGAACATCACCATCAAGCTCGGGTATGCCAACGCAAAGATATACAAGTGCGACAACGAGGACTGCCCACGGCCGACATGCTACAGGTCGTACAAGAGCGAGAAGGAGGTGGATCCACCCTGCGAGCGGGAAGGCTGCACTGGGCAGTATCGTCTGCTACGACACGTTTCCTTCGTCGACTGCCCCGGCCACGACATTCTCATGAGCACCATGTTATCCGGCGCTGCCGTCATGGACGCAGCGCTACTTCTCATTGCCGGAAACGAAACCTGCCCACAACCCCAGACCAGCGAGCATCTTGCGGCCATCGAGATCATGAAGCTCAACCACATCATAATCTTGCAGAACAAGGTCGATCTGATGCGGGAAGACGGCGCCGCGGCCCACCACGAATCGATTCTCAAGTTCATTCGAGGAACCGTGGCAGACGGCTCGCCTATCATTCCTATTTCAGCGCAGCTCAAGTTCAACATCGATGCCGTCAACGAGTACCTGGTCACCAAGATTCCTGTTCCAATCCGAGACTTCTCCACCAAGCCGCAGATGATGGTCATTCGATCCTTCGACGTCAACAAGCCAGGTGCCGAAATCGACGAGCTGAAGGGCGGTGTTGCTGGTGGCAGTATCTTGACAGGTGTTCTAAAGTTGGGCGATGAAATTGAAATCAGACCCGGTATCGTGTCAAAAGATAACGCCGGAAAGATTCAATGCAAACCCATCTTCTCCAGAGTGGTATCGCTGTTCGCCGAGCACAACGATCTGAAATTTGCTGTTCCCGGTGGTCTCATTGGTAAGTCAACTCGCACGGCATCCCCCTGATTTTGCACTTCGGTTAACATGTGACAGGTGTCGGTACCCGCGTGGACCCTACTTTGTGTCGTGCCGATCGTCTCGTTGGATTCGTTCTTGGCCTTCGTGGACATCTCCCGAACATCTACGCTGAGCTCGAGGTCAACTACTTCCTTCTCCGCAGACTGCTCGGTGTGAAGACCGCAGACGGCAAGCAGGCAAAAGTTGCTAAGCTTGCAAAGAATGAAGTTCTTGTAGGTCAAAAGGTCCGACATGATTGGGTCATCGGCTAACACAGTATGCCAGATGGTCAACATTGGTTCAACAGCCACTGGCGCGAAGGTCATTGCCGTCAAGGCTGACGCTGCCCGTCTTTCTCTCACTTCGCCCGCGTGCACCGAGATTGGCGAGAAGATCGCGTTATCACGGCGTATCGAAAAGCATTGGAGGTGTGTACTTTTCGATCGCTTTCCGGCTGACACACGCTAACTTTTTGGTTGCAGACTTATCGGGTGGGCCAACATTGTTGCGTAAGTACCCTGACATTCCCATTTACTTGCTCGGCCGAAGACTGACTCTTGACAGTGGTAACGTGCTGCAACCTCAGCAGGACTGAATGCTGGACTGTGATGCATAGGTGCGCTGATTTGGGCGTTGTGGTGGCAGCCAGTAACGACGCAACGAACACGGCAAGACTCGGGTGGAAGTCCCGCATGGGTGCTCGCATTAGGGTCTTACTCTTGGGCATTTTCTGGGATTGTGGGGCTCAGCATCTCGAGGATAGACGGGGAAAAGTTTTCCAGCGAGCAATGTGCGGTCCAAATTATTGGAAAGCCACACGGTACGACGATGCTAGGAACTGTGACCGATCCGTAGCCGTGTTGAACAAAATGGACCACGAAATAGCATTCAAGACACGATATAAATTGAGCGAGGACGGCTGTGCATGTTGTTGAGCTCGGAGGATGTGCGCATTACTAACGCGATTAGCCCGACCGCATGCAGAGCCGACTTTCACATGCCTGGGCAAGAGGCAAACTTATGGACATGCGAATGCAGGCATGCAGCTCAACGTCAGGATAGCTCCAGCCTGAGCTTGGCCCTGCATGTCTTAAAGCCCCTCTCGCGACTCCGCACTTGACTCTTCAACGGATTTTCAAACGCAATATATATTTGCTTTTACGAGGTACGTCCAATGCCGGGCCCTCAGTGGCGCCAAGCATGCGCTCTGGGGAGGTCTGACGTCCACGTGCACGACACTGACCCCGGACAGATTTCCAACCTGACCTCTCCATCGAGGGAAGTGCAACTTGTACGGTGCGGAGGGGGATATTAAGCACCTGACCATCTGTTTCCTTCACTTTTCCTTACTCTCATTCTTCTTCTGGCGCGTGTATTTCTAGCCCTTGTAATAGCACACTCGATTGTTTGGGCCATTGGACGGCGCGGGAACTACTCCGAACACACTGGGGCATTTGATCCCAAGTTCGTCCCTGCAGGAACGGAACGAGACGCCATGGCCGAAGACCACTTCTTCACCAACGCGGCCGCGCAGCCCACACAGCAAGCGCCGCACATCTACAGACCGATTCCGCGTCGCAACTTCTCGACAAACTCGCATTCGAGCGATTCCGGGCCCGACCCGTTCACGAATTCGCAAGACACGCCGCCGCCGTCGTCGCCACAGTTCAATTCGCGCGGCTCGTCGGACTTTGTTGCGCAGCTCAATGCGCGGTTATTGCGGTCGCGCAACTCCGGAAATGGGAATGTTCATGAGCGGGAGAGGGACGTGTCGGATGGTGGCGGGTTGGGCAGTCGGAATAAGAGCTCTTTGAACATGACGAGTAGCACGCTGTACGGCATCTACGACGATGTCATGGGGAGTAGCACGGCGGGGGAGAGAAGCGAGGCGCCCACGCCTTGGGGGACTGGTGCAGAGACACCGGCGAGACATTCACTGGATTCGGGGATGGGGCAGGGCGTGTGGGAGAACGGGATCGGGAGTCCGGATGGGGGGCGAGGGATGACAGGGAAGTCCAGAGGACCGGTCGACGACGTGCAGACATGGAGAACGAGGCAGAAAAAGGGGCAGACTGTCCAGAGACATGGGATATGGAAGGCTGTTGTCATTGCAGCGAAGCTGTCTGCGTTGTTCCTCTTCGGACTGGTCTACGGCGTCATCGTCTCGCATCTCCACGACACGAGGGAGCTCTCGGCGGTCAGAGTAAGCGGACTCGACCGAGAGAGTTGGATATACCTTGCGGCATGGGGATTCGCAGGCGTCGGACTCGGCAGTCTGCTCCCCTACGTTGATCTCGTCTGGGAGGGCGAGAAGAACGACAAGCAAGCTCGGGAGGTCGAAGCGGAAAAACAGCACGAGTCGTCCTTCACCGAGCAGATGAATGAGGTTGTCAGAAGCGTCGGCGCTTTCGTCGGCATTGCATTCGCAATCGTAAGTCTACTCTGAGTCCCTCTAGCTATCTGATCGTCAGACTGACTTTTATCAGCGCCGACTCCCCTGGCAGTCCACACTCCAACTAACCGTGACCCTCGCGCTCGTCAACCCTGCGCTATGGTATATCCTCGACCGCAGCAAACCAGGCCTCTCCTTCTCCCTCGTCGTCACCTCCCTCCTCACCTCCTTCATCTTCCTCTCGAACCCGGACGTCCTCCCCTCGCCCGCCCTCCCCGCTACCACGAATTCAACACAATTGCCTTCTGCCAGGACAGGCGTCGACCAAGAACTATTCGCTGGCGTCGTCAGCTACGAGACCCTCGCCGTGGTGACGTGGGTCGGCAGCGTGCTCTTCTGTAGTTGCGTTTGCTTTGGAAATATCGGGCGACGGTTAGCCGTTTTGGATGACTGGAATCGGAGGAGATGAGTATCACTATCTCCTCCATCCTCAAAGCCATATTTCCATGGTCTCCATCACCTTTGTACTTGTGCGACATATCTCCCTGTTTCGGTAATAGGGAGATTGGATTCGGAGTTCCTAGAATCCTGCCTTACTGCCCTCTCTGAATCAACTTCAATCGGTGGTTTGGTGCGGATTAGTTTTGGGATGGAACTGGACTGGACGGGATAGGATGGCATTGGATAGCATTGGGCATCGGAAGGAAGGGAAAAAGAAGAGGGAATGCTTCATTGCAGTTGGACTTTCTTTGATCTGCATATTTAGAGCGCTTTTAATGGATTGTTTTGTGAGGGTTCCATAACTTCGCACTGGCTATGCAAGGTATGAAGAGGAAGATCGTGAGCATGCGCGCATGATGTATCTGCCCAGGTTGAGTTATGATTTCCTGGACATGCCGGCTACCTATGGAAGCAAGTCTGTTCAAAGAGCATCGCTCACCCTCTACCTTCCTTCCGCATCCATCCATACAAACCCTCCATCCACCAGGCCATCTCCGCCCTTTCCCTTCCCTTCCCTTCCCTTCCCTTCCCTTCCTACCCAACAACCCAACCTCCAAAAACAAAAACAAACCCCCCAAAAAAAACCAACAACCCTCTCACTCGAATCCGCAGCCCCTCCAAAAAGGAAAGAGTTCAACGAACAGGACTATGCAAGACGATAGGGTGTAGAATGGGGCGTATAGGCTTGGGCTTATGGGCAGTGGGCAGAGGGCAGAAATGGGTAGTAAGTAGGAAGATGTTTGCGGCATCATGCAATGAATGCGTTCATGACAGCTGACTTTCCTGTTGGGATTGGAAATTGGGGGGCGGGGGCTATATACCTACCTCTCCGCTTGCTTCTTTGCGTTCGGAACCACCAGTTCATGGGGAACTTGGCTATTCAGGTAAGACCTTCCTCAGCTCATCCTCACCTGAGGGTTCCTTCCTCCCATATCCATTCACCCCCTCGCTTCCAATCCAAACGTCCCTTTCGCATTTACCTAGAGAAATAACCCCTCCAAATTTCGAAATCCGTAAGGAAAGTCAGCTTCAAAGAATTCCCTCCGTGTTATTACATGCACTAAAAGCACTTCTGTGTTATTCTATTCTCTGAAAACGCTACCATGATATATTATGCCCTATGTCGCGGCCCACGTCCTGCCTAACTTTCTGCACGTAACGTGATCTGCAGCGTCCCTTTCCATTTCGCTATTCGTGTATTATGTTTTTGAACCCTTTCCTTTTTTTGAGGGGGACGCGGGTTCGAGTACCGGTGGGGTTCTTTTTACTGTGGTTTTTTTGGGTGATGGAGGGGGAAGGAGGAGGGACGGGGGGAAGGAAGAGCGCGGGGAAGGAGGACGGTGTGGTTTTGGAAGGAAGGGCCGGCTTGGAATGCGAGGTTGTCCTGCTATGGCGCTATTCTGTCTACCTGCAGAAATAAGTGGGTGGAAGAGCACTGTATCAGCTTATGTTGTTACCCTCTAGTTCTATCGTCACTGGCTTTTGAAGATGGTCGGTAGCCTGCCTGTCTTGCATCGCCCGTTGCGTTAATGTGACACGATACAGGGCTTCAGATAACCCAATTATGGACGAGTGTTGATGTCGTAACACCCTTGATTCCACCCTCGTCTCTTTTCCTTCATTCCTACAACCCAGCATTCTCAACCCTTCTCCCAAGTCCCTCGCTTAGATAATTCGTCACTGCTGGAAACGTGGTGACACAGGTAATGCGTGTCCATATGCACGCACCCGTCTGTGTCTAACAGTAAAGCAAGGAAAGAAATCAAGGAAACGGCACAGCAAACAAACAGTCTCTCTATCGTGCTCTGAATTCACGTTCACTCTTTCAAATTCTCATCCCCTAGTATCCATCATCGAGTATATAACTCCTTCAATTTCCGCTCCTCCCAGGAAAGTAGCTACACACAAACATACGTTAACAACGTCCTTACATCCCGGGTCCGAGGACGGGGGATTGAGAGGGCTCGGGAGCGTTTGGATTCTTTCCTTTTTGCCGCCAGGCAATATCCACACATACGGGTTCGAGGCTGGGTGCGGAAGTTTGCTTCAGATCTTTTTGTGTTTTCTTCGGTCAGCTGTTCCACAGAGCAGGAATGTCTGGGGAACGGGATAAGGGGAATCGTTCGGCACTATGGCTAAGGATTCAATGATGACATGCAGAGCTGGGCGTATCTTACATCACTCGGGAGCAAGGCTATGTGGTTGGCAAGGGCGATAAATGGGAACGATTTTGAAGTAGGATTATGCTTTTCAGTGAGGAGAACCTGGGTGAGAAGACGGATCAAGCGGGGCAGATGGAACCCGAGTGCGACTGGGCAGTGGGTGTGCTCGCCCCAGGATTCTTGCAAAGGCGAGCTCGCCGCATCCTACATCTCTAATGAAGTAGAGCTAGGTGGTTGACGGGTTGATGGGGAAGCGAGGCCGTGCTCCCTCGTGATGTCTGGAGTGAATAAATCCACGGCTGGAGCCGCTCAAAGGGAACCAACTAGATCTATGCCTCGATTCAGCAATACCCAGAACACATGTCACAGTCCTTCATGACAGGAGCCAGAGTGATATCGAGGAATTGCATTAGAAAAGACAATACCATAAACTACTCGCGCGGCTGCGCATCGCGGACAATCCCGTCTCGCGTGCCGCCTGGTATCACGTAGCATAAAAAAAGAAGCGTTCACTGTGCAGTGCGGTGCAGAAACCAGCACGCTCACAGCCCATAAATTCATCCCAGAAAGGAAAACCAGACCCAGAACTCATTCCCACAATCAGCAAAAATACTTATACACCTTCTTCCACCTCGGCCAATTCCGTCTCTCCTCCCGCTCCTCCGCAATCAGCTCCGGCACATTGAGTTCCCGGATCCCGGAATGCAGATCCATGTTATAACTGCGAATAAACGGCGTGCGATGATATAGTTTATACGGAATGTAGAAAGCCAGCGTGACGGGGAGAGCGAGGTAGACTTGGAAGAAGGATTGGACGAGTTCGATTGTCGACTTTGTCTTGTAGCCGATTGGGGAAAAGGCGACCCAGAATTGCGCGATGAGAACGAGGCAGTTGAAGCCGAAGCCGATGTAGGAGCCGATCACGCCGGGTTGGCTGCGGAACGCGAGTTCGTCGAGCGTGTGCTCTTTGAGCCAGCCTTTGCGGAAGCGGATGTGTGCTAGACAGATGGAACCCCAGGTGAAGATTGAAGACAACGCTGAGAGTGATAGCATCCAGTTGAATGCGGCTTCTTGCTGTTTGGTCCCGGCAAGGAAGGCTAAGAGACCCAGAAATGATGCGACTGCGATGGCGGCGAGAGGGCGGCCCTTCCGGTCAATGTATGCGAGAATCTGGGGCGCTTGGTTCTGCTCGGCCAGAGCGGCGAGCGTGCGGCTGGACCCGTAGACAGCAGAGTTTCCAACGGAGAGGACCGCAATCATGATAACGGCGTTGAAAACGGAGGGGAGACCCTCAATTCCGGCACTCTTGATGGCGATCACGAACGGAGACGCGGATGCGTTGTTCGATCCGGAAAGGAGCTCCTTATTGTTGTACGGCACCAAGAAACCGACGATCGTGAGCGAGATGATGTAAAAGAATGTGATGCGCCAAAAGACCTGCTTGACGGCGGTGGGCAGGGATTTACGTGGGTTTGCGGTTTCGGCAGCCGCAAGACCGACAAGTTCGGTTCCGGAAAATGCAAAGGCGGCGTTGACGAACGTGGTACAGAGACCTTTGAAGCCGTTGTTGAAGGCGCCGGGATCCTTCCAGTATTTCACGCCAATATAGCTTCCATTTGGGCCTCCACCGATGTTGATGATGATACCCAAGATGATGAAGCCAATGACGGCAACTACTTTGACAACAGCGAAGATAAATTCGGCTTCGCCATACCCTTTTACACCGAAGAGATTGATGGTGACGATGATGACCAGGAAAACGGCGACGAAGGCATCGGCGTTGATACTACCTTGTGTCCAGTACTCAATGGTCAGTGTAGCTGCCACTATTTCGAGGGGTAACACGACAAGCCATTGCAATGCGTAGCTACAATGCACGGGTCAGTCATGTCCGAGTGCAGAGACCCGAGACCACGGATACTTACTTCCAGCCCATTGCAAAGCCCCATGCAGGGTCAAGAAAGCGAGTCGAGTACGCGGAAAAAGAACCTGCAACGGGAAATAGAACGGCCATTTCGCCAAGTGCGTGAACGGTGCAGTACATCATGATGCCGACTAGGGTGTAGCTGATAACTAATGAAGCTGGCCCGCCTTTTGCGAGTGCCTGCCCGGAGCCGACGAACAATCCTGTGCCTGTGGTTGAACTTAGTACATGTAGAAATGCAAACAAATACTTCGAGCCACTAGAGTTCAACAATTTTGGCATACCTATTGAGCCTCCAATGGCAATCATCTGCAGATGTCGACCTTTGAGTTTGCGAGCAAGTGGCGAGTTGGCGGTATTTTGAGCGGCGCTTTCGACATCGTAGACCTTCCCATCGGCACCCAGGGTCCCCTTTGGCGTAAGTTGCGAATTTGGATCCCTTTTGAAGCTGTCGAGCATCCTCCTTCCTATGCTGTCCCTGTGTGCTTGTGATTGGCCATATTGCTTTGAACTCCTCGAAATTCCACCAAAGCTCTTATCTGTGCCGTACCCATCCATGTCGATGTCGTCTTCTATCATTTTGGAATTAGTAAAGAACGGTGAAATATATATATTTAAATTATTCGAGAGCGAGCGTGGCGGGCGACGGTGTCAATGGCGGCGTGACTGTTGGGTGAAGTATGAATACCTTTTCGCTGGTGCGTGGGAGCCCAGGCGAGATAAAGGGAGCCTGCCCTGTCAGGGCGGGGGTGGTTGGTAGCGCAGGGTCTTGTTTGGCAGGGTAGAGCTGAGGGCAGAAAAGCGACCAGGAGTGGAGACTTACCAAGGATAATTAGAGGCCCAGACGGCCGGGATATGTCAGGCCCTGGGCTGCCGAACAAGACCAAAGGATGCGACTAGGCTAGACTTGGGTGTCTTCCCTATCGCGCGATGACGGTGGACGATGGGGGTGTTCAACGGGACATGCCTGGTCCCGCGCTGCTCGAGTGAAGGATGTCGGGCGCTGGCGGCGAGCTTGGAGGCTTGTTGGAAGGTGAAGACGCGGCAAGTTTGGTCACCGTCGCGCACGAGCGCCGAGCTGGTGGAGCATGCGGGAGGGTGATGGCAAAGGCAAAGACGCGTTGGAAGATGCAAACGGACCACTTCGCGGTGCGTGAACGCGGAGCAAAATGAGCATGGTTGATGGCGACAGAGAGCCAATGTCGGCCTGCGTCCGGGGTCGTCAACCAGCCTGCCAGGACCCTCGCCGTCGGGAGCCCCCAATCACGGGGCTCACCGAACCGTTGCCAGAACGTCGCCCGACGGCTCTCACGGCCTGGTGGGCACTTCTGTGTGCCTCGGCCGGATGGGCCGTTCAATGTGAATGTCTCTCGCATCCTGCTTGCATGGCTATCCTCGACATGGCGATCCTCGAAAGCCGAGTCTCGTGGCGTTCTGCAAAGACGCCAACAGCAACGCATTGACGAGACTCGACAAGCGCCTGCCGTTTGCCGCCGTGTCTTATCATGACAATCGATAGTGCAGTCTCTCCCTCAGCACTGGAGCCAGCTGTGAGCCGGCGCCATTGTTGTTGTGCCCGTCGAACGCCTTGCGCATCAGCTTGCTTGCTCGGATGTCCCCCAATATCTCCTTCACTGGCAGATCAACCCCCGACAGCACATCTCACAATCACTGCAAATCACTTGCAGACCTCCCGCTCACGTTTCATTGGCCACCGTAGACGCCGCTCCATTTTAGGCAATTCCATTTCTCACGCCAACACGGGACCCTCTTTCTAACATTCATACTAAAAGTCACCATTGGGCTTACCTCACAACGCTTCTCGTACCATGTGAAATTGCGGAGAGCCGCGCTTCAATATGGGTTCCTGATCCAACACGTCTCCCATGCTGACCATCGCACCACCAAGGCCGCCCTTCAGCACCGCGCCGCCATTCTCCTATACTTACCTTTTCCCCATGGAGACACCAACCACTATCCAATGCAACTGCCCAACATGCCGGCGTAATAGATGTAAGACGGCAATTCCAGGACCCCGACCATAAGCAGCTGCTCGCTTCAGCCCAACAATATATCACATTCGTCAGACTTGGGTAATCTTTAATCAAAACATTCATCCAGGAGCGCGGCCAGTGTAATCAGTACCTTGCAGGCTGGTCCGCAGCTAGCCTGGAAATATTGCATTTGCATGCAGCAATCATCCTGCAGTTGGTTCTGCGCCCGGCTGCGACAGCATCAACCTGCCACTCCACATCTCGCCAGCTGCGTCTGTATGTACGTACCCACAAATCGGGACTTCCCAACGTCGCACAGACTCACAGGAACACCTTCGAACTCATCCCCACAACCTGAGCCAGCCCGTATCCGGCCGACTGCTGTACAACATGTTCCATGTCATTGCCCGTGATGGGTAGTTCGTCCGCGCACGAGGCACTGTAAACGTAGCAGCGAGCGCAACGTCTCACGCTTCACGAGGTCGAGTGAGTCCAGATGACATTCGCAGTCTCACGAATGGACGGCCTTGGAGGCACGGATTTCGGCGGATGTGCTCTGTGTGCAATATCATGCGCTGGATGCGGGCGCGGCGCGGGATGTACATTGGCGGGATGGAGAGTCGGTCAAGTGGAGTGGTGTCTTGTCTTGAGAGTGTTGGTAGGAGTCTTTTGTGCGCCTGCCTGTTTGGACAAGCCTGTCGCGACTCTCTGCAAGCCACCACTACGGCAAATCCAATCCCTCTCGCTGCTTTTCTCACCGCGAGCAACGATTCGACTCGGCGCGGAGCTAGAAGGAGGACCTTGTGCGCCTCTCCCGTCAGCTAAGCTCGTTCGAAGAACAGTGTAACAGCGAGGGGTTGGTAAAGGCGAGCTCCTGTTCGTATTGCGGGCGGAGGAGTTCTGTCCGAGGTAAGAGTGCACACGACCGCATGATTGTCTCGTGAGAGGGGTAATTTGTGGAAGGACTTCTCTGATCTGTCCTGTTATCCCCCACGTTGACGTTTGATCTCCAGCTTATTCGACGATCGATCAGTTGGGCTTCTATTTGCTCGATCTTCCACTGTCTTGGATACCTGCAATTCAGCTTACTAACGAACCCTTACAACCCACAACCAGCCCGAGAGCCATAATGTTTGAATATCTCTCCACTCCATATTGATTAATTTTCTCGTCCTACTCCACTTTTCCCATCTCTCCAGTTTCTATTTTCATCTCCTCGAACTACTACACGCAACGTCGCATAGGCATAATTAAATTCTATCTGAAACCAACATCCCTCCCTACCATGTTTTCATCCCTTGCAAGAACCCAACCCCTCCCTCAACACTAACCAACAATCTCCTCACAAACCAACCCCATGTCTCCTGTTTCGTCCTCGGTGCCGGCAGCGGTCCCCCGACTCAATCTTCACGTGGGACTCGAAAATAGGTAGTACCGTGCAGACGGTGGTGGCGCGCTTGCGGTTTCCGCGTTAGGAAGGCACCAACAGAGCTTTGGCTTCAGGGTGGAACGTTCATGGAACGAACGAACAGCACAGAACAAAAAGAAGAGCGGGAGGGATCTGTGGAGATTCTTTCTGGAAGGATTGAAGCTTGCATCGAAGGTTTGGTTCTGTACCCGTGCGGCGCGATATCTTCCCCCCCTACTCCTACTCAGGCGGGTGACGCATGGAAGCGCGGGATGAGAGCTTCGAGAAGCGGGTGTGCAGGAGGTACTCCTATTGTCGGGGATGATGTTGGGAAGGGGATATGAGAAGCGAATATGCTGGGCGTAGTGTCGGCGGTTTGGAGATGGCTGGCTGACTGACGGATATCAGTGTCGAAGCGCCGGGCATTGCTCCTTGCGGAATGGAGGAGTATCGCACTGATATGCGCTTCGACCATGGTCAAGGCACTCCCGTTTTTCTCGACGAAGGAGAGGAGGTCTTTGCTTTCTGCGTCTGAAGGTCCATTTGATCCGCGGACAGATGAGCTTTACTGGGTCCTAAGACCGGCAGACGGCTAGACAAACATACAGACCGGAAGGCCAAGTCCTTCTCAAATGGAATCCTATCTTCACACTGTAAACCACGTTGCCAGAGTGAGCTAAGTATGCAGGACTAACATACATCATCGACGTTAGCTTCCCGTCTCACACATCTCTCGCATGCACAATCACCTATCCACACCACAGCGATCCAACCCCTCAATCCTCAGTCTCCTCATTCTTTCCCTCGTAGACGTTTGTCTTGTCGATTTCGTCCCGCCCAGTCACAGCACCGTGTCCCATTACCTACGCACTCCGGTACAACTAACACAGCACTACACTTGCATCACCACATTTCCAAGTTCCCCAACGCCAACGCCTTGGAGAAGAACACTCCAGGGACATTTAGAGTGAGATGTGCCATTTCGCTCCCTGATGAGCCCCATTCGCAGATTTTTGCCTATGCAATGAATATAAGTATCTATATATCGCCGGCAAATCCGCCGCAACGTCGTCGTCGAAGAGCCAAGAACAGAACAGACGGGAATGAGAATGGGAACAGCTTCTATACATAATGGCAGACATACGTCGACACGCACACAAGACGAGATTTGCATAGCAGCTGAAGACAAATCATGCACACTTCTATATTCGATCCCCGTCTCCAAGGCACGCTGCGCCCATGTACATAGATACGTCAGAAGTGAAGAACAAGGAATCAAATCAATCAGATATATATGCATTCAGATATTGTATCCCCGGTCCTCGATCTTCATCCAAAATATAGAATCCAATGACGCCACGCCACAACATATATATGTACCCAACAGTAATGTATGATTCAATTGTAGAAAGGACATAGGAGAAGAGAAAAAGAGGACAAGAATGAGAAGAACAAGAAGACCAAGGAAGAAGAATAACCAAAGCCAAAAAAGCGCAAGAAGAACAAGAACAAGAAGAAGACAGGAAGAATAACAAGAATACACCCCAAATGCCACGCTCAAGACCCAAGAACCCAGTCCAGTCCAAGCTAAATACCCAACCAAAATGAACCTTACATCTTTACACCTTACCCACTCACCCACAAGAAAACATACAACTCCAGGTCACCCCCCTTCTTTTCCTACTGTGGCAGGCAATGGCCCCACAACATCCTCCCCCTCCTCATCCTCCTCCTGCACCACCACCTCCCCCCTCTGCACGGGACTAAACTCCTCCACCTCCTCCACCTCGTCCTCATCCTCCTCCTCAATACCCCCAATCTCCGTACTCCTGCGTCCCTGGACACTCCCACTCCTACTATTCCCCTCACTGCCACTTCCCCTCCCCCTCATCCCCGGACTATTATTCAAATTCAGCATCGGGCCTTTAAAAGGACTCCTCTTCCTCTTCGCGAATATCAGGCCCGGGGACGGCGGCGGCGCGACGCCGAATGCAGCGTTACTTTCGTTGGAGGGGATGGAAATTAGTGGGCCGCGCACGACGCGGATGTTGGAGGGGAAGGAAGAACCTGTTGGGGTGGCGGGGAGCACTTTGACGGAGGAGTGTGGGGATTTGGGGGGTTTGTGGACGGAGCCTGAATGGGAGACGGAGGGGGAGGCGAGAGAGGCGGATGAGGTAGAGCTGGCTTTGGAATGCGAGTGGTGATGGTGTGGCATCGAGCGGATGGACGAGATGGACGAGGATGTGGATTTTCTGCCGCGGAGGCCGCCGGAGGAGCGGCGGTACGAGGAGCGCGGGGTCAGAGGGGAGGGGGAGACGGACGGCCGTTTTCCGCCGCTGCTCCCGGTTGTGGAGATGCGGGGGCGCGGTTGGTAGTGTGTTGAGGGTGTGAGGTTAGGGTGTGCGTGGACGGTCGAGTCGCGGTTTGCGTTGCTGAGGCGGCGGCGGGAGTCGGGGGATTTGCTGGCAGGGATGGTGGGGGATTTTCCGCTGCTGGCTTTCGAGCCCGGGGAGCGGGCGCGTTTTGAGGTCTCTTTTATCCAATTGCGGAGCGAGGTGAGATGGTTGATGAAGGGTTGCTGGTATTTTCGTTTGCGCTTGGGTATGAAGCCGTTCGGAGAGAGGAGATCGGGATTGGCGGATACAACTTGGAGCATGCTGCTCCTCGATCTCCGGCGATCCAGCTCTTTGGGTGGTGGGGGAGGTCGGGACGAGGAGTTCGAGCTACGAATATGATCCTTTTCAATCGGTGGAGGAGGATATTCGGAGTCTGGGGTCAACTGCGTCTCAGGCAATCGGGGGAGGTCTGTTGGCGCGCCTGTGGATAGTCAGTACTGCTCGATATCAATAAACATGTTGGACTCACCATGGGTACTTGTCCGCTGGAGAGCCCGCCCACGACTTTTAGGCGGGTCTCCAAGCAGCGGGGAGTGTAAGCCCTCCTCGTCCGTCTCCGCAATGGTTGGAGCAAGCTTGTCTAGACGTCCACTGGCAGCACTCAGTCGCCTCAAGCTCTTTGCCTCAGCCTCCCGCTCTTTGCGTTTCCGTTCGCGTCTTCTGGCTTTCCGTTCCTCCTTCTCCGACAGCAGAGCCCACCATCCGGCAAGTGAATCGCACCGCTGCGCCAGGACATTCTCAATGACCATGTCGATATCCACACCAGCTGCGCGCATTCGCTGGAGAACGTCCTTTTCCAGCTCGGTCGAGAACGGGGCCGGCTGCTGCAATTTCAAAATCTCTTGCTGGCGCGGCGCATGTTCCGCCAGCCACGGATTCTGCAATATGTCCGCGAGCGAGGGTCTCAAAATCGGTCTCTTCGACAGCAGGATCTGTATCAACTCCTTTGCCTGCGGCGGGAAAGTATTCGGGTAGATGGGCTCCTCCCTTAGAATCTTCAATTTGGTGACCGTCTCGTCGTCGTCGTCGAAGGGCAATTCGCCAGCCAGAAGGGCGTAGAGGATGATGCCCAGACTCCAGACATCCACCTTTTCACCCGCATATTTCTCCCCTTTCAGCATCTCCGGCGCGCTGTAGCACACGGTCCCACACCATGTCTGCAGATAACTCGACTTGCCCTCGTACTCGCGCGTGAAGCCGAAGTCGACCAGCTTGACATTCTCATGCTTATCCAACAGTATATTCTCGAGCTTGAGGTCGCGGTGGACGCAGGACTTGTTGTGGACGTAGGTGACGGCGCCGACGAGCTGGGTGAAGATTTTCTGGACTTTGGGGGGTTCGATAGGGCCCTTCTCGAGGAGGTAATTGTAGAGCTCGTCACCTGGAAGCACATGTCAGAAAGCCTCCGCGGTCGCGCTGTCCAACACAGGACTCAGAGTCATACCCGGACAGTACTCGAGCGCAAGCCACACCAGCGACTCGGTGACGATGACCTCGTACAGCCGCGCAATATGCGGATGCAGGAATTGGCGATGATGATGGATCTCGCGGGCCAGGTTCGCATCGTCCTTCTTCGCCGACTTGAGCACTACCTGCCAAAAATGTCAACCGCAAAGTCCTCCTTGGCAGCCTCCCGATTCCACGCACCTTGGACCCATTTGTAAGCTTGTGCGTCGCGAGATAGACTTTCCCAAAGCTGCCCTTCCCTATAAGCCTGCCCAGCGTGTAGTTCCCCACCGTCTTGAGGTCTGGCGCGTTGAATTCACTGCGCGGAGCGGATCAGCATGCGGAGGACGGGGGAGAGGGGCCCGGGCCGGTGTGTCTTACTCGAGAAGCTGCTTGTAGGAGTTTGCGAGCTTCTTCCTCTGGGCCTGGAGTTCAGCCTGAGCCCTCAAATTCGACTGCATGGATCGCGCGCTCGCTCGGTGAAGAGGTCCGGAAAGCCGTCATGAGAAGAATAGTTTCAACTAATTGGCGACACCCGGGGCACGGCTCCAGCTGTGCTTAGGTTGCTTGCGTGACAGGCCGTTATTTAGTTTGGGGCGGCTTCCGGCCGAGGACCAGAACGGCGGAGGAAAGATATGCACGGAAGCGAGAAAGAAGAAATAAAGGTAGGGTGGCACGTGGGAATGTACTGTACTGTGTAAAGATAGGGTAGGTGAGGAGGAGCAGGCAGAAGAATCGCGTGCCGTGCTGGCTGCGAATTCGCAAAAGTCCGAGAGCACCAGGCCCAGGCCTCTTCCGCTGCTCTCCTGAGTCCTGAGAGTCGTTGCGGTGCTGGTTGGCCCACGACCGCGGCAACCTTGCCGCCGATCAACCCAGCCTGTCGGGCGCCGAGCCCTGCCGCCTGCGAACCACGGCCAGTTCGAGGCCGGCGGCAGACAAACACCACGCTCGCCATGTGCGGTCACCGCACGGGACCGCGCTTTTACAGCGTGTAAGACGCGAGAAAGCACCGTCATACATTGCCACGAGAATCAATTTCCACTTTGGATCCACTGTACCCCGGATCCGCGCCGTCCATTCAGCTTGCGCTGCCTCGTCTTGGAATCATCATGAACGGTGCCAGCGCATAACGTTTCCAAACGTTTCTTGGGGGTTCCCAAAAGCATTTCACCAAACCCCAGGAAAGTTCAGACGAGAACAGTGCCCCCCGCACAAGCTCAATTGACTCCCTACAACTTGCTACTCGGCCCAGCAATATACGTCTGCCCCAACTTCAACATATCCACCGCCTCCCTGACCATCTCATCCACAATCTGCTTCGCGGGCTGAATCTCCTGGATCACGCCCGACACCTGGCCCATCAAGAACGGAATATCCACATCCTTGCCCTCATCCATATCCTTCGCCAGCGGCACCACGCCCTGATCCGTCAGCTTCTTGATATCCTCAGGCCTGCTCTCCCAATCCCTAATGTAGTCGTTCATCTTGACCCTCAACGGCCGTCCACTGACCACCAGCGTCCTGAGCGTATCCGAGAAATCCGCCGACACCACATTCTCCTTGTGCATCTGGGAGCAGCCCGCCTCGGTGCTAGCCACAAACCGCGTTCCCACCCACACCCCCTGCGCGCCCTGCATCAAGCTGCTGGCAAGACTTCTTCCATTGTAGATCCCGCCCGCTGCGACCACCATCGCCGGCTGCCCTGTTAGCGGACTCTTGTACCTCCGCGCTACATCCACGACCGCGGGGATCAGGATGCTGTTCGCGATGTCGCCTGTATGACCGCCGCCCTCGCCGCCCTGCGCGCACACAATGTCCACGCCCGCGTCCAGCGCCTTGACAGCGTGTTTCGGCGCGCCGACCATGTTCATGATCAGGATGCCTGCTTCGTGTAGTCTTTTTATTGTGCGGGCTGGGGGTACGCCGACGGCGCTGACGAACAGCTTTGCGCCGTTCTTGATCGTGACCTCAATTAGCTCGTCGAGCTGCCCGTGGGTGTAATCGTGGTTTGTCTTGCGGGCTGAGCCGCCAACTTGAGGGAGCGCGAGGTCGACGCCGAAGGGGAGGTTCTTGTCCGTCAGGTGGCCTTTCAGTTCGTCGATGATGGACTGGAGCTGCTGGGGTGTGTAGCCTAAACCGCCGATGACACCGAGCCCGCCGGCATTGGAGACTGCTGCTGCGAGAGGTCCGCCAGACGTTCGAGCCATGCCGGCCAGAATGATGGGGTATTGGATTCCCAGAAGCTTCGAGAGCGGCGTTTGGAGGCTGGGTGTAGACATGGCGGATAGGGTTGCGGCAGGTCAATTGCTCCTACTGAGGGAAACTCAAGAGCGATATAGGTTCAAGGTAAGAAGTGTTCTACGACAGCAACAACGCCAAAGAGCGCTGTGATGTGGGGAACTCATGGCTGATCTGGGGTACATAAATAGCGATGTTGTTACTTGCAAGGGTATAGCTCTGCGGGGCCTCGGTTCGTCGGTCATTTTCAGGGCTGACTCGCTCGGCAACCTCCTGTTGTCATGTGACGCGTGTTGCACGAAAAGGAGAGTCAGCGAACGTATGCTGTGTTGATGCAGTGCTAATATACATGATGGATTGGGAATGGAGTCGTTCCGCCAACGCTGCATGGGCTGACCGTGCTCTGATTCAGACCAGAGTCGGGCTTCTCGAGAAGAGATTTGGGCTCCTCGGGAAAGGTAGGGCGCACTGAGAGTCTTGCGACTCATCAGGAGATTCAGACTCCTTGAAAAGGCTTCCAATGTTTGTAGCATCGTTGCTCTGCAGGGTTTCGTTTTCGAACCATAAGCAGGTCCGAGTAGAAGTCAAAGCGACCCAAACATCCCTTTCGCCTTCGTCCCGCTCAATTGTGCAATTCCATCAGCGCCTCCACCAGCCGTGTTTGCAGAGGGGATAGTGAGCCAATGCATCTGGCTGGTTGCGCCCTACGAACGTTCTCTGATTAGCGCTTGACTCCATTGACTTGGCCATTCACCTGCCGATGTCCATTCACCTTGCCATTTGCCAGACTTTGCGGCGGTGGAGGTGGCGGCGGAACCGGGCCGAAAGGACGGCGTTCTGGGACATGCTCCACGGCATCCTCCTCAGTATCGTCATCATAATCCTGACTTCCCTCCTCGTCTTCGTCCTCGTAGTCGTACTCACTTTCAGTAACCTCTTCATCTTCTTCTAGATCGTTCATTGGTACTTGACCCCGACCCTGGGCTTGCATACCACGGCAGAGCGTCTCCAATCTCGCGATCTTCTTGCGCTGATCCTCCAGCTCCTTATCCTTACGGGCGATCAAGTCTTGCATCCTCGTCCGTTCCTCGACCATTTCCCCAATGTTGCGGTTCGTGACTTCCTTGTTGCGGGTGAGGTTTTGGTTCTCTTTCTCGAGGCGCTTGGTCTTCTTGGTCATCTCTTCCATCTCCTTGCGGAACGTCAGAAATAGATCATTTGAATTATTGAGTGTCTCTTCCACCTGTTTCTGGTCAGTTGTAACCAACAAACCGTTAGTCAGGACCGAGTAAAGAAGAAGCAGCTTACCTGTTTAAACTTTTCGACGTAGATGTTCAACTGCGTTCGCAGCTCCGTCTCGGTCTGCGAGAAGGTGGACACTTGTCGAGTCAATTGATGTGACTTGGAAGACTCGGCTTCTTGCTGTTTCCGCTGTTGCTCCAATCGGGCCATCTGGTACTGTATCTCGAGTTCCTTGGTCCGAAGAAGCGAATGGAACTGTAGTTCGCGTAGCTCGTACTGTTCGATGAACGACTTGAATTTCTGTCGAAAGCTGCGGCCATATTAGCAGACGCTCGTACACACAAGGGGCGGCGGCGGACATGTCGTCTAGCTCCATATCAATAGGTGCCTGCTGTTCGGGCTGGCTCTGTGATTCAATGCACTCTTCCACGTCAGCCACCATCCTCTCAAGACGGTCGTGCAACTCCTCGCGGGCCCTTGACTCGGTAGTTTCAAGCTTGTGCAGTTCATCCTAAGACACATCAATCCCTGTTCTATTTTCGGTGTCAAGGACGGCATAGGCGAACCTTCAATCTCTTATTCTCCTTGGTGAAGTCCCTAGACATTTTCTCAAGCTTGTCTTTCATTGCAATAGCCCTGTTCAGCTCGGTGCGTTGGGCATCCTTCTCCTTCTGGAGCTGGTCGCCGCGCTTCTTCGCTTTCTGGTGGTCGCGCTCGGTGCGCTTCATTTCCTGGAGAAGCTCTGTGTATTTTCTCTGCACGACTTCGAGGCGTGACATGGGCGTTTCCATGTTGGATAGGAGCGATGATAGGTCTCGGTTGGCTTTCTTCACTTCTCGCTCTGTGTGAGAATGGTCTTGTTAGCCACGGTTTTCATAAACAAGGCCGCACACAATGCACTGGGATCAGAACCACGTCCACGTGAACTCCAGGGAACGATCCGACGACGCTCGTCGCTCCACGCGCCGCTACCAGATAATAGTGGCAGGGGCCAACCCACCAATCTCGAGCTCCTGCTCCTTGTCCCCAGCAGCATCTAGTTCCAGCTGCGCAATCTTTGCCTGAATCTGCTTCGCCTGCTCAGACGGATCCGTGGATTTCTTGCCCTTGCCCTTCTTGGCCGGCGCAGGCGCGGGAGGGTGTTGTGAGGGAGCCATAGATGCGGATGTGGACGCCGATGCGCTGCGGCTCGCTTCCATGTAATGACTGGAGTTGGTTCGAGAGGGAAGATTCGGAACGTGGTGTTGCTGTGCAACAGTGGCCATCAAGTCGCTCCGGGAGATGGGCGCTTCAGACCCTCGTGCACCCGCGTGACGTCTTCCTCAACGCGCCCGAGCAATTCGCGGCGGTGCTCAGCCAGGTGCACACACGTCCTTCACATAAGCAGGGTCCCCGAACGCGATCCAGGTGGAATGGCGAGGGCTGGATGGCTGGTTCGACGTGCTCGGAGGTGCTCGCTCGGGAGGTCGGAAAACGAGGTACGCCCTGGGACCCGAGGGAGCAGTGTCACGGGGCGAGCGAGCGACAGGCGCGACGGTCGGTGCCTGGATAAGAATCGACGCAGGGTAGAGATATGGCTGGTCGCGTAGGTCTCGCGGGCAATCGGCCGTGGCTAGGAGTGGTGCGTGGGTGTTGAGTGAGTTAAGGAGGGGAGCTGGGCGGGAGATGGAGGTTTCGTCAGTATTCTTCGCCCGAGTTGCTAGTTTGGAACGCACGGCACACACCACGCCCACGGATGCCACCCAGCGCGGCGCCGCAGCTCCAGATTTGACGAGGCAGAAGGCAGAACGCCAGGGCCGTCTCCAATGGGACAGCGGGACAGCGGGACAGCGGGACAGCGGGACTGTAAGACGCAGGAAAAGGCAGCAACTCGTCCGCTCCGCCAGACAGCATCCGGTATCTAGGCACCGCCGCCTGCAGGCTTTTTGAACTTAGTCATGGCTGCTAGGCCGCTCTCGGTGCATACATTACCGCCGTCCAATGGGCGCGTCATGTCGTAGAATTTGTGCCTCAGTTCCGAGCAGGTGCGACGGCGGCTGCTTCTTCCCAGTGTCCAAAACCCCCCCAGCCATGCTGCGCTCTACTCGGTGGCAGCTCCGTCGGCCACGGGCTCTCGTGCCCCCACAGTCCCTACACGCTCTCCGACGAGGGTACGCCGCCGTTGCCGAGCTGTCGAGCTTTCCGAAAGTGGGAGAGCAGCTCCACGGTTTCACACTCAAGCGTGTCAAAGAGGTCCCTGAGCTGGAGCTGACGGCTCTTCACCTCCAGCACGAAAAGACTGGCGCCGACCATCTGCACCTTGCCAGAGACGACTCCAACAATGTCTTCTCCATTGCATTCCAGACCATTCCCCCAGACGCTACCGGGGTTCCGCACATCCTCGAGCATACAACACTGTGTGGCAGCGAAAAGTATGCTATGTGTCTGTAGACTCGAGATGCAAGGCTCACTCATTTCCAGATACCCCATCCGAGATCCTTTCTTCAAGATGCTCCCCGATCACTCTCCAATTTCATGAACGCAGGCACGGCTTTTGACCACACGGCGTACCCGTTTGCCACCACCAATGTCCAAGATTTCCGAAACCTCATGTCTGTCTATCTCGACGCCACCCTACACCCACTCCTGAAAGAGAACGACTTCAGCCAGGAAGGCTGGCGCATCGGGCCGGAGAATCCGAGGTCTGAGGATGCGACGCCCCTGGTCTTCAAGGGTGTTGTGTACAATGAGATGAAGGGCATGGTGTCGGATGGTGACTATTCTTTTTACATCAAGTGGCATGAACACTTTATCCCTGCGCTTAACAACTCTGGAGGAGACCCACCAAAGATTACAGACCTTACTTGGGAGCAGCTTCGCAAGTTCCACCGAGACCATTACCACCCAAGCAATGCAAAAATATTCACATACGGAAATATGCCCTTGGCCGAGCATCTGAAAGAAATCGATGGCCATCTTAGAGGCTTTGGCAGAATAAATGTTGATCACCCAAAGACAAGGCCAATCCAACTGGATGGACCCAAGTCTATTACCGTCCAAGGCCCCCTTGATACGCTTCTTGACCCGGATAGGCAGTACAAGACATCAGTTTCTTGGTATATGGGCGAGGGCGCAGATGTCGTAGAACAATTCGCGCTCGAGATCTTGAGCGATCTCCTATTGAACGGCTATAGCGCCCAGCTCTACGGCAGCCTCATTGCGTCAGGATTAGGCACCAATTGGTCCTCCAATGCTGGGTATACCAAGGGTAAATTTACTATAGGGCTAATCGGCGTCAAACGCGAAGACGTGTCGAACGTCAAAGACGCAATATCTAAGCATTTGCTCGAAGTTCGAAAAAACGGATTCGAGCAAATCAAGGTCGATGGCATTCTCCACCGACTCGAGTTTAGCCAAAAACACAAAACGGCGAATTTTGGCCTGAATATGATGTATGATCTACAAGGTGGGTGGTTCCAAGGAATCGATCCTATTCAAAAAGTCGGATGGGAAGGCATCTTGAAAGCATTTCAAAGCAGATACGCCGAGGGCGACTACCTGGAGGGTCTCTTGGAAAAGTACCTCCTGAACGACAATACCTTTACCTTCACCATGGAGCCGTCCGAGACCTATAGCCAGGTGTTGGCGGGTGAAGAGAGCAAACGACTGGCCGAGAAGATCCAGGATGTAACCAAGCAGTTTGCGAGCGAACAAGAAGCACAGCTCTACCTGGAAAAAAGAGAACAAGAGCTTCTCGAAGTCCAGGAGAAGGCACAACATGAAGATCTCAGCTGTCTGCCTACACTTCATGTCAAGGATATTCCTCGGGAGAAGAAACCACATCCCCTGCGACATACTGACATGGGAGACGTGAAGGTCCAATGGCGAGAGGCTCCGACTAATGGGATAACGTACTTCCGCGCTGTTCATCGCCTCCATGACTTGCCTGACGAGTTGAGACAATTGATCCCCTTGTTCGCAGGGATCGTCAAGCGGCTGGGAACCAAGAATAAAACGTCCGAGAAGCTGGACGAACTCATCAAGCTCAAGACCGGCGGAATTGGCTTTGGATATCACAACGCAACATCACCGCTTTCAACAACCTCGTTCGAAGAAGGTCTCTCCTTTGAGGGAGTTGCATTCGATCGCAATGTTCCCGATATGTATTATCTGTTACGCATGCTCATCATGGAGGCAGACTTCGACTCACCCAAAGCCGAATCTTCGATTCGAGAGTTCCTGCAGAGCTCAGTAAGCGGTGCCCTCAACTCCATAGCTGAGAATGGCCAGTCTTTCGCAACCACATTTGCCGCAGCCGGTCTCCGGCCCGTTGCTCGGCTCAATGAACTGACTGGCGGCCTGACACAGATCAAGTTCATGGCACGCCTGGCTTCTCGATACCCTTCCTCGGGGTCACTCGACGATGTCATCCAGAAACTGAAAGCCATTCAGGCTTTCGTGATTGGGAACAGCAGGAATCTAAGGGTGGCAATGACCTGTGGTCATGAGAGCGCTACCCCGAATCAAGAAGCATTAAACCGATTTCTTGAGAGCCTGCCAAGGGACGTAGCCGTTTCTACCTCGCCATCATCCGAAGCGACCTTCCCTCGGAACTCCAAAACCTTCTTCTCTTTCCCATACCAGGTGTACTATGCCGCCCAAGTCATGCCCACAGTCCCCTACATCGACCCGTCTAGCGCGCCGCTCGAGATCCTCGCTGAACTGCTCACGCACCGGTATCTGCACCACGAGATCCGCGAAAAGGGAGGGGCTTATGGCGGTGGGGCCAGCGTCGGAAAGACTGATGGTGTATTCTCAATGGCGAGCTACCGCGATCCGAATCCGCAGAACACGATGAATATCATGGGTAAAGCGGGCCAGTGGGCACGCGATCGCGCTTGGACGCCCAGAGATCTCGAAGAGGCCAAGTTGAGTGTCTTCAAGTATTATGACGCTCCGTATCCTGTCAGCATGGAAGGCATCCCCGCGTTTCTATCGGGAATTACGGATGATATGATGCAGACACGGCGGCAGCGCTTGTTAGATGTTACGGCGGAGCAGGTTCAGAAGGTCGCCGATGAGTTCCTTGTCAAGCGGGCGGCGGAGAACAATGTAGTCGTGCTGGGCGAAATGAGAGATTGGGTGGATACGAATAACGGGTGGGAGACCAGAGATATGGGCATGGCGAAGAAGGAGCAGACTATGGAAGAAACCACGGAAGAGACTACGGAAGAGACTACGGAAGAGATAACTGAACAGAGGTAAGCTTTCACATCCCCGATGCGACGGCCATGTGTCTTCGATGGACTAACATATAGCCAGCGGTTTGGTTGCCCGCCTGTGGAAAAAACTCTCGTCTAGCACTGCTAGCGTTAGCAGGTAAAAGTATGCATTCAGGTAGGTAGACCGACGACATCTATTCCATCATTCTCCGCTCTATGTCTTTCATATTCCCTCTCATTTCGCATGTCGTCACTCACCGTAGTTACCGTTGTCGTCGACCTGTTGTCGACCCATCCGCGGCCGGCTCTACTCTTTTCCGGTGGCCCGTGCGCCAGACATACACAGATAATAAACCCGCCCACCCAACTCCTCTTGTCCTCCTCGTTCCTTATCTATCCATTCAGAGCAGCGCAGGGCCAGGAACTCCAACGGACCCGCATACTACTACCTCTATAGTTCGCTGGGTCCGTTCCTCTTACATACATGGGGTATACGCGCGAGAATAATCTGCTTTCTTCTACTTGTAGAGGGAGTGGATCTACCAATTCAGAACTGCATGTCCAATGGCTCGTGGACGTGTGGCCTAAGGCTGGGAGTACATATATCAACCTTGGAACACATTGGTGCTTGAGAGAGAAATAGAGCGAGAGGGTAGCATTTGAGCGGGTTGTTTGTTTGTGAATGGCGGGACGCGGAGATGTGATGAACTCTTTGCTTCGCCTTTCCGTAGAGAAAATATGTGTACTATGTGTTACCTTCATGATGTAGGTGCTGTTGGCGATGTGTAGGTGCCGATTTCACGTCTTCCAGTATTCACTTTTTGTCAAAGTACGCCTCTCATTCAACACATTGAATCCCATCTCCCAGTTCTCGCAAACGTGTGGTGAGCAGCCTGCCTACGTTATTATTTGGTACGTTCGTTGTACCTCCCCTCGAGGCAAGTAACCTTGAGAGAGAATAATTTTCTTGTCTGTAATTCCCGTCGCTATCGCGATCACTATCATCACTATCGCCTAACACGATGTCGCACCCTTCCGGCTCCGTGCCAGCTCGACGCCGTAATTCCAACCACGATTCCCAGTAGCGTGGAAACGAAGCCCTCTCACAGCACCTCAATCTCACGCGGCACTCCACCAGCGAACTGGCCAGTACCAGCACCAGCTCCCACTTCCACACATCCCCCGATCGTACCGTGATCAAATCTCCGCCTGCTCCCTCTGACCGCACACGCCTCAGCTATACATCCGACAGCCGCACATGTCACACACATCCACTATACTCTACAGCCGCGCAAGCTCTTCCCGTCTGCAAGTGGACACCGAATCATGGAAACCGGTTGCTATGGACAAAGGACATCGTCAAATTCCCTAGGCTGGATACAAGGCTCTCAAGGAAGGGGCAGCACTGGAAGAGTATATTGGCAAGCAAATTATCATTCTCGGCTACAATCCGCGCGAACCTCGAAACACGTCGAAGGATCCACGGTCGCTCGGTCGATAGTGGCGAGATCGTGGAGAAGGCCGCAAACGGACCCTATGCAGATTCTAGTGGAGGCCTCCGAGGATATGTATGTTGACTCCAGGGCCTTCTGGGTCAAGTACCTCTAATCCGCGCTCTCTCAGATGGGGAGTTTCCGGCTCAGAGGAAATGCACGCTCACGTCAGTCCGAAATGCATTCAACACGATACATGATACCCACCAACGGATGTTTCAACCCGGCTACCACAGGCATGAAAGACCTCTCACACTACTACATAGAGTATTTGCTCGATCGATCTTTGGGCTGAGCCTATGGAATGATATCAGTCCCTCTTACCTCTTACCAAACACACGAACGTAGAAAAATGGAGGTTCACCCTGTTTGCTGTGGAGCAGGTGCGGTGCATGACATAAGTCCCAATAGTAGCATTGCCAGCTTATAGTATCTATTCAAACAACCTTGGACCCCATAACGCCCCCTCCTCTCCCTCCTAATAGTCTACAGAATGTGGAATTTGTCTGTTCCACTACCAGCATTGTTGACACTCTTCAAATCAGCAAGTATGTGATCTGTGTGAATGCAATTGCCGTACTACTACCAACTACCATAAGCTGTGGCTTTCCCCTTCGACAATTGTCTTCCTTATTCACGGATCATCACATTGCTTGGCACTGATTCATTAGCCTCACATACCCTGCTGTGCCTTCCAACCCCCCTCCTTGGCACTGCCTTCCTCCCTCCTAAATCGTACGTTTCACGGCGGTGATCGGCCATCGTTTCCCGCCAGAGGGTTTCGCGAACGAGTTATGGATTTTAGGTGTCGGTACCCTTGCCCAAATAGGCATGATATGCATTCTTTCTAGCCAACCCAAGATCCGGGTCTTGCATTTCCTTCCTTTCCGTTCCCCAGATTGCAGACGAGATGCGAATGCGGGGAAGAAATGCTGGGGAGGGATGGAGAGACCCCGGATATGCAGCCCGAGGGCCTGGGTTCAATACGCACACACTGCAGGACGGTCTGACTGGGACAGGAACAAATAGACCCTGGACATATATAACAAAGATCATCTTGATTTTGAAAATCGGTCTCTCTGTCAGACTTCTGACCTTTTTCACTGTGACTCAGTTAGCCATGCACGAAAAGGAGATCAACGCCGACACCCACGACCTCCACATTGAGAGGGCGGCTGAGAATGATGCTACTCAACTCCACGATGAGGTCGCCGAGGAAGCAAAAGGCGGTGATCTGAGTGAGATGCCAAAGGGATATTACCGGAGCTGGAGGTTCATTGGATCGGTCGTTGCTGTTGTGTTTATGGCGCAGGGTCTCTATCTAGGTGGGCAAGCCTGAATCTCCTCCCGTTCGCAAACACTCATTCATTCATCTTGTCGAACAACTCGTCAGTCAGTCTCTAACCCGATATCCATCCATGCAGGCTACGTCCTCCCCGCCAACACCATAACCCTCATCAACGCAGACCTCGGTCCTGATCCCAACTACGCTCTGATTCCGATCGTGAAGACGCTGTGTGGCGGTGTCGGACTTCTTTTGGTGGGACGGTTGAGCGATATATTTGGGTGGGTAGACAATACTTACTCTGCGCTGTTCCAGCCCCTGGAAAAGGGTTTCTTGGCTGACTGGGCGGAATGATAGGAGACGATGGTTTATGATCGCCGGCGCGGTGCTCGGAGTTATTGGGTCCATTATCTGCGCTACGTCGAAGAATATCGATACCATTCTCGGGGGAACCGTGTTTATTGGGCTGGCGGGCGCGATTCAGACGTCCTTCAGGTAAGCATACACAGACAAGCATCCACACCCATCCCCCTCGAAGATGAACAGAACAAGAGAGCAAGATAACTTAGACTGACACCCCCACCCCAGCTTCGTCCTCATGGAGCTCGTCCCCAACAAACACCGCGCCTTGCTCACTGGCTTCCTCTTCCTAACCACCTGCCCCCTCGCCGCCTTCGGGCCCCTCATCGCACGCTCCCTCGCATCATACACCGCGCTCCAATGGCGCTGGAACTACATCCTAAACTTGATTTCCAACACCATCTCCGGGATCCTCTTCTTCGTGTGCTATTTCCCGCCAACACATGGCCAGCTGCACGAAGGACGGAGTATGCGGCAGGATCTCAAGGAGCTGGATTGGGGCGGTATTGTACTGTTTACGGGGGGTTTGACAAGTTTTGTTTTAGGGTTGAGTTGGGGTGGGGGATTGTATCCGTGGACGAGTTATCATGTGTTGGTGCCGCTGATCCTCGGGTTTTTCATCCTCGCGGCGTTTGCGGTTTATGAGACTTATATGGATTTGAAGTATCCTCTGGTGCCGATGCGGTTGTTTATCAATGGCGGGTTTATGGCGCTAGTTGGGGTTGCGAGTGTGGCGAGTGTGAGTACTCCATTCCACCTAGTCCCATGTCTTCACGTCCGAGTCGTTTTCGTCGTCGGCATTCTTTCAGTGGTCTCGTCGCTAATTACTCACCTTCAGATGTTCTACTACTCCCTAACCGTAATCTGGCCCCAAATGATCACCTCGCTCTACTCCTCCGACCAAATCATGATCGGCCTCATGTCCGGCGTCCTGGGCGGCAGCATCGCCTTCGGACAAGTCGTCGGCGGCTTCACAATCCGCTTTGGCTGGGGCCACTGGCAGTTACGCTTCTCTGCAGTCGCCATGTGCGGCTTCATCGGCGCCATGGCCGCCACCAATGCATCCACTCGCACCCTCGCAATCATAATGTGCTGTCTGGGCGCGCTCGCCGTCGGCGTCGTCGAAGTCGTCGCTATCGTCGCCGTGCCGTTTACAGTTCCGCCAAAGGATCTGGGGCTAGCGAGTGGGCTGTTGGGGTCGTGTCGGACGACGCTGGGGTCCGTTGCGACGGCCGTGTTTTCGAGCGTGTTGACGACGACGAAGAAGAAAGAGATTCCGCCGAGACTGATGGCGCTCGCGGAACAGGAGGGTCTGTCGCAATCGAGTATCACTGCGTTGGTGAAAGCTGGGTTGTTGGGTGCGACGGCGACGATTGCGAAGATTCCAGGTGTGTCTGCGGATATGGTTGCTCGATTTGTGGAAGCGATCAGGGGCGGGAATGTAAAAGGTAAGAAGAAGCCTCCCAAACTCTATTTCCTTCTCTATTCCGTTCTTCGGGGAAGTTTCTGACTGACGAATTGGAAATAGCATACCACATGGTTTTCTACTCCAGCCTCGCATTTGGAGGAATCGCTGTCGTCTGTGCGTTCTTTTGTCAGGAATTCAACAAGCACTTTACAAACACGGTGGATCGGCGCCTGCAACATATGGACAAGAAAGACCAGCCCAAGGAGGTGTGACAGGTTACCCGAGCTCGGAAAGTCGAGATGTGCATACAGTGAATTGGTCCATGGCACGCTCAGGTGATGTCAGTCGAGGTCGTTCATAGCAAGCCGTCAACGATATACACACGTCTGCCAATCTCAATTCACCGTGGTGATGTCCGCCACTTATTAGTATCTCCGTCGTCGCTTCCTCAGGATTGATAATATGGCACCAAGACGATCTGTCATGGGATTCGCGAATCACGATGTGTTGCTGACCCGCCCAGGCGTGGTTGAAACTCTGACAAGCGTTGGCCCCGCTCGTTCGCTTGCTTGGGGCCCGCCACGCGCGAATCCCAACCACAGCTCAGGACGTCATGAGCACATGAACACTGCAACAGACTTTTCTCGGGCCCATGACCGCGCCTAGCCATGTATTTCCTTCTGCTGGGTTTCCTCGCCTTGCTATATGATACATACCCACATCCCTAGCAATTGTGCCCGCGAAACTGACACTCTGCTTTATTTTTAAACCTGAGCTGAACGCACATACTCATCCTAACTCGAACATCTTCACTTGTACCTACCCCGCAAAATGGCATCTAATAACAACACTGCCGGCCTCGCAACGCCTCCCACCACGCCCCCCGCCCTCTCCAAAGCCCAAATCCTCACCAACGTCCTCTCTCTCACGAACCTCTTCAGCACCTGCGTCGAGGCCTTCAACTTAATCCACCCCTCCAAAGACTCCTCCCGCGTGCAAAAGGTCGCTCTCGCCAAACTCGGGATCCAGCAAGGGCGACTCCTGATCTGGGGCGACGTGGTCGGGATCTCCTCACCACCACAAAAAATCGCCCGACACATGATACCCAGCCATCCCGGCGCCACAAATCCAGATCCCAATCTCCCTGTCAATTTCGGCGTGCGCGATGAGAGACTGGATGACGAGGGTTTGAATCATAAAGTCCGAGATGCGTTGAACCAGATTGCGGGACGGCCGTCCCATCTCAGTCGCGAAGAGCTGATGGAGAAATTCGGCCTCAAGAGTCCGAAGCGATTCTCGAGTTTGGAGTATCCGGCCCTGGATACAAATCGACTCGAGGCGTTTCGCGAGAAGTATGCGCTGTTGCAGGATTTGGTAAGGAGTAGTGGGGCAAGAGCGAGCTTGAAGAGGGGAATGAGTATGACGGCGCAGCATTGGACGGTGCAGGATAGTGAGAAGTTTGAGGCGTTTGTGAAGACGGCGAGGTTGGAGGTTGATGGGCTGGTGGCGCTGTTTGGGGTCAAGGAACAGGTTGATAAGGGAATGAAGACGGATATTAGGGCTATGGGTTGGCATCCTGATCTCTCGGGCCCGATTGTGCGGCAGGATTGGGAGAAGCTGAAGTTGGTGCGCGAGGCGTGTGTGCAGGATTATCCAGAGTATGTCGAGGTTACGGATAAGGCGCTCAAGTATATATCGGAGGAGCTGAGGGGCACGCATCTCGAGAGTTTGAGGAGAACGTATGAGGCTGAGTTACCTATTCGGACGAAGCCAGAGGGAGAGAATGTGAAGAAAGAGGTACCAAATGGAGCGAAGACGCCTGACAAGGAGAAACGCCCGGGATTTCTCTCCCATTTCCGGCTGAAGAGCTGGACCAAGAGTTCACGGGGCGGCCAAGCACGATCGAAGAGCATCTCGAGCAGCTCAGACAATCAGGACCCACAGCGCTCGCTCTCAGCAGATCTCGCCCGGGAAGATGATAATAAACTGGAGCCGGTGCGGTCGAAGTCACTGTCTGCGATACCAGATGATCATGCTCCGTTCAACCTGGACTCGAGGTTGGAGGGTGTGACGACGAATGACTCGGAAGCGAATGGTGGGAAGCTGGAGACCGTGAACACTGTTGACACCGTCGAGTCCAACCAGTTGGTGCATGCCAATACCGCGAATTCCTTGATCGATCGGCACGACATGTACAAAGGAGTTGGGAGGATTGAGACGAAAGACATCAGGGGTCGGGCTCATGACTTTGCGTCTGACACTTGAACTTGGAGGGAGGGAGGTACATACGGCAAGTTTGTGAGATGGCGTGTTTGGATCTTTCGATTCGATGGGAGACATTTCCACCAGTTGAAGAAGCTTGTTTCTTCGTTTAACGATTCCCCAATACTTCGTTTCATGCTTCCACTATCATATCATTCTGAGAGTCTCTTATCGGCAGCGCCGTTCGCTGGGGTCAAAGACTGTCCCGGCATCGTCTCAATTCGTCGTCAAACGGCATGGATTAGCGTAATATTCTCAGTTTAGGAGAATGGTGAAACACAGCTCTCCTGACTTTTAATTCAGTGATGAAGTACTCCACAGTCGTTCTCACGAGTCTCCGCAATGGTTTCCGTTTTCGATTCGAGCTTATGTGGTCTCTCAATGTAGCATTGTACATTGTAAAGACGCCGCGGTGGGATTCGAATGTGGGATTCTCACATTTTCTTTTATCGGTTTACAGGGCTCTTTGATGCAAAGTACCGCAACTTTGCGTTTGTTGAATCCTTGTGTAAGGAGGCTGAGTAGCACATTGTCGCAAGAACCGCTGCGTCTGGTGACGTTCATCAGGACCGCTGGTCAGGGTTGAGAGGCCCGTGGAGAATGGGTCAAAGTGTGAAGGTTGTCTACGCTTTTTGGTTTAGTCGGGTTTGTGCTGACTTCCTTAGGTATTTTGCCTGAAGAGCAGCTTTGTTGGTAGCGAAGTCGTAGGCTCAGCTCGTGAAAGCCGTCACGTCCCGGAGCCATACGATGGACCGGGGTGAGCATAACGGTAGGCAAAGTGAAGTCTCGAAGTTTCTATCATGGTTCCGAGGGCAACAGGAGACTCGGGCGTGGCCACTGGTGTGCTTTCCTTCTATAGTCGAAGTAAACTATTGCATGATCCATTTGGTGGCTCGATTCGCTGTCGATTCTCCCAAGGAAGGCTTTGCGCACCGTTCCTGATCAGGAAGCATAGCGCGGTGATGGGTAGAAGAGGTGTAGTGATTATATCTTGTCAGCGTATTTCTAACACGAAACATCCTAGTAATCAGGATACCGACAATCCTTCAATGTAGGTAGAATATTCGGGTTGTTCTTTGCCGTTCATACAATCAATCCTACGTCAAAAGCTTAGTCGAAGGATTATCAAGCGCTCGTTTCGGATCCACAATAAGCAGCCACCTCGTGTAAGTCTTACCATCGCCGTTCAAAACACGCGCTCTGGCGATCAACTCCGTTCTTCGAATATTGAATCCCGGAAGATCCTCGCGAACCGATCTGTTCACGTTGGCGCGACCCGTTCCGTGCGTGCATCCGCTGGCGCAGCCTTCGACTTTGGCCCCAATCGCACCCTCCTCCAACATTGGAGCTTTGCCTCATTGAGGATTGAATCCTGCGGGCGAGGGACTACGGAACGCAGCGGGTACAGTATAGAACGTGATGTGGCGAGGAAGTCCGCAGAGTCCTGGGTAGTTCATTTTTGGTGGAACTTCAGAGGTTACATTCTGTCTGCAGTACTTGCTTCGTTGCGAGGATTGGTCGACTGTTTGCAAGGCCGATGTAGTTGTATCCTCAGCAACATATACCACTTCGGGCATCGAAATATCCCTAATGAATTGAGGTCGTGGCATCCTGACCGAGACCGCATTGGCATTTCATTCCTTGAGCTTGCTGCCAGACTGAGGTTAGTGAAATGTCAGACTAGCCATTTGCAAAGGCAAAGACTGGGCCTCTGGTTCACTGCGGAAGCCACTGACGCTTCCGCGCTGCAAGGCTCCCATCCCGGTGACCAGGGAGCGGCCCCTGTGGACACATCGATTCCCATACCCGCCGCGGCGTACAGAAACCGGTGAGTACACAATGTAGCGTGAGATCTAGGAGAAGCGAGCCTTGGAAGTTTGACCGCAAGTGTTCGCTTCTACAGCCTGTGTGCTCGAGCGGTGATGGTGATGGATCGAGAGCAATTGCTTTGCGTTGGGATCACTATTCGGCTCTGCGTTCGAAATATACCCCGAGGTCTTTTCGTCTTTTCGTCTTTTCGATTTAAGCCCAACAAGTCGAAGCTGCGGCTTGTTCCACTTTTGGTGTTATAACCCCTTCCGTATATAGCCTCATAGGAAAGATAGGGCTTCTGTACCAATGACAAGGTTTCCAAGTGACCCACGTGGAAGGTGGTACTCGACCACATAGAGTCACACTTCCGCATGGCTCCCGATTATCATAACATGTAACTATCTTGGGAAAGTGGTGGTGGTGGAAGGTAAGCTTACCAAACCATGATCATGTACAATCCATCACACGTCGATTCCACGAGCCTTATAGTTGAGCACATATCGTCGTAATGGATGCCAGCGATTCGATCGAATGATGCTTGTGGCTGATGTGACTTCAATACTCTCTTCCATACGCAGTACCACGATCGTGAACCGTGCTTTACCTGGGTTGGGAGGCATAGCCAACGAAGGTATTTGATTCGAGTGATTGGAGTTCATGGTCTGGAGACTGGCCCGTTAATCCGAAGAGCTCCATCGTGCTGAGGTATCGAGAAGCAGGTGATTTGAATCGATCGTTGGTATAAAGGTCTCCTTGGTCGTCTCCTTCTCCTTCTCTTCAGCAGCTCCCAACACTCTACCCCGACATCTCATCACTCCACGCGCTCTTTCTTCAGACAAGCGTAGGCCCCGACTTCTCAATAGCAATCATGCAGTTCACCACCACGGCTATCCTTTCCCTTCTCGCCGCTCTCGGCAGTGCTGCCCCGGCGGATCTCGAAGCTCGCCAAGGAGGGTCTTACTATGCAGTCGGAGAGCACTACAAGGGCGGAGGCTGCACGTCCGGCTCCCTCATATTTGCGGACCCCATTTACATTGAGAACGCCTGTACTCCTCTCGACCGCTTCGGAACGGAACCGGATATTGTTTCGTACAAGTTGCTCAGCGTCAGTGCAGGATGCCATGGTAAGTTCAATCGACAATCGAGTTGTGGGATGAACCGATGACATCAGTTGATGTGGGTTTATCTTTCTGACTCGATACTAGTCAACCTCTTTCTCAATGATCAATGCACGGGTACTTCCTTTGCCGCCCTTGTAGGCCAGTGTGTGCAGGGAAGTACGCCGTTTGTGAGCGCCATCGTCTCCTGCCCGACCTAGGTCGAGTATCAAACAAAACGAAACCGGCGGTTGGTCCAGAGGAATGAAGGAGGATGAGCGTTGTCATGGATCGATGGATAGCGTCATAAATCAAGAGATTTCCTTCCGATTTCTTGTGGACGGTTACGATGCGGCTCCTGGTCGAGAACCCTTCCGATGCTGGTAGCAACCAGTGACAAAATTGTGAAGTAGAAAAATATGAAACTTGAGTTCATAAGATATGTCTTGTCTTAGATGTTCTCAGTGGCAATGACTGTTGTCGAGAGAGACGAATGGCGGGCGCCCGAATCCATAAGCGGCTTATCGCATCATTAGTGACGCACGTGACTATCTCTTTCCCTTCACGGCTGGGTCCCGAAGTCAGAGCCGGAGGCTTGCGAATCTGTCACAGGAAAGGGGATTAGGCATCATGATGTGCATAAACACCGGAAATCAAAAGTCAAGGCGCCGGACTGTTACAAATCGGCAATGGTCTCGATTTGCGCTAACTGTTCTTCTTAAGAGGGCAGACGGCCCACCGATGATTTTCTTCCGTCGGTCTCTCTCTCCGTTGAGCTTCCACACCTACACACGATCCGCCCCGTCTTTCCGCACTAATGCGACCATTGCAAGCTGCACATCTCTGGATCTGTCGCGATGGCTTCCATACCCGGTCTCCGTCGAAAGGAGGCTCCTGAGGGACATCTACAGGGGCTCTCAGCACACACCCACGCGGCGTGAGTTTACCCGCAAGGAAGGGTTGTTTCCGTCTGGCTACGATCATTCCAAGTCTGTTAATATTGGCAGCAGAGAAAGGACGATTTGTGAACAGAGAAACCTGTTGAGCATTTTTCAAAGATAAGGAATTCCACTCTTCATCACCGATGATGGAAATTCGGGGTACGCTTCTCCAGGAATGCGTCGATGCCCTCCTTACAGTCCTCAAGCGAAAAACTGCTGTAGTACAGGGCTCTCTCAATCTCCAACCCCGCATCCATCGTCGTGGCCTCAGCTTCCTCGTGTCAGCTATTAATTCTCCGAGTTGGTGGCTGATGGGCAGCATACCCGTCTGGACCGCCTGTTTTGCGAGCCCAACGGCTGGTGCAGAAAACGATGCAACGGCTTCTGCAACCTTGAGCGCCTCCTCGACCACATCCTCCACCGGGTAGACTCTATTCACGATACCAAAACGCTCCATCTCCGCCGCTGTCGTTTGCGCACCGGTTAAAACTAGCTCCATGGCCTGACGTGTCAATATGAGCGGCGACCCTCGTGGTCCCAAGCTTCGAGATTTGGAATACGGTGCGGGGGACGGACCTTGTATTTTCCAAGACTCTTGGTGAGGCGCTGCGTTCCTCCCGCCCCAGGAATGGTCCCCAACTTAATCTCTGGAAAACCGAAGCGACACTCTGATGAGGCGAATATCATATCGCACTGGTGTCATGTGAAGCCGGTCAGCTGTCTTGCCTATGCGTATCAGGAATCCGGAGGAAGGTCGGTACCCACCATCAGCGCAATCTCGAAGCCGCCGCCAAACTAGTTCGCTCGATCATTAGGCCGTCCATGTATTGGAATGCAGGCGTTTTTGGAAACTTACTGCAAACCCCCGCACTGCGGCAATAACCGGTTTCCGAAATGTCGAGAAAGCAAGTTCCACGTCCTTTAACCACCCGGTCCGAAAGGCGTCAGCGGTGCTTATTAGGGCCAGCTCGTTCAGATCCGCTCCAGCTATCATTCACATGTCAACGCTGTGGAACGATGCACACCTCGGAATATCTCTAGACCTACCGCAGAAAGGCGATTCTCCAACGCTGGTGAGTACAACGGTTCGCACAGTTGGATCCCGATCCATTCGGCGAAGTACCCCGGTCAGCTCGTTTATCAGGCTCTGGGAGAGTGCATTTCGTTTATGCGGACGGTTCAGCTGGAGCAACGCAACACCCGCCCCCCGAATCGATGAAAGGACATTTGTAGGATTCACTACTTCCTGCTGCATGACGCTTGTCATCAATACACAGAGCCGCTGTTCTTGGTAAGAAGTAGTTATTATTCTCGTTCGACGTTGCGCGGCTTCTTTATACTTCGCCGTTCACGTGGCCAACATCAATCTCTGCAACAGAGCATAGGCCTCATGCAAGTCTTACTGTTGGTTGTGCATGGACATGCTCGGGTTTGGCAATTTGCCTGGGCACGTTTATTTTCCGCTCCAGTGGCTTCACGGTTCATTGTGTGATCGACCCGGCGGACTTCCAGAATCCCTCGTGTACCAACCGAGAACGTGGAGGGGAGATGCTTCTGCTACTCACAAGACGCCAGACTTGAAGCAGTGGGATACACTATCAGGAAGACATCCGAAAGGATTACTGGCTCTCAATATCTCAAATTCGCAAGTGGGATGGCTGCAGTCTTGGGCTCCCAGTTTCCGCTTTGGTCTAAGTTCGGATTCTTAGATTGGCTTCCCATTGCGGAAGACGTCCGTATACGGAGAACGCACAGGATAAACACAATCCCTGTCACACAGCCTCTCAACACGACCACCTCCGCATTCCTTCTTGCAGCCGCCCTTGTTCAATCGTGCGCTTTCTGCAGGATGTTTCGCGATTTCAAAGCATTGTCTAAGCAACGCTCGTGAGATCCAATCTCCATGTTCCTGGATCGCACAACACCTTTTCGAAGGCTTAATATAAAGCCGGTGACTACCCTGCAACCAAGATTAACTGCCCTCGTGCTAACAGTTTACACCCATGGGGGTGATCTAGTTGTTGTGCAACGTTGCTCAATGATCTGGCTACCAATGGATCGAGCGATCACACCGGGGAAACTCGCCCTGGCGAATAATGCGCCTCGAACTCACGGGTGAAGTATATTATACCCCACAGGAAAATTATTCCAGCGGTAAGTACCTAGTCACGATGCATGTACGCATGTACGCATCGACCACTGCTTCTTTGCCCTCAACCTGGAGGAGTGTACATAAACTACGGTCGACGATCTGTCCTGAGCTTCCCTGGTTGTATCTCCCAAAACTGTAGCTTTATCGCTCAGCTCAGTGATCATCATGGGGTCTCCAAATATCTTCCACAATCTTTCGAACCTACCAGAGGAGGATCAGGTACTCGTCACTCGATTTGGCCGCGGACCCTCGCTTTCGGTTCCCCACCCAACCGTACATGCAGCGTTCGAAAGCATCGTCGATTCGCAACCTCTGGTGATCGCAGCGAGATTTCAGGGAAAGGAAACTCGGTATGGCGAGCTCGACGCTGACGCGAACCGTCTCGCAAACTACCTTATCGAGCTCGGATTGCCACCGAGGCAGAGAGTATGCCTCGTTGTGCAGCGATCTTTAGAGATGTTGGTGGGAATTTTAGCAGTCTTGAAGGCAGGCTGTCAATATGTACCTGTCGATGGTGGAGTCTGCACCGATCAGGGTCTCTCACACATTTTGAAAGACACCCAAGCCCCTGTGGTTTTATGTCTTCCAAAATTCGAAGAGAATACAAAACGCCAAACGAGTCCTAATGTCAAAGTGATTGCCTTGGGAATGGGCGAAGAGAAATTCTGTTCTCATGAACGGCCTCGCATTTCAGTCTCGTCGAAGGAAGGAGCCTACGCTATTTACACCTCAGGTTAATATGACCAACCCTTTTTCCCTCTTTTAGCTAACAATTACGATAGGAAGCACGGGGAAGCCAAAGGGAGTAAATGTTACACACGGTAACGTGACCAATGCTCTCTTATTGGAACCTGGGAGACTTGGAATAAGTAAAGGCTCCAAGGTTGCGCAAGTCCTCAGCATTGCGTTTGACATGGGTAAGTGCATCGCCTCGAAGCTTTTATTTTGCGCTCATGACTCGACAGGTGCCTGGGAGATACTTGCATGCTTAATGAATGGCGGGACTCTGTATCTCAGGGGAGCCAGCTGGGAAGAGACGCTCAGCGAGGTATGTGCTTCTCGGTGTAAGCCTATGGCTTGGCTGATTAAAAATTCAAGGTCGACACAATAATCACAACACCCTCAATTTTGTCGAAATATCGCCGAAATTCATTTCCCAACATCAAGACTGTTGTGACCGGCGGTGAGCCCTGCCCGCAATCGTAAGTGCTTTCGTGGCTGCCAATTCGATCTTTTCCAACTCTGATCACATTTAGATTGGCGGACGAGTGGGCGAGAGGCACAGCCTACTTTAACATATGTGGTCCACAGAAGTGACCATACTCAACACTGCTCATCGGCATAGCCCTGGAACTGCCCTGTCAATTGGAACACCCCTACCAAACACTAATGTCTACGTCTTGGATGAGACAGAAAATCCTGTGCCTTTTGGCTCAAAGGGAATCATGTGGGTAGGCGGAGCAGGAGTCACGCGGGGCTATATCAATCTTCCGGACCTCACCTCTGATCGCTATAAACTTGACAAATTCACACAAGACGGGTAAGGCCCATCCCCTACTATTGGACCAGCCTCTACTTACACGAAAAATAGATCCATGATGTTCAACACAGGAGATCTTGTGCAATGGAGGCAAGATGGCTCCTTGAATACCCTCGGACGTATCGATGAGCAAGTCAAGGTGAAAGTAAGGCAGCCTTTTATCGTTCAGCCTGAGCTTTTGCTAATATTGGCCAGGGATTTAGAGTCGAACTGGATGGTGTCTCGGCTGTGATCGAGGTTTGTAGTAACCAAACGATGATATACATATGCGCTAACGATGTTGAAGGACTATCCTGGAATTACTCGGGCATGTGCTGCTTTAATCGACGGCACACTGCACGGGTTTTATACGACAATGACGTTCATTGACGAAGATGACCTGGGCAAATTTGTTGGCCGCTCTTTACCCTACTACTCGGTCCCAGAGCACTGGAACTACCTTCCCGCCATTCCCCTCACACCCAACGGAAAAGTCAACAAAGAAATGCTTGTTCGGATAGCTTTCCGTAAGACAAGGGCACCACCAAGGAGGACATCCACTTTCACCGACAAGGACTTATACCACGCTGCAGCGGCAGAGAAAGAAGCCGGAAGCGTGCAGGCCAGCAGACCTGTCTCGCATTCCAGGGAGCTCTCGGACTTCGATTTTTCGAGAACGAACAGCATCGAAGAAGCCCCAGTTGTAACATTGCCAGCCAAAAATGGGTTCCATGGAGAGAGATGGCTTCGGCACCATGTCTTCATCTTATACCGGAAATTCTTCACTGTCGTGGTTCTTGCCAACTTAGCTGTGGCTTCTGTCATTCTTTATCGAAGAGTCAAGATCGAAAGGCCTATGCTGGCAGACATCGCCACAGCAACAGCTACGAACCTGACTATGTGTGTTCTGATGCGGTCAGAACCTGTCATCAATGTCCTTTTCACCACATTTTGTTCAGTTCCGACTTGGGTCCCCCTCGGGATCCGACGGCACTGCGCTCGGATATTTCATATTGGAGGTCTTCACAGTGGCTGTGGTATTGCAGCCGGCATGTGGTTCCTCGTCTTCACTGTCGGAGCATCTTACGACTTCACATTACCGCCTCGGTACCGATGTATAACACTTGTTTCAACAGTTCTAACCTACGTCATCGCTCTTCTAATTGTCGCAATCATCTCGATGTCGCACCCTGCGATTCGGGCGCGCCATCATGACCTATGGGAATGCTCCCACCGATATGGAGGCTGGTCATTACTTGTTTTGTTCTGGTGCCACGCTGTTCTTGTTACCCGCGACCTTCGACTGTCCGGATCTCCAATGCAATCCTACAGGACTTCTCCTCCCATCTGGCTACTCGCTATCAGTACAACGGCCGTAATATATCCCTGGCTTTCTCTCCGAAAAGTACCGGTCCGTTCTGAGGTCCTCTCCGACCATGCGATTCGTCTGCATTTTGAGTATACTACGCCTGTCGTGGGAACATCGGTACGCATCGCAGAACGACCCCTGATCGACTGGCATGGATTTGCCACTATCACAAACTCCAACGGAAAGGGCTTCTCACTTGTCGTCAGCAACGCAGGTGACTTTACAAAGCGCACCATCCAGCGAGCACCCACGCATATATGGGTCAAGGGACAGCCAGCTTGCGGTGTATTGAGAATCGCAACTCTCTTCAAATCCATTGTGCTCGTTGCAACCGGCTCCGGCATTGGACCTTGCCTTGCGGTGATTCTAGCAAAGAAGATTCCTTGTCGTATTCTCTGGACGGCGCCAAATCCAGAGCAAACGTTTGGAAAAGAGATCATTGAAAGTGTAATGGACATGGATCCAAAGGCTGTCATTCATAACACGCGGACAATGGGCAAGCCGGATATGGGCCTGATGACTTATCAGTTGTATAAAGAGTCCGGTGCTGAGGCCGTGTGTGTCATTTCGAACAAAAAGTTCACGAGCCGGATTGTCTACCAGATGGAAAGCAGGGGCATTCCAGCGTATGGTGCGATTTTCGACTCTTGACGAAAGGCATGGGGATAATAATGAGTTTGCGTTCGGACTTCGGCGTTAGCTCTGCATTGTGTATATACTGGCTGAAGGAATTTGCCAACGCACTGGATGGATCTTGGGAAACATTCATACTGTATATACGGTAGCTGAACTTGAATACACTTAATGTGTCTCAGTTGATGGTATTGTCCTCATGTGCCAAATCCGAAAAGCCGAGCTAAGACTAAAACGGAAATCCTACGCGGAGCTACAATGAACCTAACTTCGCACATTACACTCTCCCTCACTCCTAAACAACGAGCCGAATTCAACTGTGTGCTGTTGTCAGATCTCCGCATAAATCATGCATTCTCCATTCATCCATGGTTCACCATCCGAAACCGCACAATTCTCGGGCTTGCTTATCGAACACAAACCCCGACTATCAACGCTTATCTCGACGTCCCCAAGTTCGCCTCCACTTCAGTTGTGATCGTCAGGGTTTCAACACGCCATTCCCCACATAATCAGCAAGCTTGTTCCAACGTCCAGGGCTACTTCTCACCTAGCTCTGCTGCAAGAACGTCCTACTCGTGGGAGCGTGTATCATGAATTGCAAGGGTTGACCTTTGCCTATCTCCCCTCCCCAATTCCGCGCAAGAGCGGGACACTTCTCGTGGGACAATGTCGTCACCGTCGGTACAACGTCTTGCAAGCCTATTTGGACGACGCGCTGCCCCACCGGCTGTGTTCTCTGCAGCTTTATACTTCGAGTTTCTCGTTCGGATATCCCACAGCAATTACCGTTACGGTTCGCATCCATGATGGGGAACCCTCGGAACCAAGATGCCGACAATGAGGCCCCGGTGCCCGGTACAGTACATATTGTCGATCTCCTGGGTACAATGCATGTGCAGCACGCTGCTGGAGGTCAGAGAGACATCGTACTTGTCCCAGCTCCCTCGGCCGACCCCGATGATCCGCTCAACTGGTCCCCACGACGCAAAACCCTGAGTACAGTATGCATGTGTGTCTACACACTTATGGTGGGCATTGCTTCAGCAGCAATATACTCGATCTTGGAACCAATTAGCGAGGATACAGGGTTAACCCTAAATGATCTGAATCAAGGGACAGGGTAAGTGGAGCGGTTGTTTTGGTTTCTATGAATGTATCTAACCAGGCGCAGCTATATGTTTCTGTTCTTTGGATGGGGATGCCTCGTTTGGCAACCACTCGCTCTACAATACGGAAAACGACCCATCTACCTTCTCTCCATCCTTGCTACTATGGCGACGCAGCTCTGGGCACCATATACAAAGAGCAATGGGCAATGGATAGCGAACAAGATTATCCAAGGCTTTGTCGGAGCGCCGATTGAGAGCCTGTGCGAGATCAGCGTCACAGACATCCACTTTACTCACGAGCGAGGCCGATACATTGGTCTCTATGCTCTTTTGCTTGCTGGAAGCAACTTCTTTGCGCCGATTATCGCTGGCTTTATCAATGATGGCCAAGGGTGGCAGTGGGTCTTAGTACGACCATATCTCCCCTTTCCCAACCCCTTCGCTAACTTGACCAGTACTGGTGCGCCATCTTCTGCGCCATCGGCTTCATATTCCTATTCTTCTTCATGGAAGAAACAAACTTCGTCCGACACACTATCGGGACACCGACCTTGACCCCAGGCATCACCACCCCTTCCTCCCCCACCGACCCCGAAAAAGGCGTCCTAACCTCCTCTCCCCTCTCCTCCCCCGCCCCTCCATCCCCTCCCCACAAACCCAAAACCTACTTCTCCAAAATCGCGCTCTTCCAAGCCTCCGACCTCCACAAACCCAACGAACTCCTCGCCATGATCACCCGCCCGCTAATCTTCCTCACTTTCCCCGTAATCCTCTACGCCGGCTTCTCCTACGGCAGCAACCTCGTCTGGTTCAACGTACTCAACGCGACCGCCTCTTTAATCCTCTCGGGAACGTATAACTTCAGCGCGTCCATGGTCGGGCTTTCCTACGTCTCCCCGCTCATCGGCGTCGCCATCGGTTCCGTCTACACCGGGCTATTCGGCGACTACTTCGTGATCCGGAAAGCGCGGCGCAACGGCGGGATCCTGGAGTCCGAGCATCGGCTATGGCTGTTCCTGCCATCTCTCATCCTCATCCCCGGTGGTTTGATACTCTGGGGCGTGGGTGCAGCACATCATGTGCATTGGTTCGGCGCCGTTTTCGCCATGTGCATTCTCGCGCTGACCAACACCATCGGTCTGCAGCTCAGTATCGCGTATTGCATCGACTCATATCGCGCGCTGTCTGGCGAAGCCATCATAACGGTGATTCTGGTACGCAATACGATGAACTTTGCGATTGGGTATGGGATCACACCGTGGGTGACGGATATGGGGTTGCAGAATTGCTTTATTACGGCGGCGTTTGTGGGGATGGCGCAGGTGACGACAGTGGCGGTTATGATTAGGTATGGGAAGACGTTGAGGAGGAAGAGTGTGGAGAGGTATGGAAAGTATGTGGAGGAGATGGCAAAGAGTGGGATGGTGCATTGAGCTTGAGTGCTAGTGTTTTGTTGATGGGAGCTGTGAGGTGCGTAACGAATGGCTGGAAGGGAATGGAGAATAGTCTACTTGTACAATTCTGGGGTACGATACACTCTATTCAACACCTCCCATATGCAGACCCAATCTGTGCAATGTAAGAGAATCATGCTTAAATGATCAGCGTGAGCACGCGCCGTGGCGCTGATACCATAATATATGGGGAATTCCTCAGCCACACTATCAAAAAGGGTCTATCCTACCTCATCCCACTCCCCTCCACCCTCTCAACAAGATATCTAAACCTACTCCTCCTCAACGCTTCCGGTAGTTTCTTCAACAGAACCCTAAGCTCCTCATTCTTATACTCCAATTTTTCCAACACGATCGCCTGCAATATGTAACTATTCACTGTGCTAATCGCAAGCGGTGGATCGCGGAGGTGCTTGGCGATTTCTTGCAGCGGGAGCAGTTGGTGACGCCAGAGATGGTAGGCTCGGAGAGGTGGCAGTGTAGCACGTACGCGGGGAGGAGGTGAGACCATGGATTTCGATGGGGAGGGGATGGTGGAAGACAGATACTCGGAAGCCCAAGCGTCTGCGGAAATATATTCTTCCGATTTAACCTGAGTGGTTTGTACAAGTGGTGTAAATATTGGGGTGTAGTGCTCGGGCATGGGCGTTGATTGGGCTTCGGGTTGGCTAGGCCTGGGTTTTGCCTTCTTGGATTTGGTTGAGGCTGGGGTTGGGTCGAGGGTGCATTCTCTGTTCTTGATTTGTTCAAGCACTTTCCCTGAGCCTTGGTCTTGTTTGACGAATTCTGTCGCCCTGACCGGCCTCTTTTCAGTTGTCGAGCCGGAGGGTAAAAGCTCTTCATCTTTGTCGACTTCCATTTCTGACCGTGTATTGTCGAGGTCTATGTCTGGGTCGACGGGAGCAGGTTCTTGAACCATTTTTCGAGCGATGCGGCGTTTCAGTGGTTTAGGGGGAGTCTCAAAAGCGGATGAGGAGTCGGACTCATTTTCAGCTTCGGAAGAGACATCGGGAAGAATTGGATATGAGACGTTAGCACCATGCGGACTTGGGAGACGGATGCGGCCGACCCGCCGCGTGGGAACTACATAAGTATCCACTGCTCCATCATCTTGATCTGCATTGATGGATAGTCGCCCAATGAGTGTTGTGGGAAGTGCGTAGTCGCCATTCGGGTCGATGCTCTCTTCCGAGCACTCGGATAAGGATTCGCCATCTGACAATTGTTCAATTTCCTGGGTGCCAGAAAGCTCTTCAGCGGCTGTATCGTACTGTTCATCCTCTTCTACAATGTCCTCTTCTTCGCGTTCTTCGACGAGTTTAGGGGCAGCCTTTGCACGCCTCCTAACCGGTCGAGCAGAATCAGGTTCCACACAGACTGGTCGAGGTGGTACAGGCCGTAGCTGCACCCGTTTTGCCTCTAGCGCGTCGAAGATGCGAAATCCTGCATACGCATCGGTAGCCGCGTATGCAATCTGCTCGCGGCTCAGATGTGTGGTGGCACTCCAGTCACTCTCTCGGACCTTTCCCTTAAACAAGGGCAGCCCGAGATGTTGTTCGACCTGTTTGGCGAGTGAGACCAGCTTGTTGTTCACCTTGGAGCGATTCAAGACGTAGTGTTCAACAAGATTGTGTAGCCGACTGAGCTCATATTGACCCTGGGCTTTAGTACCAAGCCACGTGTCGACTCTGGTAAAATCACCCTTGATCGAAACGCCGACTTTCCAGATCTCCGGATCTTCGATGATAGTCTTGAGGGTAGGGGGCAGAAGTTTGTCGGGCGTGTCGCCCTTGAATAGAGCAATATGGAACAAGGCTATGCGATCCTCGCAAGCAAGCTGGATTAAGGATACATTCTCCTTGACTCCACCGGTTTTTGCGTTCGCCCAAGGCCTCCACTCGATGTCAAACCCTAGCACCTTTTCGTTGAGAAAGTATTTCGCAGCCCGTTCTGCCACGTCGAAGGTGGTGCAGTAGTGAAGTAATATCTCTTTATCATCTGGCCCGCGGTAAATATCGTGGCGGTAAAATTGGGCCTCGGTACCCGGATCGGCTTTCATTGCACTAAGCATAGCCTCTTCGGGGATCTGGAAAGATAGAGGAATGTGCACCTCCGGTTCGCCTTCTGCCTTGCTTTCAGACTCCTGCTCTCCTTCGGACCGCATCTCCTCATCTTGCTCGTTAAATTGTTCAGAATAGAAAGCTTCTTCCATGGCGGACGTGAACGATGGGCTTAATTTTGGTATAGGGGAGTCCTCCTTGGCCTTGTTGCCGGATATATCCTCTAGCGCTACCTGATGCATTGCTTCACCACTGGCTGCTTCCATGACGTCTTCATGCCGCAATTCTGTTGTGGAAGCTGCCAACGGCTCCCATTCATAAAGCGTGCGCTGTAACCATTCAACATCCGCATTTCCTGGCTCTTGCAACCCTTCTAGTTTGTTGTCACCTCCTCTTTCGCCGCTTCCTTTTAACCAATTGATTGTCTGCAGTTCTTTAGACACTATTGGGGCGCCTCGCCGTCTTGCTCGAGTTGACGGTTCTGAGTCTGTACGCGTCGATGCCGGCTGGGGAGAGCTCGTCTGCAAGGATGGAGCAGATGGGAGCCGCGTGGGTTTCTGACCGCTTGATTCTCTAGAGGGAGGTCGTCGTGCTGCCGCAGCAAGGCTGGAACAAGGCACTTCCCCGCGGGCCAATTGATCTTCTGACTGGGTACTGTGGTGCCTAGTCTGTATACCACAGCTATGTCTGGAGAAGGCTATCCCATGTGTCGGATTCCAGGTATGATTGCGTGCGAGCTGTTGGCGCCCGGATGCAGGTGTTGGGTGGGAGGGAATTGTCAAAGGCCTAGCGCTGATAAGACAGAGGACACGGGGATAGAAACTTCGCTGGAGATGATACCTGTTACTTGCCTGACTATGTGCAGGCGGTGTTCTCGGCAAACAGAGCATGTCGGGGAGACTTGTCAATGGGGGCATGTCGGGGAGACTTGTCAATGGGGGCAGTCTTTTCACACTCCAAAAGCGTAGCCGGTTTGCGTTTGGCACGCTGATGACGGAGAGGCGATATGGGAGGAGCATTGAGCTGGTTCCCCATTGTTGTGCCTCGGCTAGGCGCCAGACATCGAGAAACAGAGCCGGGACTGGACTGCCATTGGACCGCAGCGCGTCTGCCTGGTGAATGCTTGTCCCCATCTGCGCGACCAAGATGATGCTTACTCAGCACCTCAACGCTAACCAACCCCCACATCCGTGCACCTGCAGCTTCACCTGCAACCAACCACATTTATTGTACCTCCGAAACATCTTGGCTGACCACAGCCAATTATGGATCCGGAAGCCTCACCCCCACGCCAGCTGGCCAAGGCCGGCAAGGCCCAAGAGACTACTTCTGAGAAACTCGACAACATCCACGAGCAAGTTAAACGGGCATATGCGAAAGGAGCAACTCGCGCACACAAGCCCCCTCCTCCAAAGATGGCCCTCCCGAGCCTGCGTCTTCTATCCCGAAAGTGCTTCCTCTTGGTACGTCGCTCGCTGAAAGGCTCTTCATCCGAGCGTTCCCGCTAACCGCCTTACAGAGCTTATCGACAAGTGTTTGGGCTCTCGTGTCTGGGTCTTGATGAAAGATGATAAGGGTATGTGCTCTGCACGCGATGATTTGGACTTCTTCTAACGCATGTCCTAGAGTACGTCGGCACTTTGCTCGGATTCGATGATTATGTCAATATGGTTCTCGAGGAGGCGGTTGAGTAGTAAGTAACCCGCATCCACAGCGAGAGCATCGAAGCTAATTCTACGTTCTAGCGACTACTCATACGGCATCACGAAGATGAAGAAAGTCCTTCTCAACGGTTCTGGCGTTGTCGTCGTAGGGCATCCCACTCCCTCACCAACGCTGCCCTGCTGACCCCCGCCCAGATCGTTCCAGGAGGCGAAGGCCCGGACTACGCGCCAATGGAGCCGATGCCCCAGGCGAGTCTTGCGGAGGAGGATTGAATTCGAGAGTCTTGACGTTGCAAGTACCGGGCTCGGAAATTCACTGGCTTGGTCACGTGCGCGAATCTCACCTCACCTACCTGATTATCCAGGGCACGAGCCTTGGAAATGATTTTGCTTGGGAAAAGGCCTGGTACTCTATAAGCGAGCAGCTATTACCATGGTCACCTTTACACAGCGGTCTCCTGTACCAAGAAGGATAGGAACCCTACCGAGATACCCTATAAGAACGCACGAGTATACAATGGTCTATCCCCATTCTAGTGTCATTTTGCGCGCATCGTTTGTGACCTCTACCGACCACGCATATGTGAACATCGGTTCCTATAGCCGACCCTTTGAAGTGGAGCATGTTGTATATGGGCTTGTGCTATCAAAGGTCCGGGAGCCAGTTTCGGACGTATCAGGGCACGGCGTAGTCTCGAGGATTCCTGGACTTCACTGCTGGGTCTCGGAGACGAGGCTGTCCCGCTCTGCGCGAGAATGGCGTTGGCCTTGCCGATCCGAGCGTTGGGCGGGGTCGTTCGGTCGGTGGGAGTTTCTTGGCACTCCTATTCCCTGCTGACCGCTGTGGAACATGACATGAGCTATGAGTGGTTGGAAAAGGTCTACGATCCGTACCTTCCTTGCAGGACCATCGTGGGATCTACATTCGGCTGGCTTCTGAGTTCTGGTATTTATCTTATCTCCGTCTCGGAGCAGAATTCCGACCTAATAGCAACTTAAATCCAGCGTGTTCCATGTGCTTGCATCTACCACATATATACTGGCGGCAGTAGCCCGCACAAGCAAAATAACGGCATATTGACTTGACGGGCGTCATCGAATTCCCCACGCTTGTTCCGTGATGCCCGCCAGCGACATGTATTCCGTAACAAGCGGGTATGAATCCTACTCGCGAATACCAACTTGTGTGATAATCGCCGTACTTGGCCCCTCCAGGCAGCGCTAGCGGCCCATGCGGCCCTCCCGATTTTCAAGATCATGGAACGAGGTGGCAAATGCGGGGTGTTGAGCGTGTCCTGGGGCCGACGGACAGTCGCCCACGTGTGCCTCGTCTTGTGTACAGTCTTTCCACTTTGCCATGGGTGCTCGTGTCGGAATCTTAGATGTCCATGGTGGCCACTTCGAGCAGCCATCGAGAGCGTCCACCAACCACATCGAGATGTAAGTGCCAAGGACACAGCCCGCATCCGGAGTAGTGGGTGGGCTGAGACCTCGTTCTGGCCATCGAATCATCGAATCACCGCACTCTCTGGACATTTGATGTGCTCCGCTCCGCTTTCGTCGTTGATGCGCTTTGCCTTTTGCCCACTTCCCTCCGGTGGCGACCTCTGTCTGCCGCAGCGGGAGACACTGACAAGGGCCCTCCAACGACCTGCCGAGACCTCCACCCCGCTCCTGGGGCTTCAGCGATCTCGTCAGATCGACATGCCGCTTTCTCACAGGTCGAAAAGCTTGCCCTGTCGCTGCAGGCCTGGTGGGCGGCGATCCGCCGGGTATGACAGCCCGTGAGAACGCCCACGATCGAGGATGCACATAGCGCACTTCGCTTGAAGACAGTCAAACGAAGCTGGTTATGCAGTTATTGGACGGGACCCCGGCACGGCGAATGGCATGGAAATAGAGAGAAGGCCGGGCGTTGAAATTTCCGATCTTGATCTTCCAAGTTTTTGATCGGACCGTATGGGGGCAGGCTGAATTGGGTGCGGGCATCTAGCCGCCATCATCGCCGAGGGGCATACCTTGGAGAATCTTTTCGAGGTTGACTCGACGGCCACGCACTCTCAACATATTCGCCCGTCACTGGCATCTTGGTCAGACAGCCCGTGCAGAGAGGCGACCGCAACAGCACCGCCAGCGCTGTGGGAACCCCGGTCTGTCGCGGTCTGCCAGGTGGTGCTGTTGCGGACTCTCGACCTGACGTGAAGCGTCACTTTGCTAGTGAAGGGACTAACGGGCCCTGCATGCTTGGTATGCCCAACGCCCGATCATGTCCTGTGTCTTCGATCCCAGAGAACAGCCTGCCTGCTCGTGGGGCGCCCGCCTGTCCCTTCTGTCCCTTGGGACGCTCCCGTTGCCTGAAGCTTTTCCGCCTCTGTCCCGCTCCCTGCTGTCTTCGCTGGGCTCACGGCTCCCGGTGGCACGCTGCTTGGCTGGAACAAAGTGATGCCTCGCCGAATCGCGCCCTGGCACTCTCCTCCACCATCAAATCCCCGGCCGTCGCCTGCCGATCCACCGCTCTGACCTCACCCACCTGTCGTTTTCTCAGCTCCCCGAGCTGGGCACTGCCAGTTTTTCCTCCCCCATTTCTCCTCTCAAGTGCCTGTGACATGGCTCTTCTTCCACCCCTCTAACACATTCCAACGCTACGCCGCGATTGCCCGCCCAGCATGGCATCGCCACAAGTTGTCTCCTAGGCTCGCCCTATGGGTAGATCTGATCGCACGCGCTCTTCGAGTTTCTCGATCCAACTCCGTACTTTGCCATCCACCTATCCACCACTAGACGAATGCTTTACCATTTGCCTCGACCCCATATATGCACCTCCCTGGATGCATCCAATGCCCAGCGGTTCTCACTGTCCTATCTGGCCACGCAATCGGTCGATTCTTTTCCTAGGATCTTGAGCATCTCATGACCTCTTGTGGTGCCACAAACTCCATCCAGCCTCAAGTGAATCGGTCTAATACGACACCATTCACCCTGCCCACCGCGTCTACGCACCTACCCATGGAAGCCGACTAAGCGCGCCTCCATTGGATCATATTTACTCTTCTTTGCGCCTTGCGCCTTGCAACACTTATCCCACTCTGTTTTTCCTACGATCTAGGCCCAGTCGCCACTATTCTCCGTCCTTCACCACCTAAAACAAACATACAACCCTCATATTTCTTTTTCGCTCTGAAGCTACAGACTCACGGTGTCAGCGAGCTTATCACGCCGGTCGCGTGCTGTGGAGCCCTCCTAATACCATCAAACAACCTTCGACCCCCGAACCGCGAACCAAAAAATCGGATCCACCTTGTCCTAAGAACCGAATACCAGTTAGACCCTCATAATATTTGAGCCTCCGGACTTAACGTTCTGGAATCGGCCAGACAACCGCCTTTTCTACATGAGCGAACTGAGGGACCGACTGGAGCGATTGGGATTGTCCCAGTACTTTGAGGTTTTCGTCGCAGAAGGTTTCGATACCTGGGAAATTGTTCTCGATATCACAGAGTCAGACCTGTGAGTACTTTGTTCTCTGCTAAAAGGTTCGCAAACTCATGTTGCGTAGAAATGCTCTCAGCGTCAAGCTTGGCCATCGCAGGGTATGTTGCATCCATCCACCCATCACTCTGATGAATCGTAATTATCCTCGGCCGTGTCAGGGTTTGTATCGCCATACTGACCTCAGTCTTTGTCCAGAAGCTACAAAGGGCAATCGCCGAATCGCGGGGCCAGTCACACGACCGACCGCTTCCTATAGCGCTTGGTATCTCTACGAGCGCTGACTACCGAAGTGACGACTCTGCCCCGGACAGCAAAGGCAGACAGGGAGAAGGTTCGACAGCCCCCGGAATAGCTGGCACAAGTACCAAGCGAAAGTACAGGCGGCACCCCAAAGTTAGTTCTTCTAAGCGTCGGGCAACTGATGAGCAGTCAACGATCCATCCTAGCATCGAAGGGCAGAACTGACAACACTTAGCCGGATGAAAATGCACCAGAGCGACCTCCATCGGCATACGTGATCTTCTCGAACCGTAAAGCTTACCTAAATGGCCCGTGGAGTTACTTGGCTAACTTCAGACAGAGGTAAGAGAATCTCTCAAGGGTCAGGAACTCTCCTTCACCGAAATCGCCAAAATCGTGGGAGAAAGATGGCAGGTATTGCCTACCGATGCTCGAGAAGCTTGTGAGCGCCAAGCCAACACCGCGAAAGAGAAATATTATGCCCAAATGGCCGAATATAAGAAGACACCACAGCATGACGCTTACCAAAAATATCTGGAAGACTTTAAGGCAAAGCATGCCGCTCAACAGAAAGGTAAATCCCACAAACGTGCTTTGCCAGATTTGTGTAACCATGGTTTGACAGGCGGCGAAGGGAAGCGTCCCAGACCCACTCTGGAGACCGAGACAAGTACTTCAACCCGAAGCAGTGCCCAAGAGCAATCGGAAAACTACAGGAAGACAAGCACAACAACGGCTCAGTCAGATCAGTATGCCATGTCACACAGTCGATCCGAGACATCCCCTCCACTCGGTCTGGCAAGGCTGCCCGCCGGAAACCCATATGGGTCGAAATCGACGTCACCAGCCATGCATTCCCTTTCTGGGCTGAATTCCCCCCGATCGCGCGATGTCTACTCTCCCATGTCGATGTCCCCGCGCTCTGCCACTTTGCAAAAGGAATCCTCCATAGAACTCCCCATCAACATCATGACAAGAGAAGCTCGAGACCGCTATCCTGATCCCGGGCCGCCATTCCAATCTCCCTCATATGGTCACCCTAATTCTGTACCATCGACGACACCACCTTCGGCCGTCTATGGTTCCCATTATCAAGCGCCCGTTGAACCCCCATCAAGGCGGCCAGTATGGGAGCCCACACGACTCCCTCCGCTTTCCCATGACGATACAACTTTATCGTCAGAAAGCGGGGGCGGGTATGCCGGATCCGCGAGCTATGTCACACATTCTCTCCCGATTGTCGATTCATCAAAATCCATGCGAGTTCTCCCACATCCTGTGCCAAGCATCGGAGCAACCCAGTCGCCCCTCGATCGATATCCTCCCGCATCATCTTCACAGCCCCCTCAAGATTACCGAGTATCTTCCTCACTAGCGGCTCTTCTTAGAGCAGGCGAAATTGTCAGCCGGGCAGAGGAGGATGCGATGGATAGGAAAAGCTCTCCTTGAGGACATAACAGTTCCTTTCCTCCATGTCTATATTCACCTTTGATGGGACCAGAATACGATGGTCATGGCTGCGTCCCATCATTCGTCATTTACATTCTCGTCTTTCGCAAAAAGAGGGTATCATCGTTGATCCAGGGCAGAATCAACCAGGTATTCGCCTCACCGCCAAGCTTCATACCACTAATAAGGACACAACGACAGTCGTCAAGTCCGCGTTGACCCGATCCGACTCTTGGAAATGGGGAGATCTGCTTTGACATTTCGTGCATACCCCATTCCATTACGGCATAGCCACACCAGATCACGGTCACCCGAACGCGATTCTGGTATCAACACATGTACTAGATTCGCCCTTCCACGTTTGAAGTACCCCTCTTGCGTCTAAGGCGTCTGCCTCAGGGTGCCCACCGGGTAAGATCTTGGTACCACGTCGCTGGAATGTCGGTGACTGGGCTTGCGGCAAACTTGCTATTATCTAGACGGGCGTTATTTTGGGCGTCTCCCTTTTTGAGCAATGCGCAATATCGCGCACTGCCCTATGACCCCTCAGTGGTCTCAGCTATGCCCTCACTTCAGCCTACTCAAAGATCTAGTGTTTCAATACACCTGGCAGCAGGAAATTATACCACTTGGTCTATCTACTATTCGACAAGCTTGAACCCTGTGAACATGCGAGGCTTCACGGCTTGCTTCGCCGCTTAACTTTCTCGAACAACGTTTGCTGGAGCACGAGATGCAAGACCGTTTGTGGAGCACGCTGCATTGTGCACGCGACATACTTTGGGGGATTCTAGAGCGCTCTAGAGGAGGAAATGGATCTGGATGCGATCCGATTTAAAGTCGACCACGCATGCTTACTTTTCTGGTGGCCAACCCAATCCAACCCACACACCCCCAACCGTGCAAGCGAGCTGTCCCAGGTTCTTTCCTTTTCTCGAATAATGTTTTCACCGATAATGCGGCGAGGATGGGCCGAAACTTGGAAAACACTGCATGACATAGCATATCTCCAGGAACAGAATGCTCGTGCATGTGTCGAGACTCTTTCGTCTTGGGGGAAAGGTTCCAATATTGGATACTAACCCAGTCATCCTGCCCAGTTGTTTCTGAATCGAATCATCATCAGCTGAGATGAGGCAAAAGGAATTCCCCGTGAATCGAAAATTCCTGCGCCTAGATGCACGTGTGGCATGCATGCGTTTACGAAAACATGGCCAAATTTTCGATCGCATCAAGTGAGGTCCGTCTAAGCTTTGACACTGTTCCTGCACGCATCAGCCCACTCTTCGCATGGTTGTGAGATCATCGGGCTTGGCGACGGGTTGTCCTTGTGGAAAGTGATGTTAATGGGCCGGTGTTTTGTGCCGATTGAATCACAGAGAAAGAGAGAAGAGACCAGTTTTCTGTTTGCGACTGGACATGGCATTCAAAAGATGTGCATCTGGCAATCGAGGTATGGGATTTGAAAGTTGTGAATGTTGGTGGAGATGGATTTTTTCTTTATTCGCCGAGACCCTGATCGTGATGTTCTTGGGGTTTTGCGATCTTGTGCTGTTCTGGAATGGCATGTTTTGCCACGCCTCCACCTGTCCGGGGTAGCTGGACCCGTTGCCTGGATAGCGGTGTGTGTTAATGGCTTCTTACTGAAATCGGGAATTAGTATGTAAATACACATGCTGATCTTTGTTTGTTCATTCGATCGTTTGTCTGGATTTGCCCACGCAGAAGTGCACCATGCCATGGAGATCTGGACCCTGACACCCCGGGACAGTAGCTTTCACTTCCGCATCTTCAACTGACGTCTAAGAGACTCCCTGAGGTCCACCATCGACCCACCTCTCCTGACTTTCGCCGTCCAAGAGTCTTATTAGAGAACTTTTGACACGCTGCACTCTGCACTGCACTCCACTGCAGCCGCACGCGATCTGTTGCCGGCGGCAATCGTTCCAGACCCGCCCTTCCGTCGAAGACGGAGTCGGAACGAGCGAACGACCACCAACCACCGAACGCTGCATCTTGCATCGCATCCCCGTCCCTCGCCACGCCACGCATGCGCTCGCAACCGAACAATCGAGTACGATTCCCAGAATAGGAGTGGGCCCGCACGTTCCACATGGAGGAGGGCGGAGCGGAGAAGGCTGGGCAAGCAGCTGCAGCTGCACCTCTCAGCGGAGAGGGCTTGGGCTCAAGGGCCGCCACAGCTGACATGGCGACTTCCGCCGACGCCAACGCCGACACGAAGGCCCGCACCCTGCGGGAATGGGATATTGAGCCAAGACCTCTTGGCTTCAAGGAAGTGCCATGGCATGCGGACTTTGGTGATTGGAACGCACACATCAACGCTCTCGACACAGAGCTCGGCCCAAACGAGTACCCACGCCCAGCGGAGTTCGCACAGGTCGTTTTGGACGAAACAAGGAGATCGGGTTGGCCTCTTGGAGGCACTACAGCAATAGGTAGAACAGCAAAAGGCTGGAGACGCACGGGGACCAAAGACTTAGGCAAAGACCTGTACGCTCCCGTTGAGCAGTATGCAATCCATAAGGCGGATCCGTGGTTTGCGAGGGTGAGCTACCATGATGAGGAGCCGCCAGTGCGATTCCGGGACCTGGACTTTGTCCTCCGAAAGAATCATTCATACCACGAGGCGCAGTACACGCCAGAGATCATCGAGGTCAACACAGTGCTGAACTATGAGGCCGAGTTGAAGGACGTGGATGTGGAGGGCTGGAGCGATGTTTCCATGGAGAGTCAGTATATCACTCCACATGCATTTGATGCTCACAGTACCCCGAGGCTCAATTCCTCTCGGAAAATGAGCGAGCATTGCTTCATGGCTATACGTTGCTGACGTCGTGTCTTTTCCAGTCGTGGAAATGTTCCACAAGCTCCCGGCTCCTCTCAAGAAACGGGTTTTTACTGTCCTCGTCATCTCTGCAATCCGCACCGACCTCGCTCCTCAAGGTGTACTTCATGATGGGGATACCATCTTCGCCGAATCCGTCGACGTCCAGCTCCCCATCGATCTCTCCTCCTTCCCGGCCTCGATAAAAACTCTCTCGCACGCCGACCCGAAGAAATTCGTCCAAGGAGTCTACGCGAGCGTCGAAAAAGTGGCACAAGTTAGTAAAGATCATACCGGTAATGATACTGGTCCACCAGCTGTTCAGACCAGGTGGAGTATGGCAACGTCAAGTAACGCAAAAGGCGTATTGCCAATGTGGATCCAGAACCATGCTGTTCCGGATGCGATTGCGAAGGATGTCAAGTTTGTGACTGATTACTTGCGGGAGAACTATGGGAAGGAGGGGTGGCCGGAGGGACCTGCTTTGGATAAGGCTGATGCTGGAAAATAGATAGATCGATCTGTGTGTTGGTACCTGTATGAATATGCTGGAAGGTTGAGTCTTTAGGAGTACCTACCCGGTTTTGACCTCCAGACTGTAGATTCGATATGTAGGGTTTCGGATCCGAGGATGCGGACAATAATTACATGTCATTAGCTTTGATTTCTGTCCTGTATTGTGTACGTGCATACGCTTTCCTAAGATCAAAGCCTCTTGCTCCGGAATCGACTTGTATTTGCGGTTCTAAGAGCCCAAGAATTGAATACGTTGCACGTTCAATCCTCCATTGCACATCGGGCTCCAACGCTCGAGAGTCGACTCGAACCGGACAAGCATCCGCGAATCAGGGTCAGCGTTAGACAGAATGTGGAGAGATGTAGCGCGGACCGTCGCGTGGCTGCAACGCTTGCCTGCAACTGGATACGAATTGAGATCTTGGCTCAACTTTCAGCCCTCAGCCTCACTACTCGAAGCGGGACAGGTGCTCGGCGGTCCACGTCTCCTGGCGGTGTTCTTGTCTGACATCTTCTGCATCTACGTCCTTTAATGACATTACGTTTTCAACCTCTGGGTCTTTGAAATCGCGTTTTCGTCGCTCTGTACCTGCACCCCAGAGCGAGCCGCTGGCCAGCTGCCAGCTGTTGCCATCAACGAACCTCCAACGAGCCCCTGCACCAAGCACCCGAAAGCTTGCGAGGCTGGCGGACCCTTGAAAACAACTAATCCACAATGCAGAACTACAGCCAAGGGCCTCCAGGATACCAGAGACCTGGGAGCACAACAGGCTTTGCAGGCCAGCAAGGCGCACCCCCACCTCCGGCCTACGGAGGTATGCATCTCCACTTCTCATCTTTTAGACGCTTGAACTGACCGGCATATAGCTCCGCAAGGATATCCTACGACCTCTCCTCCTGCGCAAAGTCAATGGGCACCGCCGGCTCAAGGCCAGCAACAGGGCCAACAGCAATGGAACCAGTCTCCACACCAGCAGCAGGGAAACTGGAACCAGCCTTTGCAACAGCAGGCACCACCACAACAAGCACCGGGTAGCTATAATCCAGGACAATATGGCGCGATGCCAGGAGCGTACAATCAGGGGCAAGGGCCTGCTGCATCTGTAAGTCGACGGAGACGGTCTGGGCGATGCCTTTCTCGGAATGACAGCTTACCATGGCTCTAGTCACAATATCCAACCCAACAACAAGACCAACCTCCTCCTCCGCCCCCGAAACCCCAGGGCTTCGCAGCTGCGGTTCAACAGCAAGCACAACAGCCACAGAACCAGCAAAATTGGCCCCAACAACCCGCGTACGTCGCCCAACAACCTCAGCAACCCCACCAGGGCCCACAACAAAGCACTGGGTACCCTCCACAGGCCCATCAGGGAGATTTCAGTCAAGGACAACAGGCGGGATACTCACAGCAGCAAGGTGGGTTTCAGGGCCAGCCTGCACCCCCGCAGCCTTACAATCAAGCGGCTCCTCCTCCGGCATCCCAGACCCCCGGCGGCTCATACTTTCCTCCCACTCAAGGGGGCAGGCCGACCTCGATATATGGTGCTGATCAAGCTGGGGCGTATTCGAGTCCCACTTCCGCTGTAGCAACACAACCCCCGAATTCGGTTCTGAGTCCAAATGAACAACATCCCGCGTATATACCTCCCTCTCTCACTGGCCAGGGCGTGCAGTCATACATGCCAGTTAATACGAATCCGATGCCTGGTGTCTATGTTCCACCCCCGCCTGATATTCCAGCCTGGCAGCAGGCCCAACATGCACCTCTGCAAGGTGGGAAGAAGTTTAGGTATACCAAGCCAAATGTAGACCCCAACTTTGCACCACAAGGGCATCAAGGGCAGGTGGGAATGCAACAGCCAATGCTACAAGGCCAGTTCGGACAGCAATCCATCCAGGCCCCGATGCAAGCTCCACAACCTCCACAACAGTTCAGTCAGCCACCAAATCAATTCCAGCCTCAACCGCAAATGCAGCCACAAATGCAGCAATCCATGCAGCAGCAAGCACAGTTTGGACAACCTTTGCAGAATCAGCAACAGCAATTTGGGCAGTCAATGCAACAGCAAGGCCAATTCCAGCAGCCTCAACAACCTCAACAGCCTCAGCAATTCGGGCAGTCGACGCCGCAAGGTCCACCGGCCCAACAACCACCGCAGCAATTTCCTCAACAAAGCCAGCAATGGCAAAATCCGCCTACGGAACAAGTATACAGTCAGCCAAGCATCCCTGCTCCGTATAGTCAGCAGCAGCCTACGCAGCAGCCAGTACAACAGCAACAACAGCAACAACATCAGCAGGGATGGCAGCAAGGCCACCAACATCAAGATTCAATCAGCGGACAGCAGTATCCTCAGGGACAGGAGCAAGGTATCCAAGCCCCAAAGCCTATTGACGGTCGCACCGGAAATACTCCTCCGAATTTCGTCACTAACCCAAGCCCCCAAAGTCAACCGGTATCTCCAATACAGAACAGGCATAGCATGAGCTTCAGCTCTGGACAGCACCTCCAGAACAACCTTGGTCGGACCGGCTCTGTGAGCTCAATTGCAATGGGGGCATTGAGGAATCAAAGCAGATTCGCAACAGGGTCCGTGCCACCCGCAGCGCCTACACCTCCTCCCGCCCCCAAAACCAATCCCTCTGCTTTTGCCGCTAGCGCCCTCGGTACTGGAGGACCTTCTGATTGGGAACATTTCGGGGCTGGAGACGATGAAATCGATGACGAGGAAATCTTTGGGGCGAAGAACGGACAGAAAGATGAGCCAGCGCAATTGGATAGCGTTGAGCTCCCAAGCCATCCTTCTCCACCATCGACCGTACATGAATGGCCAACACCACCGCCACAGCCAGCACCATTGAACATAGGGATTCAGAGGAGAGACACGTATCAGCCTACGCCGCCGCCGCAACCTGGAAGCGTACCCGCCCAACAACCTTCCCAACCGCCTCAGCAGGATTTTGTTATGGATAAGGCCATCATAGTAGCTGATACCAGGGCATCTCCTTCTCCAGCCAATGCCTCCCAACCGCCGCCGACCCAGCAAAACTTCGTTATGAACGATGGAGGATGGGTTCCGCCAAAGCAGAGCACTCCACAGCAACAGCAACCTCACCAACCACCACCCCACGCGACAACCGGTTTTGTTATGGATGACGGAAGCGGTTGGGCGACGCAGTCGACGCCCGCGGAACCGAGACAACAGACTCCTGTTCATCAACATTCGCAACAGCCACCGCCGGCCAATACGGGATTTGTCATGGACGATGGAGGGTGGGGCGCGACACAGCAGACACCCACGCAAGCAAGAGGAGAGTGGGGTTCGCAGCCTCAACAGCAGAATGAGAATCACACGGCCGAGTTGAAAGCTAAGGATGAGGCATATGAGCGTTTGAGAGCCGACAACGAGCGAGAGCTAGCTCGGTTACACAACCAAGTTGATACCCAGAAGTTGTTGTTCGAGACTTTGCAGACCCAGACCGAGTCTGAGAAGAGTGCCTTGAACAAGCAAATCCAAGATCTCAACTCCAAAGCGGAGCAAGCTAGCAAGGATTCCGCAGCCATGAGTAGAGAGAAGGATATCACGATCGAGCGGTTGAAGGAAGATCTCGAAGGCAAAGAAGACACCATTGAGGAACGCGATGCCACGATTGCCCAACTTAAGCAACAACTTGAAGCCGAGAAACAAAAGGAAGCGCCGAAGCCTACCCCTGCAGACCTTATTCCGGATATCAATCCTTGGTATGCAGGATCACTGGAGCGATACATTGCTATGCTGAGAAGTGAAGCTGAGAAGCCGAATGTCGATGATAAGATCAAGGTGTTCACGGGCTTCTTGGCTGCTGAGTCCAATGTTAGGGGCTTAGATTATTACTCTGCACCTCCGCCGGCACCTGCACCCGCGCCGGCACCTGTGTCCGAACCACTACCTTTGCAGACTGCTGTGGAACCGGAGGTTATGGTGTTCCACGGTGGCCCATCCAGCCCTGTGAAGGAGAAGCCCATCATGCAAGTTCACACGCAACAGGAAGTTGCGGTTGATGATGATGAGGGTTACAGTCCAGGAGGAAGACCAAAGAGCCTGCAGCGGAAGTCTACGCTTAAGTCAAATGAGAGTGTACTAGCTGGGCAGTCATTCGTCATGGGTGGGGGATCCGACCATCTTCCGCAACGTCCTGACAGCGGTGCATCATACCGGGCTGGCAATCGCGCCAGCGTCTTTGGACTTCCCAGCGAACCGTCCTCGCAAGCTACCACCATCCTCACGCCGACAAGTTCGGTGGGTGGCGATGTCAACAAGACTCCGATCCAATCACCCCCCGACGAATCTTCGCAGCCGCAATACGAACCATATAGACCGCCAACGACAACGACATCGGGAGACAACTCACTCCATCGTCAATCTGTGTCGTGTGTTCCTTCTTCCTCATTCCCAGGTCCGACGCCCACTTCTGGGCATAATAACGAAGAATTCTTCTTCCCAAGCGAGCCGATTTCCAACCCAACAACTAGGCCAACAACGGGAATGAGCTCAGATGTCCCAGTCCCTGCGCCATTGAAGCTGTCGCCTGCCGCAGTCACGTCGAAGAAGAGTCCCATCGATATCGTGGCCGACCTTCTTCCCAAGCAACCCCTACCTACAAAACCGTCTAGCCGACTCGAAGAAATCCGCAAAGCTGCTCTCGCCCTCCCATCCGATTTCTCCTACATCACCGAGCTGGCCGGTACATGGGAGAAAACCGCGGCGCAAACGCGTGCCAAGAACGACGCAGCGCGACGCGTGCGCCAAGAAGAATCAGAAGCCAAAACCGACGAGCTATTCAACGACAACGAGATCTCCTACGCGGATATCGGCGCCATCGAGGACGAATTCAAGGAGAAGGAACGCGGCTTGAAGGCGCAAGAGGACCGCGACGAATACAAAGGCTTCGTGGAGAACGTCTTCGATAAAGTGTATGATGGCTTGCAAGAGCAGATCAAGCAGCTCATGGAAGCGTATATGCTCGTCGAAGCGCTACTACAGGATTCCGTCACGGGGGTCTCTGGACACGACGCCCAGTCTACGGGCGCTGATGAGGATATGCCGAGCACGAAGGACTGTCTAGAGGTACTCAAAGAGCTCCATGGGCTCGTTGAACTGAGGCATGAGAAAGTGGTCGCCGCGGTGGCGGACCGTGATCGCAGGTACAAGCGCACCGAAGTGCAGCCCTTGTATGCCGCAGGCAATATCAGCAAAATGAAGACCGTGGAGCGCCATTTCGAAAACGCGGAGCGGCAGGCGGTGCTCCGCGCGCGCAGCGAGAAAGCGGAGCGCGTGGGCGAGCTGGTCAGAGTTACGGAGGAATGCGTGGTTGCTGCTGTAGAGGGTTTACAGAGTCGCGGAGACAGGATCTTGGATGCGGTGCGCGTGATCGAGGATAAAGTTTCGGATCCAGAGGACTTGAAGACGCTGGAACGGGCGAGGGAATCGTTGTTAGACGGGAAGAAGAAGAGTAAGGAGTTGTTAACCGCGTTTAATGAGCTCGAGTGCGAACTCAATACCGCGGTTTTGGAGGCGGAGATTGCGCAGGCGAAAGCAGAAGACTTAGGGCCCGAGAGAGTGAAGCAGTTGGAGAGGGATCTGGCGGAGGGAGAGAAGAAATTGAAAGAAGAGTTTGCGAGGAGGACAGGGGTCCTTGAGAGGGATGGTGAGGAGGTCGGGAAATTGTTTGACGGGTTGGGGGTCAAGATAGAGATGAAGCAACTGAGTGAGCAGGAGGAGAGGGAGCAAAGGATGAAGGCTGCGCTGGAGGAGGCGAAGAAGAGGAATGGGGCTATTTGAGTCAGGATTTGAGAGTAGGGTTGGCATGGTATTTGATGTGTGCTTGTTGGTGTTTGTTTGGTGTTTGGCATCGGATACCCTGTGTTTTGGATAGTTGGGATTTATGTTGTTGAATGAAGCGTTCAGTTGCCTGGTATCTGAATGTAATGCTTTCTGAGGTCTGTTTGTGAACGGTGTTGTGGTGGTTGCTGCTGCTCTCTCGTGAGCTGGCAAGGGCTTTGAGTCTTGAGATACTCACGGCGGCTTGGAGCTGGATGACGCTGCAGGTGTTACACTGAGATTCGGTGTACGACAGATTAGTGCCAAGACATGGACTTCGCACGACCGCAGCATCTGTAAGAAAGTAGATCTGGAAAGAGGAGTACGAAGGTCTAATCGCTGTATATAGCGCTGTGCCTTTAATTGTCTTAAGTTGTTTCCTAGTATCTGCTTGACAATTTAGTTTGACACCTGCATTTGGAGATACTTGCCATGGTCGGCACTGATGCTAAGCAGTCCTGGATCACTGTATAATTACAGGTCTACAGCTCCGTATCATTTATTGTCTCAAGTCCATCGCTTTTGTCTAGCCGACAATTCGGTCTGACACCTGCACTTGGAGATAGCTGCCACGGTTGACACTAGTGTCAAGCAGTCCCGAATCACTGTATAATTATAGGTCTATACAGAAAACAACTTATGTTCATACTGTAGATAAACTAGCTAGATACGCAAGTGCATAAGACGATACATCGCAAGGCCGCATATGTACCAACACCTCTCCCAATTGTAGCTCTCTAAATCTTCTACTGCCATATCAGCGTCGCCTTCTTCCACCACGGGCCCTCCACCTTCTTCGACGGCTTCTCCTCCGCAAGCACGTCTTCCATTCCTGTGTGCATATCGACATCCTCCGGCCTATACGCCCACGGATCACTCCACGCCCAAATCCGATGTCCACCATAAATACACAAGAAAATCGGAATCCCAATATACGCCGTGAGGAAGGAACTCGCGTTCCAGTTCTGCGGCCAAAAGACATTGAATCCGTTGATGAGGACGAGGAACGTGAAGCCGACGATAGCGCAATACGCGCCATAGGGCTGGAGTTTGGAGTGGTACGGCAAATCGATGATGTTTTGTACTTGGCAGGCTTTGCGGAAGCGCAGGTAGATGATGCCGCAGCAGATCCAGGATATGAAGCCGGAGGTGTTAGTTAGGTTGACGAACCAGTTGAAGACGACGGAGGAACTGGAGCCGACGTTGAGGTAGGCGAGCGCGCAGAAGAGGGAGGAGGCGGTTACGGCCCAGTAGGGGACGCCGGATTTGCTGCAGGTTTTGAATATGGAGGGGGCGTTTCCGGAGAGGGCGAGGGCGTAGAGAGAGCGGGAGGAGAGGTAGAGGAAGGAGTTGCCCGAGGACCAGGCGCTGATGATGATGCCGGCGTTGATGATGGAGTCGAGGACTGGGATGCCGGCGTTCTTAATGCCGATAACGAAGGCTGAAGATCCGGCGCCAGCACCGCCGTTGGTGATCTTGGGGTCATCGGAAGGGCAGATGACGGAGATGGCTAGGACGCAGCCAATGTAGAAGAACACCAATCGGTAGATGTAACGCTTGGCGGCAATGGGTAGGTTCCTTCTAGGCGATACCATCTCTCCTCCGGTAGCGATGAGCAACTCGGGCGCAAAGGTGAAGGGGAAAGCCGATAGCACGAGCGTGGAGAGCAGGGCTAAGAACCGGCCCTTATCTCCCGAGGCCAAGTATGTATTCGCAGCACCGGGGTGCTTCCAGTAACGGAATCCTAATCGATCGTGATCCGGTCCTCCACCCCAGAATAGTATGAAGGAGACCATAAGTAGGCCAATCATCATTATCACCTTGGTTCCAGCAAACCAGAACTCGGTTTCGCCGTAGAATTTGACGGGCAGAACATTGAGACCCACAATGACGACAATCATAATCGATATCCACACCTGTGTGCCATGATTATTATACTATTCCTTGTGGTGCGTGTGGGCCTTTCACTTACCGCAATGTTGACGGGTGCATTCCAATAATCGATGACAAGTCCAGCGGCCGTGATTTCATAAGGCACAAGTATACCGAGGGAGTAGAAGTAGAGCCAGCCAAGTGCGAAGCCCATAGAACGAGAGACGTAGCGGTATCCGAAGAGATTCATAGACGAGCCGGGTGTAGGAAGATAAGCTGCGACTTCGATCATTGCAGATACGATGCAAAAAATCAGGAAGGACATGAGAATGTAGCAACCGAGAATGAAGGCGGGGCCGCCGCGAGCAAGAGTTTGACCTGAACCGACGAAGAGACCAGTTCCAATAGTACCCCCGAGGGCAATCATTTGCGCGTGCCTACATGGTTATATTAGCGGTCGTTCCAAGGTGATTACACCAAAGCCCTGGCTCAGGCACACTCTTTGCATTCGAGGTGGTGACTTACCTTGACTTCAGCCCTCGGTGTGTTTTCTCATAGCGCTCGTCGAATATTTCGCCAGCAAGCACCTCCGGATTGACGGGGATAGAGCTCCTCCTCCTCCCCGCTTCTTCATGATACGGCGCCTTCTCGCCATCAGGCATCACCTGTATGTTCTTCTCCGACATGCTGACCAGGAGGAAATATGAAGACCCAAGGTTCCGGTAAGAGTCTCAATGAAATTCGTCCCAAAGTCCAGGAACGGTGTGCTTGGGATAACTAACCAGCTGTAGGACACCACCACCTTTTGTACCTGGACCACTCACCAGGAGCGGGAAAAATCGAGCTCCCCTGCCTTGCCGTGCGCGTAACCCAAGCAATGCCGGGCAAGCTTCCCCACGAACCGGATCATGCCGTGCCCTGTGTTACCCACCATCCCCGTCGAACGTCTATCCCAGTCTCGTTCGGGCTCTTCTCAAAGGTCGAGGCAGCACCCCGAGATAAGAAGCAGACCCTTGTTTCTTGGATTCTTTAGGATACAGCTTAGCGGGAGATAAGCCGGGGGGATTCCAATACCCAGTATCGTTAATCAACTTTCAGCCAACGTTACAGCGATCTCACGATACGGTTTGCGCGCATGGGTTACACTTAGGCTGCCCTCGCGCAACCTCGCAGCATCAGCCGCCACCAAAAGCACTCCATTTTCACCCCTCCTCTTCTCCCTCCAGTTTCCCGTCGCGAAGCGGCCCATAGAGGAGGGCTTCTGGAGGTCGAGATAAGGTTACATAAGGCATCGATATCCAGTGAGAGGACATGTGGTTATCAGGTGCTAAAATCTCCGAGAGCACGATGATGTAGCTGGCTTTGGCTTAGCGCATCAGCGGGCTTGGCGGGCTGACATGGGGCCGCGGGTGGGCCTCCCGTTTCAAACTACTGTGGCGAGACCATGTCCTGGGAGAAACGCACCATATCTGGATCTTCGGTGGAGAAAACTTTTCTCCAAATGGCCCTGCTTGTCCTCGCTGATATGTGGTAGATAGCAACACGTACGGTCTCGACCGGATAGATACGATACGAGTCATGCACAGCATACTTTCAGACTGACCACGACATGATGGAGTGCCAATGTCAGTGCCCTAGACCACCAGCTGTGCCTTTTTTTTATGCCAAGAATAGGATTTAATACCTCAGGCCTTGTACTGACTCAGCGGGGAGCACACTCCCTAGTTACATACTACTACAATCGTTCCGACGGACAGTGCGATACACGCGATACACGGTCCCTTGGCATCCAACAACAGCAGTCGCGGTCACAGATAGTGTAGCTAAGGCCGAAAATGTGAGACAACAGTAAACTGATTAGGTTATATTTTCTACGGGTATAGAACGCCGGACAAGAGGAATGTCGGAGGTGGTGAACCTCCGCCGAGATTTCGCCTGTTGAAGCGTGGGGTAGCAGAGCCGCTCAAGGATGAAGGGTCGAGCTAAAAGTTTATCTACTGTACCATTGCTGTATGCCTTGCAGCTCTGGTGGAAGCCGCCCGTGGAATCCGAAGGAAGGAAAAAATGGGGTCTCTCTCATGGGATTCGCTGATCCAAAAGGATCGCGTGTTCATCAGCCCTACATCGTATCGTGCTGTACGAGGAGAACCTTAGACGATGAACATCCTGTTCTATCGCCAAACGCGGAAACGGGTCATAGAGCAGTGTGGTTCGGAAAGAGCTCCAGGGTTCTTGGCCGACATACAATCTCTCTGGTTTGAAGATCCTTCTGTCCAGCTCCATGCTCTTGTTTCCAAAGGGTGTGAATCCTCGACACACCTCCTCGTTGGTAACCGCGTGCCCGGAGGCCGTGCTCGGGTTCGACTCCTAATCCCGACTCGCTCGGACATGATCCATGTATCCAACTTATCCGGCCCTTAGCACGCAACTCGCTTCATACCAATAATAGCCCGGGGTCTACCGAATCTGATCCCACATAGTTTCCTCCTCTCCGTAGTCACCGACCTTGACGCCAAGTTTCCACTTCAGATACCGTTCATATGGAGCCATTGGATCCCCTTGTGGGTAGTCCAAGTTGCTCCCAATCTGAAAGCGTAGTCCTGCGTTGAGCAATGCTCTTTTCTTCCCACACAGACACCTCTTCCTAGGAAACTGGATATGTGTGTATTGAGGAAATTGCTCCAGGCTCTCTCTCGACTCCTTCAAAGCCGCCAGCTCCACCCGCCACGTGAGTCCGCAATTGGCGCAGACTTCAGCGTCTGGAGGGACGTCACCCTCGAACCTCGACACAAGGATAGGGCCTCGTCCTTGGCGGCGAAGTACTGAAGGACGTCGGTGGAGAAGCACTTGGCAGTGTAAGGTCGGTCACAGCGCCCACATTTCAGGAATCCGAACAGGTGGGGGCCAGAGATTTCCACAAGGTGGTTTTCCTGGGAACAGGGGCAGTACCAAACACCATCTGCGTCTGCACGTAAGAGGTAACTTGGAGTCTGCTCTCGCGGTTCTGGGTACCATTCTGGTCCGTCGGACTCCCACATTGCCGATGCCGCGTCGCGTTGTAGTCGCGCGATTTCCGCTTCTGTTTCTCGAAGTAGACTCTGTGCATCCTCACGTGTGCTGAAGCGGAAGTGCATTCGGCGGAAGGTGCTCCCGAACGGGGATGTCGTCTTTGAGGGCACATTGCGAGAGTCGGTAACGGTAGTTGAGTTCGCAGATCCCATGTCGTTGCCAAAAGTATCTCACTTCCGTGACTTGGTAACTGTTAGGGTCGTGGATTTGTTTGTTGATAGCTTTCACGTTGCGAAAACTGTGAAATTTGTGAAGATGCTAACCAGGGGAAGACTTATAGGGTGAGCTTAAATGTGAGCTTGAATGGTGGGAAGGAGCGACCCTCAACATCGTGGTGTCGCGACATGACGCGAATGGTTAAGAACGCTTGGTAATATACTATCACTTCGCAGTGGGATTTGATAATATGCTATAGGAGACAGTGACTATACAATTTAGGTTGTGGAGATACAATGTTCGGTTTTTTAGTACCAGAGGGCTGGGAAGTTCACAAACGCTAACTACACCGGCAGTATTTGCCCTATGAGACACCAGAAAACCCTTCTATACACGCCGAAAGGAATGTAGGCAGATCGAATGAATCAGACGCCAATGGGTCATATGAGGCTTTCGATGAGCTGGAGTGAACCTTCGGCTAAGTATAACGCAACCCTACCCTTGCTCTTTCCCTTGGTAGAGCTTGCAAGAAATCTTCTTGTATGGTTCGCGAAATCCAGGCGAAGTCATCTTTATATTTCCTAGCAAATTAATGAAGCTTAGACGCGAGCAATGTTTTTGCTTCTGCAATTTTTTTGGCTGTAGGCGCATAACGGACTAACAAGGGTCTTGTGATGGCCCCGAATAAGGTAGGCACGTATAAGTCGATATTATTCTTGCACGATGACTGCAGATATTTGTGCAGACACTATGTGAGACTGTGGGTACACATCGTGAGCGATTGGCCATGGTTCACAACGTCAACTACCTAGTTTGAAACCATCTTATAAAGCCACCGGACTTGGCGATCATCTTTTCGACGTCTCAGTCACCACACTTCGCGATATTCTGGTTTCCACCATGCCTGGTCCTATCGAAAACTTGCCTCTAGAAATCCTAGGTAAAATCCTGGCTCGGGTCTCACCCGAATCATCTCGGGTAGGTAATCGCACGATGGATGGCAAGTATGACGGAAAACATCCACAAATCGACGTCGAGGATCTCATGAGCGCACGTCTAGTGAGTCGAAAATTTCGAGACGCCGCCAAACACAAGTACGAAGAATTCTGCATAAACGTTTCTTCCTTCAACATCTGAAGCGGCGTCAGCATGAGGCGCTTGGAAGCAATCTCCAAAGACGAGGACTTGGCTAGACAAGTAAAACGATTCGATTTCCGATGCGGGACTATGCCTGTAGACTTCTCAGGCCCAGTAGATGGGAAGACGGTTGAAGAGTACCTTCCTCCGGACGTCTACCAAGAATTACTGCAAATCCGAGCAGATGACACGGCATGGCATCCCGAGGCCTGGATGAATCCTGACTGGTCCTTTCCTTGGTTCCCTGAGGAGCTGGATGAGCAGATCCGAGAGAAGATCCAAGAGAAAAAAGGATCCCTCATTGCTTTCCTGAGTAAATGTCTCGCTGCATTCAAGAACCTCGAATCGGTTTCATTCTTTTAGAACACTTGTGAAGAGCTCGATTTTGATTTGCACACTGCCTACATGAATAATACGAAGTGCTTTGTAAGCCTTGATCCGAGATACAAGCGTATCATCACGGCTTGCGAGGATCTGAGTACATTCCAATGGGCACCGTTGAAGATGGCGTACTGTGGGAGGTTCCCCGAGACGTTTGCGTGGAAGTGGTATACGACCGAGCAGGCCATCGGGTTTCATGTTTTGTTTAGCTTTCTTTTGGAGAGTAACATTAAGCCCGAGGAACTCAGGATCCAGATACCAGTTAGTTTTTCTAACTACTTTGTCACTTTGGCCCCCTTATCATTATTTATACAGTGTGCCAGAAGGTGGAGAGCTTGTAATTGGTTCGAGGCGCTACGGAGCTGGATGACTTTTCCGAGTGGCAGCCACGCGGCCAGGTTATCCTTTCTACGGCTAACTTCCCTGCTCTCCGCTACCTGTCGGTAGCAGAATATGTAAAAATATTGAGGGAATACTATGGGAGTGGTTTCCAAGGGCCATTTGGAGAAATGCATATCCTCAACGCATATTACAACCGGTCGGTACATGCGATGTCAAGGAACGTGGTTTTTGCCGTGAACGAGCAAGTGACGCATCTCACAATCAAACGGGGGGTGAGAATGTCAGAGTTACTACCCATGACTCAGAACATATCCATTCTAGTACTGGACGACTTGACGCATCTCCCCCTTAGCCCCAAATTGGTGCTCTTTTTTCTCGCATAGCAACTTCTTCACATCTCGAGACGATAGCTTCTACCGGCGAACGCACGTCTGAGATTTGGAAGATGGGATTGGCCTATATGGGTCCAGAAGGGTGGCGCCACGACAGAGACGATTGGGTCCAATTGGCAGACTGGGAAGGCGTGAGTCGTCGGATCCCAAAACTCGGAGATCTGGTGAAAACGGTGGTCTTCAAATCACCTGAATGTCGGTCATTGCTTAGAACGTACTTGAGGAAACTCAGGGGTGACGAAACCGAGCATAGCTACGTGTAAGTAATCAAATCATTTAAAACATGTAATACCTTTGAAGCCTATTTGATGTACTGGAGGACTATTGCTCAGCTTGAAATCCTGTTCAAAAATAAATAGGGTATTGTAGTGAAGGATACCTTGCTCAATCCACAGGAGAAAACATACGAATTTTTCTTGATCGTATGAGCTAAGTCGTTCTTTTCGGCTACAGTGAGCGGCTCTGAGAGCGATAGCCTCAACTTTGGGCGCGAGAAAGACAAATCTCATTAATGGTGCGGCTGAGATTTGTCCGCCGTGTCTTAGGTAGGTGATATGGTCAGTTTCCCTTTGAAAATTTCATCATGTCAAGATGGAACGAATTGAAACACGGTCATATTTGTGACATGGTAATTGAGGCACATTTATCAAGTCGTTGAGTTCGGTATGTTGATTATATTAGTAATTCCTGTTACGGAAATGGGTCTTCTAAAAATATACAGAGAACGGTACTACAACCGCGAACCGTTTTATCCTCCCGCTGCTTCCCTCACTGGGAATTCCTCGCTCGGGTTCCCATGCACCAAATTACGATTAAGAGCGCCTAATTAAAACATATAGATCTCTCCTCACATGCCAGCAATAATTCTCTAACCGTCCTGCTTAGACGAGTTCGTCATCTCAACGTGGCCGATCTGTTTTCCGGCGAAACGCCTTTCGCCGTTGTAGTCCACCGCCTTCGGTTGGGAGACTGTGGGCTCCACATAATTGAGGCCGGAGAGTATTATTCCGGGCATATCTGTGGTCGATATTGACAGGTTCTCGTTCCCGGCTTTGTGGTTCGTAAACCAGCAGAGTCTCTGTGGCAAGGGCTTGTGGCGTAGGGGGACGATATGCGGGCGGAGGTATTATTGTCTCGTACGCCGGGGGAGAATTATCGCTGGGCCTCAGCTCACTGACCCGTCTCTCCGTTCTTCTCACAACCGATCGGATGTAGGTACCGTTTGGATTGTTCTGGTAGTCGTCGCTTCGGCCGATGCCGAATCGGAGCCAGCTTGTGCTTGATAGGCGACCACACGGGCAGACGATATCTCCGAACTTTACTGCATCCAAGCTCTTTCCAAACTTGTGGGTCTTGACTCGTAAAGCTCTATGGGAGAGGCCGCAACTCGGGCAAACTTGGCCGTAGGGAACTTCGCGGTTTGGCATCGGCGGAACCGGGACGGGATCGGATTGTGACAGAACGTTCTTGCTCAAGACATTGGAAGCCTGGCATCTTGAGCAAAACTTGTGTTTGCAAGTCCCACATGTCAGGTATTTGAATGGGTGATCTCCCTTGTAGTGAACCAAGTGGTTCTCGTGTCCGTGGCAGCAGTAAAATGCGCCGTCTGCTGGGAAGCCAAGTCTTGTGTGAATATTTGTGGGGTAACAAACGTCTCGTTCCGTTTCTCGTTCAACTCTCTCGGCGGAACGAAGCTTCTTCTCGAGGGCGGTTTGGCGCTGGTTAACCAAGTCCGCGGGAGGGACTTTGCGCTCTCGACTGAGGAACATTTTGAATGGGGTAGTCTTTGGAGGTGTGAGTTTGGAGTGAAGTTGCATGACGTGTTTGGTCTGGGAGAAAACAGTGCAAACCTACCGAAGCCTTTATGTTCCGCCATTTCACCTTGTCGAAGAAGTGAATCCAGTTTACCTCCGACGTTGTGAGTAGATAAAACAGAACGAGTGAAACTTTGTCAGACATGCTGCATTGTCGTTGTATAAGGGTGCTCAAAACGAAGGTATACTAAAGATTGTGGGCGTACAATGACGAAGCTAGGGAACAGAGGGAAGCGTAGCGGGGTTGCTCTTTATTGTCCAACCGGTAAATCATGAGACGGCGTTCACCGACTCATGCGAGGTCTCATGCAACTCGCACAAATATGCCTTTCTCCTTTTCGCTTGTCTCGAGCCTAAGGTTTGATGTTCCATTTTTATCGCACAGTTTCAGGTTTTGGGAACGGTGTTGCCTAACGCCCACCGTTTCCTCGATTCGCTGTCGAACATGCGTGTGGATGGCTGACCGCATAAGCAATGACTAGCTGAGGTCCGATCCATGGCAGCTCCAATCAGACCATCTCAACTTCGGCAAAGCCGCAAAATCAATGTTTTCAACAGCACCGCCTCTATGCGCATGCGCGAGTTACGACCGGAACATTCGTCACTTCTTCCATCACGTGCTTTTGCGGCTGACTGGTTTTGGGGCGGTCAATACACTTACGCATAGAGAATGCAAGGCATTCGTCTATTGAAACAAGTCAACATCGAACCACCGCTTAGGCAAGCTATCTTCGTTCGAACTTGTCAGAATACTTCCGCAGAACCCTCAATGATTTCTCATCGCTGCAGCACGCTCGCTGACTTCGCTGTCTTTATGCTACGATTTCAACTACCAAATATCATTTTAAACAAACTATATGCCATAAATTGAGCATCTCAATTACGAAAAGTCTCCCCTTCAAACTCGCGTGGGTCGGCCTGAGCCCACATCCTACGTCACTCCTCGTCTAAGCAGCCGAGGACGCCCTGCCCCCCTTCGTGTCCCTACGGTCTCGGCGGGTGACTCTAATGTACGAGTATGCGTGTGCGCACTTATGTCTGGCTTCCCGGGAGTGAGTTGGAGTTGGCGGCGTTGATCGAGCCCACTAGAATTGATGCGAAACCAAACCCATCAAGCGAGCTTGCCAGATCGCAACCACATACAATGTCAAAGACGACACTCGTGATGATGGACGTAAATTTGGCGAGATCTCGACGTTGCTCTCGATGCGTCTACCCGCACTGGGCCCAGATCTGACCGTATGGGGCTGCTCCAAGCTTGAACCAAGATACTAGAACGGGGCCGGGGGGATGACGATGGAGAAGATTGAGCCCGCCAATGATCGAGCACTGTTTGCAGAGTAAGTGACTACATCCCGTGCATGATAATCTCTTGAATGGATGCTCATCGTGCTCCAGAATGAGACGGTGTTCGTTCTTACATTGGCAACATCGCCAGCTTCCAGGGCATGGCTGTGCAGTGGTTGTATCTTGCATATTAGGGAGAGGGCGGGCGAGGGTAGCGTTGAATAGGTATTTTCTGATCGCGAGAGCTATATGAGGAGATTGACGTCATTCCTAGTGAACGGGCGAAATGATCTGTCGAGCTATTTCACTTCTCGAAATCCCTGTCTTTGTGTACACACAGATCGGAAAGTTTGTGGCAAGAAATCAGGTGTGACCGCAACCACCATTGCCAACACAGAATGGAGCTAAAGTACCTTCTAAGCAAACAATGGAACTTCAAACCAAATTCTTGGCAGAAACTTTCTTTTGGGGTGGGGGAGGAAGCACGTCTTGCGAGTCCTACGGCACTGCCATGTTGTCCGCGAGATAAGCTTCTCACAACATCTGATGTCTTCATTCACATGTACACTGCATCGCACATCCTAACTAGGCACAGTTTCCATTTTAAAATTTTGTTCGCTTTTGTTTGAGATACTCTATTCTATAAATTTTGAAGAAGTCTGCAAGGGAATCATTTAGGTCTTGTTCTTGTATCCCTTTCCTACTTGCCACAAGGGACTCAAGTCAAGCGGCCCAGCTTGGTGATTCTGTACCTGTGAAACCCATTCGCCATCACCCAATAAATTGCCCTTGTCATCTAGAGGTTGGTGTTCCGAAGACCTCACCCGAATACAATCATCGCACGTTGAATGCCCACATCTGCAGGGTTTGTTGAAGTCGACGACATATACCTTCCTCCTCCGAAGCTGAGGCACAGGCTCTACATTCTCCTGCGCAATAAACCTCTTGTAAGCGCCCATGAGCTTCTTGCCGAGTGAAACTTCCGCCTTCGGCTTTTCTGGATCCCAAATCGTCGTCGATGCGGAATCGCTCTGCTTCTGCTCCCTTGACTCCCGCAGATGTGAGCGGCCACACTGGCAGCAAGACCAAGCAAAGACCGTCAGCGGAGGACCGCTTTGCCACGGAGGGAGAGAAATACTGTAGTGGGAAACATGCTCCCTACCACCTTCTGTACCCGTGGTCTTTTTTCCACGAGCCTTAGATGGGCCGTAGCCCAAGCTCGTGAGGGCAATATCTCCAATCATTGCAGTGCGATTTGCAACAACTTTGCATTTGGCACAAACCATCATGCCAAGGGGTCGTACCTCGGATGTCTCCTCGAAAAGGTTTTGCCAGCCACATTTGCCGCAGACCCAGAAAACATTGACGGGCATGTTGAAGGGGCTCGGTTTTTGGAACGATCGTAAAGACATGTTGGATCGATTAGATCAGCTTGAGTGGTATATATTCATCAGCATTGTAAACGATAGTCGGGATTAGGTCCGGTATTAGAATACTAGTTGTGGATATATATGCGTATCGGTTGGAATGATGAACGGGGAGAAAGTATAAGCGGATTTTTATGTGTGGAACTCCAGGTCTATGACAGTTCACTCAATTCACGCCGGCTTATGTACAAACAACACTCTCTTATTTCAATTTTTGAAAAGTAAGTCTAGTAATGGAATATAAACATCTGGACATTGTGGGACTCGGAGCTCGTGTAGAGCATGATGTTGAGAATGACTCGACCCTGGATTGTACAATTACAATGAATCCCTCACTCAATTCCCAGTCGCCATAATCTCAGACAATGCTGGTACAGTTATTCTACAGTGGTAAATTCTAAATTGTATAAAGTGCCATGCATTGATAACTTCCAGATTTGCAAACCATATACTGATCACAACCCACAACCAGCCTAAATATGCTTAACCGCAAGCTCCAAAAGCTCATCCGGCGCCTATCACGGCGAAATCCCTCAGGCAAAAAGCACCAACCCCCGCAAAATGATTGTCCTCGACGATCACCTCGATTATCATCCGGGCTTTACACTCCCCGGTACCCACAGAAAGCGGAAAACATCTTCCAGTCACAACTCGCCTTATCTCGCCAGCCAACCGGTTCTCGGTCCGATGGAGAACCCAATTGGCCCCTGGTGGATCCTCGCAAGTCCATAAAATATCCGTGGCGAACCAGTTCGGATTCGGAGGATACCTGCTTGGACAGGATCTTTCGTACGATTGATGAAGATATATATCCAGGTGATGATGAGATGGATATGTAAGTCTCTGCGCTCGTGCTCGTGCTACAGGGACGCACTGGGTGGCATAGTGAACGGATTGTATTTCGACAGGCTTGGGCTGTTTCCTTGGGTCTTGCTGGGAGTTTTGGCTCATACTATAACGGTTTTGTACACGTATGTACTCTAGGAATCGACCGAAGCTAGTCAGTTGTATTAGCAATGTTAAACTTTTTTCAATTAGGCAACAGTAGTCCAGCTTTGTCGAGGTGATGTTTGGTGATCGTGCGCGGAGCTATTCCGAAATAAATTGAAGTGTAGCGCTCGTGCTAATACGAGCGATTAGCTATTAGCAGCTTGTTGCATGCGAATTAGTGATTTGGCTGCAGCTTGTCGACTTGGCCAATTCCAACTTGCATTTTAGCGCCGGGCGGGACAACGAGAAACAAAGATCTTGCTCCTTAATTTAAATCGCTTCTATAAAGATGTGCTCGCACTCCCTCGAAATAGGGACTCCTCCTAAATTCTGTGCACTACTGTTTTTTATTGTTCACCTTGAATATTTATCTCCATTTTTGCACCACCCAATATCACAATCGACCAAGTGCCTAGCTTTATTGTAAGTGAAATTTACTATATATGATATACCGAGCGATGATACTCACATAAAGACCCAGATTCAAACGACTCTAGTCGCCACTGACACTCATGGTTGAGAAGACTGTCCGAGAGGCACTCGCAGCATTTGTTGCTGAGCGCGATTGGGCCCAATTCCACACCCCAGAAAACCTCGCAAAGAGCATATCCATCGAAGCCGCCGAACTCCTCGAGTGCTTCCAGTGGAACTCGGACGCCGATCCCAAGCGCGTGCAAGAAGAACTCGCGGACGTGCTGACCTACTGTCTCCTTCTTGCGAACCGCATCGGAGCCGATCCAGACCAGATTGTGCTCGAGAAGCTCGAAGTCACACGCAAGAAGTATCCTGTCGATAAGGCCAAAGGAAGTAGTGTGAAGTATGACAAGCTTCCAAATAGCGAGGGTTGATTTCACTAAAGACGCTGTGGTGGTATGGAAGTCCCAACACGAGAACCATGGCAACTGGCCTGTTGTGTATGTTCTGGATAATGGCCGCAACTCCAATGCGAATAATTCACTGAGGGACATCTATGTTGGGGAATCGCTGAACGCCGCACACCGACTTCGCCAGCACTTGGAAACCCCAACGAAAAAGCACCTGAAAAACGTTCGCGTCATCTTCCACGAAAAGTTCAACAAGTCCGTCTGTTTGGATTTGGAGTCCTACCTCATCAAAATGCTGGCCGGCGACGGTGCGAACCAGGTCCTCAATCGAAACAACGGCATTACCGAGGCAAGATACTACCAACGAGATGCGTATCGCGAGGGTTTTCGCACAATCTTCGAACATCTCAGAGCCGATGGCGTCTTCACACGAACGATCCCCGAAATCGAGAACAGCGATCTCTTCAAGCTGTCACCGTTCAAAGCATTGACGGAAGATCAAGCAAATTCCGTCGAGGAAATTGTCAATAGGCTCCTCGCCGAGATCGAGAGGGACGAGGGTAGTGCGATTGTAATCCAGGGCGACCCAGGAACCGGAAAGACGGTAGTGGCCATATACTTGATCAAATTACTCATCGACATAAAGACGTTTGATTCGCTTGAAGATATGGATAGCGACTCGCGGTTCTCTAATTTCTTTACGCAAGCCAATCAGCGTCTCCTTCATGACTTCAAGATTGGACTGGTCGTGCCGCAGCAGTCTCTCAGAGAGACCATTAAAGCAGTCTTCAAGAAAACGCGTGGACTTGACCCTCGAATGATCATGAACCCCTTTGTTGCGGGAGAAGCAGAGGGGAATTTTGATCTGCTCATAGTTGATGAAACTCATCGGCTCAACCAACGTGCGAACCAGCCATCGGGAGTACTCAACGCGAAGTTCACCAAAATCACAAGAGAGCTTTTCGGAAGGGACGATACCAGCAAAACCCAGCTAGACTGGATACTGGCAAAAAGCCGCCACCAGATCTTCCTTTTGGACGCAATGCAGAGCGTTCGACCGGCCGATCTTCCCGCAGAGGTCCTCTCCGACCTCGTTGCCGATACTCGTGCCACGGGGCGCCATTTCCAGCTTCGGACTCAGATGCGCGTACAAGCCGGATCAGACTTCGTGTCGTACGTTCGCTGGATTCTCGATCCCCGACCTCTCTCAGTTCCGCGAGTGAGGCTACAATTTGGAGACTACGACTTTCGATCCTTCGGCAATGTTGCAGAGATGCGTGATCTGGTCTTCCAGCGCAATGCCGAAGTAGGACTCTCGCGCATGGTCGCTGGGTATGCGTGGGCTTGGAAATCGAAAAAGGACAAGACTGCGTTCGATATCGAGATCGGTGAAACACAGCTGAGGTGGAACAGTGTTCCTACGGATTGGGTTTCTTCGAATAACGCGCTTGAGGAAGTGGGATCGATACACACGGTGCAGGGATACGATTTGAACTATGTTGGGGTCATCATTGGTCTTGATTTGCGGTTTGATCTAGAAAGAAAGCGTCTTTTCATCGATCGCAAATCCTACTTTGATACGAAGGGCAAGGAGGGCAATAAAACTCTCGGCAAGACCTGCTCAGATGATGATCTTCTTAAATTCATCACGCAGATCTACGGTGTCCTCATGACGCGAGGGATTCGGGGAACATATGTGTACGCTTGCGATCCCGGTTTGAGGCAATATATTGCGGATTTCATTCCATCTGGTTCTAGTACTCCTGTAAACTCTGCATTGAATCCGAATGGTAATGCGATGATATATTGATGATCGATATACCACAATTATAGACAAAAATTTCATCCTGAAATAATAGCCAGACTGGTCAGGGTTGTTGAAGCCCGTACCTCCTGCTCCCTTGATCGTTGCTACGTCTTCATACCCTAGCCAAACAATGTGAATAAACGTATAACTTATGTCCTTGACCAATGTCCTCCCAGTGCCTCAACTCGGATGTCTTTAGTCCGAGTCGCAGGATGTACAGAAGCCGGTTTCAGTGAGCTCGAAGGGGCCTTCGACGTCCGTCATTTCCCAATCGCTGTCTTCACTGCTGTCGGCGTCGTAGTCTATCGTCCATTCCTCGTCATCCTGCTCATCGCCATCCTTATCGCCCATTTCCAACCATCCATCCGCGTCATCCTCGTCCGATGACCAGTAACCATCGTCTTCGAAGTACGGATCATCCATTCCTTCACCACCATGGACGCCAGGCTGATCTGCGACCCACACTCCAGGAACACTGGGGAACATCGTTCGGGGGAAGAAGGCACTCCAGTCATGCGGTATCTCGATGACGGATATATTGGGACAGGCGGCAGCGAAACATGCGGCTACGATGGGGACGTAGAAAGAGAGGTCAACGTCGTCTTCAGCTTCTAAGGTACGGAGGGATAGAAGGACGTCTTCGCGAATGCTCGACAGCGAATGTGGGAGTTCGGGAAGCTCTGGATATGTCTCAGTATCTAATTTCGAAAGTGAAAATGGGAAGATTGCTTCGCTTACTGGACATGTTGAGATTCTCATTCTTTAGGATGCGGAAGGGGGCCTCGCCGAAAAACAACTCGTAGATCCCGGAACGGGTCATGCCATCGAGATCGGATTGGAAGCGCAGTTCTTTGACCTTGCGGGCGATGCTGGAGCGCCGATGAACCGGCAGGATGAAGTCGGCCAGGTCGCCATCGTGAGTGGCGAGGTACTGTTCGAAAGACATCAAGAATCTTTAAACAATGTTTTAGCGGAATCGGCGTCTGGTGTCGAGATATAACGAGGTTACATAATACTCGCGTAGAAATGAACGCAGTTTCACACGCGAGAATCTGGGGATAGGTACTAGGTCCAGTCAGACTAGTCACTGAAGCACGAGAGGGATGAGAAGGATAGCTTACAGCGGGAGTGGCTCTCTGGGAATCGGCGTTCAGGTCTGGTTGAGGAAGGAGTCGAAAAGGGTGGATTTTCGGATCCTCAGAAGGTGGAGTTGGTGGAGGAGGGTAGAGTACTGGAAGTGCAGCAGTTTAAGTATAGACATAGAGGCCCTCGGGCAGAGCTCCGAATCTAAGGCTGCAGTAGCGGTGGGCCAGTAACCCATACTCCCACCGCCAAAGTCAGGCCCTCCCTCTCGCTCCAGACAATTCAGCATACCGGCTCGCAATAGACTAAACGGCTCCAGTACAATAGTACAAGCAAGTCAAGCGGCGGGAATGGCTAACGATGATTCCACGTCGCACACCGCCATAGTCCAGGAGCTGGTGAGTGCGGATCCTTGGGTGGAACTTCGAGGTGATGAGATAGGCAGACCCACATGTATGGTGCGATCGGGCTAAAGAAGAGCAAAATGCGGTGACTTGCGAGCGATTTTATCCCTTTCGAAAAGTTTGCCTGGGCGATTGAGAGTGGGGATTGCGACTTGACGACTGACCGCCGGATCGATAAGTGAGTCCCTCACACGATGGGCGGGTATAGCGTGCGGGAAGCAATTGAACGGTGACTTGGGGGCAAGCGGAGGAAAACTGGAAGCCTGAGGCAGCGCAATAATTGCTCCAGGGGTCATTTCGGTCATGCCAAGTCTGAGGATGAAAGATGCCGTTGTTTGGTGGGACTGTATGAAGGACAAGGAAACGGATTAGGCACGCAAAGCACAATCAGAAAGACAAGAATGTATCGAAATTTGGACGTATTGGAGGGTATCTGACACGTATTCGTGCGAAGACGCCATGAAAGAGATACCTTGAGACAAGCCACCGTTCAGTAAGCCCACCAAATCCACATCTATAGCTTGCAATGTCCATCAAATGCAGCCATAATCGTACAGTCATAATGACATAAACCATGTCCAGCAACTCCGAAAGAAAACCGTAAATCAAAGTTGTCGCCAACCGCCGACGCCCGTGTGCATGCCCTGCAGAGCCCAACTCCTCGCAATGCTCAGACAGACAACCGCCAACTCCAGATATGCACCCTACCATCAATTCATAGACTTAAGTCGTTCAGTTCGGAATCTGCATTCCCTTCTGCTTCAGCATCTTCGTGATCTCTGGTACTAGCTCTCTGAAAGACCCTACGATAGGGATACCCTCGCGCTCACAGACCAGCCAGATGTTGCCCGCCTTCCAGAAGCCCTTATCGCAGCACACCACAACCTTGCCGCTGTGCGCCCAGAGTCCGAGTTCCAACATGGTGACCGGGCTCTTGGTGTTCTTATCGAAGAAGAAGCAAATGACAGAGGCTTTCTCCAGCGCCGACAGCTCCCACTCGACTTGTGTCCTGAACGTCTGGTCGGAAGGAAGTGGAATCGTGTTCTGGTCCCAGCGGCCACGGCGTGGATTGAGGACCGTGAGCGGGAGATGTTGTAGGTTCGCGGTCATATGGGTTTGCCAGTTGATAGCTTTGCCCATCTCGATGCTGCCAGCGAGGAAGACAGAAAAGTCGCGGTATTTTGGTTCATCGGGGGGCATACATGCCACGAACTCCGGATGCGGGGTTGGGAGAGGGTTCGGGAGGGGTGGGAGCTGGTTGTCGACATCCTCGATGATGCCGTCGATGGCGGTCGCGCCTGGCGCTGCAGCGGTAGGGGTGGTCTCGGAAGACATCTTGTTGTTTGGGAGGAATGATGAGAAGAAGCGCAGGTAGTTATCGTAGAAGGCTGAAGAGGGGCGTTAGTCTGGTTGAGGGCAGGCAGCGGGGGTTTTATCATACGCATTGGCTCGGGCGTAGAGCTGAAACCTTTGCGTCTTTCCGGGAACGGGATTCTTTGAAGGTGAATGGATAGAATGTTGGAATGTGCTGAATGCAGGTACACAATGCTTGTGAGTGTTCCAGCAATTCTTTATAGCAGAAACACCATAGTGCCTGCTCGTCGGTACAAACGCGCGCGTGGACACTTGGTCGTGCCCAGCAAACGAGGTCGAAAAGCACTGCCCCCGTGGCGTTCCTAGGTATCTATGGGTCGCGTGTGGATCCCAGCCAATCAGACACAAGTCGCACAAGAGAAGCCACAGTGTTAGCCGATCACGCTTTCGCACTCCGTTCAGCAGGCCCGGTCACCGCCCTCTCAGCCTGTGCTAAATCCCAGGCAGAACAATACAAGGCACATAAGGCACACTTCCTGAGGGGTTAGGCATGATGCGCAGGTCGACTGCGGACATATCACGAAGCCCACTATCTATTACGGCAATAGACCTGAGTGCAAGGGCTGAAGGTGTGTATTCTCTTTCGCACGACGGCGGACTGCTCGAGCTTTGCTCATGACAACAAAGGTGTGACTACTGCAGCTGATGAGCGTGAAAGGAAAATGATGTGAGGCCGTCATTCCGTGCCCCAAGTGCTGGCATCAACAACCGCTAAAGGGCTCGTGAAAGCGTCATTGTTGGAACGACAGAGCACCCTGTGCCGCATTCTATTACTGCTACCTGCTTCACGAATGGCAATAATGGAGCCTGGAACGCAACAGCCAAAACACGGAGCTCAAAGGAGCCAGGGGCATTGCTTCGTGGCTTTGTTCTTTCACGGGATCTGAAGGAGTTGGAGCTACGCCGCCCCCGGAGCACCGGAGAACCCCTTTAAGACATGGTGCCAAACCGATGCGCCGGCATCATCCTCTCTGTTAATGAGCAATTTCGGAGTCATCGACGCAGACTTCATGTCAGTCAGCACTCCTTTCAGCGGATACCTAGTCATACCGGAAATCTATCCGGAAGACTGATCTCAGGCTTCCATTATCGTGCAAGTCCACTCCTCACTTCTTTTTCACAATTTCCACAGTGGGTATTCTCTAAAAATATCTGATCGCACTATCTCAACGCTATGCATTGTCTTCCGCAAGTTACCTTCAGCTTTGTCACTGGGATCTCCTCTATAATTGGAGGCAGGTTTAATGAACGCAGAGACAGAAAAGTCTCTTCAACTAAATAGGACCTCCCTGCCATCTCCTCCTAAGAAACTTGCTGAAATCGCTCTACAATCTCCTGAAAATTATACGGAACGTCGCTTGTCCATTTCCGAGAATCCGAAGTCGAATTTCTGACTGTCGTCAGAGAAACCAGACCGGAACGATCGGACGTCGTCGCTGAAGGATCCTAAAGTTTGGCGGTTGGACGCTCTTACTCTATCGGCAAAAGAGCCAGCCTTGGACAGAGGGTTTCGATGCAATGAAAGACGTGCTACCAATGTCTCGCCAAAGCAATGTTCACTGAGCAGGTGAACGATGTGTGCAGGGTTACGTGGTGGTATTGGCGGCTTTACATCTTCCCCATTGCTCTGTTCATGGTGCAGGTGAGCGTTGAGTGAAGATACCCGTGGAGGTAGCGACGGCTTTGTCTTCTGTTGTTTCTGCTGAGGAATATATGTTGATGGGCCACTACAACATTGCGCGCAAGGGAGCTTCCTGGTATCATCACCGTCAACTTTGGCTTTCCACTTGCTGTTTCGGCTGAGGCATACGTTCCAGGGCCGCAACATTCGTTTGTGCTGGATTGCCCGCCAAGATCAATGGCGCAACATCCTTATTCTTGTTCTGTCCTTCCTGTTGAGGTATGTGTTCCTGGATCTTAGCATGTATTTCCGAAGGGTCGCCGATCTTGAAACGAAACCAGCGCATCTTGTTGGTTTCCCCACAGTAAAGGCATATAAGTTCCGCTTGTTTTGTCCCGAAAGACAGTCGCTTGGATGAATCGAGAGACCTGGAAAGCTCAGTAATGCGCTGTTTCTTCATCGATTCTGGCAGAAGATTTTCGAGATTATCGGTCACCCGAAGAAGAAGCCCTGGCTTGTTCGTCAGAGACTTTGACGGCGTCAGCCGCCGAAGCATAAAAGGCCGTCTATTTTCTTCGCTCTTCTTCTTTTGGCGTGCAACATGTTCTCTATACCGCCAGGAAATCCCACAAGCCGGGCAAACTCCCCCAAGGCCAATCTCGTTCCAGTCAATCTCTCCGTCGACACTCCATACCGTCACCGGGTCTTCCTCGTATTTGGCACGCCTGAGAACGCCGGTGGAGGAGCACTCGTAGCACATGACATGGCCACAGCAGCATTTCAGTTTGTGGAATGGATTTAGGCCGAAGTGGAGAGTCAAGAGATACTCCAAATAGCACTTGCAGCACTTCCATTTACCATGTCCTTCTCCCCGCATGAGCATCTCATCCGGATCAATCCAGTCCCAGGAATGAGGGTGATATGAACGAGGGTGATGTTCCCGGCTGCAGTAGTTCCACTTCCAGGAGTCCTTGGTCCCTGTGGTAGGGGGTTTGGAAGTGGATTGATTTGCAGACATTTCTGTGGTTGCGGATATCCTGGTGAGTTGCCTTCGTTGGGAGAATAATTTGGACTGATGACATGTTATAGATGCAACTTTGCACAGTGAGGAACCACAAAGTTCTATATTTTTGCACAATGGCGAGGGCATACAAATCAGTGAGCGGCCGTTACCACCAGATCGTGTTTCGACAGTACAGAATGGGCTTTCAACACGACCCCTCCTCACCGATTACATCTCCACAAGAATATCCCTATCACAGCCGAACGGCCGCCCCGCCAAACCCTGCAGCCACGACGACCCCGACTCCAGCGAGCATCAAATCCTTACCCAATGCCCTCGCAGACGCCGCGCCCGTCTTCTCTGCCGAGGCAGACGGCGCAGGAGTAGCACTTCCAGCACTAACACTGCCAGAGCCGGTAGTCGCATTCGGCCCAGCCGTCATGCCCCCGCCCTCCGGTTTGATAGTGGTTCTATACTGGGTGCCGCTGGCAGAAAAACTGCTGGCGCAGCAATATTGGACGAGTAGTCTTAAGTCGCTTTGATGATCTGGAGAGTGGGTGTCAGCTAATCGAGGAACGATTTGGATGTGCGTAGTGGAATAGAGTAATGAATAACACTGTCTTGCAGGGAAATGAGTGACAGTTGCACAGCTGAGCGGCGTCGACGTAGTATGCCAGCACACGTCGATAGAACGATGAGAGGCAAAGACCGGCAACGCAACAGGCGCCATCGGGCTCAGCGTTGTTGGTGAAGAATACGCCGGGGCAGTTGTGCAGGCCGTTGTTGAGGCCTGTCATTCTTCGTGCTATGACGCATGGCAGGGCAGCGGTAATGAGAAGAGCGTTTACGGCGCGCATGTTTGGTTTTACGTGTGAGGAGGGTTGATGATTGATGAGATGAAGTGAGGAAGCAAAGGTGCGTCTTTTTGGTCGAACAGACTGCTCCTTACATACACGTCGCCGGCGACATTGCAAATCTTGGAATGGTCACGCTAGTATAGGTTTCCGCGCGGAGCGCAATTTCTGATCTGATTGGGGTGAGAATTTCTTATATTTCCGACGATGGTGTTGGTCCGTGGCATGCTAAATAGACGTGGCGCCAAATGGTTATATTGATCGCCATTCTCCCCCAATACTGGCGTTGGGGCGGCTCCCTCACCTCAGATTTTACAACATACTATTCTATTAGTTCAGCCCGGAGCTCGAGAGGCGTACAAGACAATAGAGGTAGACCTAGATGGAGAGCGATGGATCAATATAAGAGCTAGAATGATGGAGAAACACGCTTAGAAATGGGAGACGCCATACTACAGGAAGAAGCACATGCCATTCTGTTAATCCGGCCCGCACCTCGAGAGGCATGTAAAGAGAAAGAGAGAGACTCAAATGGAGCGACACAGATCGGTATGAGAGATATAAACGATAGGCAAACGTGCTCAGGAAATAGAGGTGCCGATGTCACAGAAAGAAGCAAAGAGACGTTGTCGTCCACCGCAGACGGTGGGAGTAGTAATTAGGAGGTAGCGATCTGTTCTGGGAAGAAGCAAATACTATTGTGCCTATCCCGCTTGCAGCAAGAGAAGCGTCCAAGACAAAAGAGATAGCTCTAAATGGAGAGACACGAATCAAGATGAGAGACAGAAAAACAGAGAGAAGCGCGTGACAGATCAAGCATAAAGATGTTGGATATTAGCTGTCACGAGAATAAGTACATTCAAGGCTCATTCTGTTAGTAGTCTGGCCCGCAGCCAGAGAAGCGTGCAAGACAAAGGAAATAGACATAAATAGAGACAGAAGGGGCCAAAATAAGGGGTTAAAACAATTGAGAGAAGTGCGCAGATATTGAGAAGGACGTCACTAGAAGATGCGAACTCCGGCAGGTTCATTCCGGTAATCCAGCTTGCGGCCCGAGAAGCGTATTGAACAAGAGAGATAGTGATGATTAGAGAAGGGGGGGGGTCGATATGAGGGCTAGAACAATAGAGAGTACTTTACAGATATCAGGAGCAAAGATATCTGAGGAAGAAGCATCTTCAAGGTCTATTTTAGTAAATGGGAAGAAGCATACTCGAGGCCTGTTCCATCAGCACAGCTCGCAGCACGAGAGACATACACGGCAAATGAGATAGGCCTAGTTGGAGAGCAGAGGGATCAATATGAGAGGCAGAACGATGAAGAGGAGCGTGCAGATGTCCAGGATAAAGATGTCATGGGAAGAGCTACGTTTGGGATCTATCCTGTCACTTAGGAGGAAGTACTTTGAAGCCTATTCTCTTGATTCAGCTTGAAACTAGAGAGGTGTGCACGGAAACAAAGATAGGCTTGATTAGAGAGGGACAGGATTAATATGGAAGGCGGAAGGATAGAGAGAGGCGCGCAGATACTAGCGCTCCACATGTTACTAGAATGGGGATAGGGTCACAGGAGCGTGACAACTTGTTTACTTCAACAGCTAACTCTGAAATCTAGAACTGATTGCGTCTCTGCATTGGCTCTGCTCTGTCAGGAACAGAGCAGGTTCGTAGCCCTCGCCGCGTAGAGGCTGCAGCGTCCGACTGAGGACTTCCCCCCCCATAACCCCACAACTCCCAGAACTCCCAAACGCCAGAACTCCCAAACTGCAAAACTCCAAAACTCCAAAACTCCAGAAACCAAAAAAACCTTTCCGCCGACAAACTCTTCAGCCCAATGGACTCCGCCACACACAGATCCTCCCCTAGTCCTCGTAGTTCAGGACGACTCCTCCCCCGTGGGATGGGCGCCGACGTCCCCTGAGTAGCTCCAGGGAGGAGCTTCCACCTCACCCTCTGGTAATCACCGGTCTCTTTCCCCAACTGGTAGACGTGGGTGGTGCCATGCCACTGGACCACCTTGCCCCGGAAGTTCACGACGCAGAGGTCGGCAGTGTAGTGCCGATTAGCACCTTCCTGGTTCCAATCTTTGCGGAGGAGGACTGCGGTGCTGGCTTCCCACCAGAGGAGGCCTCGTCGGTGTCAATCGCCCATAGCGAAGGCCAGCGTCGCCGATTGGGTCGGGAGGGCGGTGATGTGGGCGCGGAGGACCCGTTGGGCGGCAGTGGAGAAGGCGGCGGCAGCGACGTACGGCGAGGGGCAGCGCTGCGGATCTGGGAACGCAATGCGGTCCCACGGGCGGTCAAACATGAGAGTGGTGGTGGTAGTCATTATATTGTGGGTAGCTTGTGCTGTTGTGGTACTCACGAAAGGGAAGGATATGTGGGCTGAGGAAAGAAGGAAAGTGGAATTGCTTCTATCTACAACTACAAAACCGCTAAGCGAGGGGCCCACGAGGCAAATTTGAGCAAGGCAGTGAAAGTGGTGGGCGGGGTTATGAGAGGGACGCGTTGTTGCTTTCACTGGTCACTGAGGACTTCAAACAAGCGCGAGAGAGGGCTCTGCGGGCACACTGCTTCAATTGGAACACGAGAACAGAAGAGGAGCCCTGCTGCAAATAGATTCAACTGGAGGAGAAAGAGTGCAAAGGCTTACAGATAATATGATATTATGGCTTAGGAAATAGAGAGTATAATGCCGGTTTTCCTGTGCTTGATACCCGGCGTGGCAGCGAAGGCAGTACCTTTGTTGGAATCTCAACCTCCAGTCACGAGAGCGGGGCTGCCCTCAAACCTTGAGGACGCGGGCGGGCATTGGAGTGGGTGACTGAGATGTTCGCTGAATATCTCGCTCTGATATTGGCTTTGGTGCTGCGAGGCTCTGCAGATGATATGGCCGAGAATACGCTTTGAAGCACCAAGGATTCTCATGTGGAGCGCTTTATTAATACAATTAACCAGCCTTGCGGGATCAATACCATTCTAGCGGCGGAAATTATGACCAACAAAGAGAGACAAGGATTTAAGACGATTGGAAGAGAGAAACTGCAAAGCTGCTCTGCACTGTACGGTTGGGTGAAGTAATTGAACAACATTTCCAAGCCCGAAACATGTCTGTAGGTACGACAAAACTTGGCATACGAAGCAGGCACTGGAAAATGGGCTAGGATATATTTTCGTAGAGGATACCCTGATCTCTCTTGAGCCTGAAACACAGAGCTTAAGTTTTCTCAATGGCTCTAATTATGAGGCAGCACAGGGATTAGGAGAAGATGTAGCGGCAACACGACAAAGTCCGTTAAAATGGACTCGAGATTGCACGTTAACTTTCCAGCTCGCGCAAAATTCTGCACAGGATAGATTCTGCCCCATTTCACTGCCACAAGCAAGAGATGCGCTCGCAGGTAGGTCTGTTGTGTGTACACATCACAGCACGTTGGTGCACAAATTCACTCCAACTCGAAAAGCGTCAACCTCGCCGCGGCCACCACGGCCCAATGTCATTCTGGCGGGCCCCGCAAATTTTGCAGCGACTAATACTCACAAGCCCCAAAACAATGCCAATGTCATCTCTATAAAGGCGTACGATATACTTCGCCCGTAAACATCTCGAGGCCATTCACATCGGTCACCACGCTAGGCCTGCAGTTTGTACGAGGAGAGTATGGTCCCAGAGAAAGCGAGGCTGTGGGATTTGATGAAGATCCCCAAGATTGCGGTGACTTGAGCGATGGAGACAAGCTCGCTTGAGCCGCGGTTTGTTGAGGCTGGCGGTGATAAGAGAAGACGAGGGAAGCCACATACGCCAACGAATGCTTGACGGCCATCTTGAGTTCACAATTTTGCAGTGCCAGACTTCGAAACATCTCCACATCAAAGCAATGCCGTCATGCGCAAGGTTGCGCCGCGGGCACAGAGGCGAGGTTGGGTTAAAGGAACCAATATGGCGGAAGTATGTTGCACACCGTGGGATAGAAGGGAAGCCAAAACAACAGTTATACCGGCAAAGCGCGCTTGGTCTCTTAAAGAAACATTCTTAAGATGAGTGTAACAATAATGTGTCCTTAATTACCTGCTGTCGCAAGAAGAGACGGCGGCGTTGTAGATCAACCTTATGCATTTGTGCAAAAAGAGCAATTACCTCCTTAATTCAGCGCTTGGCCCATAATGCTGCGGCCATGCTGCACTTCCCTATATTGCTAAAGTTTTCTTCATAATTCAAAAAGATAATTCAGGTGCAAAAAAAAAGATTTCGGGTCAAAAGCAAATGGCAAAACACCAGCGCCCCGGACGGCGCTGTAGAAAATACCCTCGGACAAACGATATCTTTGGGATTTTTCTCCGGAGACCACTTACTCGAACCGCAAGCCTTATACTTTACCTTATCCGGGGCCGGATGGCCAAGAGGGGAAATGAAAATGGGGAACTTACAGTAAGCTAACCATCTCCGCCACTCAGTATAAAGTCCTTGGGAATCCGTGGGCCGGTTTAAATTGATATGAGAGCTCTCTTTTCTTTAAATTATATACCTTTAAATTTTTGAATTTGTTTTGGTGGTGTGCCCGGGGTGGGGCGGGGCAGGGCACGCGTGTGAGGGCCATCATTCACTCCGTCACTGAGCAACGCCCCGCCAATTATCGGGTACCGTCACATGCCACACGCAACAGCTGCTCTGAAGAGTCAAGGAGACATAACAGGTGCTGTTATGCCTCATCCAAAGCCGCATATCAAAGAGAACTACGCCCGATTCATCACCAAGAGATCATCCTCCTGCTCTGCTATTTTTCCTCCAAACAAGAACACCACGTTCCAATTCGCCTTGAAAATATTGCCATCACCAGAAATGCCTTCCGCGAAGCTCCTGATTACAGCCGCTCTCCGCATCCTTATGCATCCTCTCTGGCCGCGCTTGAGCAGCCACGCCGCAGTCTCCAGCTTGAAAACGTAAGCCAAAGCTATTCATCACAGAGCATTTCTAGTGCCACATATATTCCCCAAGTCTTTCTCCGCACTCACGATTTGTTCACGGACAAGAAAGTTAACTCTTGAGTTTAGTTGCGCCGCGCATTGTTTCCGCACAACGCCCTCCCTCCTCCTCTTTCACCCCCGAACCCGCTTATGACTACATAGATCAACACAAAAGAGCCCCCAAGAGCCTCCGCTTCATCCAGAGCCACTCCGCAGCCCAACACACAATGTTTCCGCAACCCGTAACCCTCTTCCCCGAAGCCGCCGCGGCGCCGCCACCGCGCTCCTCCTCCCTCCCGCAACACCAAGACGGTTTCTGGACCTGCTGCAAGTGCCTCCGATGCCACAAGCTGGCTTCACAGCCGGGCAACCACCCCTTCGATGCCAAGCTCTCCTGCGCCTGTGTCCCGAAGCACACGCCCTGCGAGGAATGCACCGTCTCCGGTTGCTTGAAGTACTTCCTACCGATCGCCGAGCCCCTGATGATCCCTCTCCCGCCGTCAGGCGATATTCCCTACGGCATCGTGTGTGCGGGGTGCGGGAGCGCGCTGCGCGTCCACACGGTCAAGAAACAGCGGTTGGGACTCAGCAAGAAGGCTTCCTTGATAGACAAGCCTCGACAGCAGCGATCTTCCTCGACAAATCGATTAGCGCCGAAGGAAGGCAAACTGCGGAAGACGAGGTCGGTCATGGGCCTTTCGAGTCTATATTCAAAGGGTAAGAATAAGGCCGAGGATGCTGCGACTGGGGGGGAAGAAGATGTCAAGGGAGTATATGTTCGCTTTAGCCGGATTCTGTGCACGTGTGGGCGGCGGTCGACTCTGCAGAACTTCTGCTTCAAGATCGAAGAGGCTGCTGTTACTACTGAAGACCAGGGTAGCGATACGGATACCATAAAGCCAGAAGCACACACTCAAGCCGCAGTTGAGCAGGAGACGCCAGAAGCTCCGAAGCGCTTAGGCTTCGATGAACCTACGATCCAAATCCGCCATATTCAGCATCCGAATCCCCTGCGAAGCAACCCAGTGCTGCCGTCAGATCTTATCGAACTGGAAGACATCTTGGGGTTGCAAGACTACGGCGGTAGAACACTGGTTAGGCTTACTATCTCTACGGTCATGGAAGACTTTGAAGGACTCACCTTCTCTCCACGTCTAAATGATCCCTCAGCGAGCACGCACGATGATACAGGGCATCATCCACGTCGTCGAGTACAATCCGAGATACCGGGTAGTCAGCCAGAGAAGCAGCTTAGACGGAAAACCGCCTTCTACACGCCTAGTCTCTCCACGGCTACACCTTCAACTCATACGGAGAACTCAACCCCTGCTCCAACTCCACCGCAGGTAAGCCATCAATCCGCCCATCGCGATTCATCTTCGCATGCTAACTCCTCTCTCACCAGCAGCCTCAAAACGCGTTGCAAAAGCCTCTTCCAGAAATCCCGCTCGAAGATACAGATGAGTCGACACCTGGCCGAGATAGCATATCTGGCGCATCCGCGGCCGACGCTTGTCGTCCGGGAACTGCATCCTGAGCTAAGGAGCTGGTATCAGATTCCATCGCGGGAACTGAGTTTTCGTGGGAGTATTAGTCGTGGTCGGCGGAATAATAATGAGACAGGCTATCGAGGGCCTGGATGACGGATGGTGGATAGTGTGATGATGTATGATGGATATGAGGAGGGCTTTGATTTTGGTGTGAGGACCCACCTATACACTGGATTGTTCTAGAGGGTCCTGAAGTGGGCGAAAGATTTATCCGGGGTTGATCTGAAGCTCCTGGAGTGGTCGGGACAATGATGGGAATGGTGTTTTGATGTTGTAACTGATGATAGTGTGAAGTAATGCCTCAGGACTTTGACATCTCCTGTCATCTGACTATTTGAAACTGTATAGTGAAATGGGAAACAAGTGATGTTGTAAGCAGCCAGAGCTACGTCACATGACTGTACATGTCCTATGACTAAGCTCGATCAACTACTACAAGAGCCTCTGATCTGTACAATACACACACACTAGAGAACACCACAGAACACTACACACAATACACACGAGAACCCTCAATACACCCACTATATCTGCTCCCTATCTCTAGTGACACCTGGCCCCCACCTGCTTACAGATGTCTTCTACTATACCGACTGTAATTTCCCGGGGCAGAGAATATACAGATACAACAACCCGAGGAATAAAAGAGAGATGGACAAGGGAGGGTGAATGAAATGCATGGACGAACACGTACTTATCTTAGCTGGAGTACTCTGCGGTGAAAGATGAGTACTGTACGGAGGTGCGCTTCAAAAGTTCTTTCCCACCTTGGCGAGCAGGGGTTTCTACACTATTCCTAATTCGGAGCTTTCTCCGACTGGCTCTGATTCTTCTGGCTCTGGCTTCCTGAGCCGCCGACCCTCCTTATACTCGTTGCCCCCATTGAGCTGAAGGATCTGTTCAATGTGGTATGGGATTCTCTCAATCCAAGCCTGTATCTTCTCTTGAGGCAGGTCTCTCCAGCACTGCTCCCATGCCCGTATTGCCTCTGCTCTGTTTTTAGGTGCCCCCTTCTTAGTAGTATCCCTTTTCATCCATGGCCAGCAAGGCTCAATCGAATTCAAATCAGGCGAGTTACCGCACCAGATGATCTTCTCAAGATCATGAAGACTGTATATATAGCGTTGAACGTAGTGGTCGTGGGCAGGCGCCTTGTCTTCTTGTATAATCGTTCTAGGCTGCTTAGCCTTACACTGCTTTGCAAAAGGGAAAAGCTTTGGAAGCAGGATTGCCGTCTGGTACTGGTACCAGTTAATCCCTGAGCTACTGCCTCGGCTAAGCTTTCCAGTCTTCTTGTTCTATTTCTACTGAGGTAGTGGGCTAGGCAGGTTCTGGAGGTTAAGACGACGCATGCTATTTTTAAGCTCCTACTTAGCTTTCTTAATAGGCTTAAGCTCCTTGTTTAGTTCATTAATCCGAGCAGCAGCAACCTCCTTTTCTTTCTTTGTTTCTGGCGTCTAGCAGTGGCAGGGGCCCTTCTTGTCGTATGAGAAACAGCCCTAGAACATGAACTCAGAATAGCCTTTCCACCTCTTACGGATACAGCTCTGTATAAAGGCCTCGTCTGTTTTTCTCTATATTTGATATCCACCACGTCTGTGGTTAAGAACCACAGACGTTTCGTCTGACCAGATAACGTTCTTCTAGTCTTTAAGCGTCCAGTCTTTATGCTCCAAACACTACTTATATCGATCCTCCTTCATCTGCTTCGTTAACCCAGGCTTCCTCGTTGGCTTGGTTTTCTTGAAGCCTTCCTTCTTTAAGACTTGTAACACTGTAGCAGCTGAGATATTGAATCCTTCTTGGCTTAGTGCGCTAGCAATGTTAGCGCAAGACTTCTCTCGCCCATATTGATCAGTGCGTACGGTATTAACTACTTTCTGGGCAACTTTGGATTGCTTGGATGGCTGGCCAGATCGATGGGCGTCTTCAAGGTGCTTCTCTTCCAGCTTCAGCGGCCGTAGGCTTGGATCAAAACCTCGCTCAATTGCTCGCGCGTATATAGAGTTGATTGTACGCTTCTCAACTCCAGTAACTCCAGTGATCTCATGGTTTGGCTTGCCTAGAGCCTTAAGGACGACTACTGCAGAACGAGTAGGATTATTGTAATGAACCATAGCGACACTGATTGATTAATAGATTCGTAGTAATTACAGAGTACAGTACAGCGGCGTGAGAGGATAAGGACTGAGGTTGAGAAGACGCCACGTCAGCTCGGAGGTGTTTCCCGATCTAGAATGTGGCGTATACCCCTGCTCGCCAAGGTGGGAAAGAACTTTTGAAGCGCACCTCCGTACATCCCTCCGTAACGGAACGCTCACCGTACTGGACCAATTCAACGTACTTAGACTTTAGGACGAAATAACCCTGCCATCCGAAGTATTTAAGAGGCGAAGCTTTCAAGTCATGTACTTAGACCTCTTTATTTCCCGTTTCATCTTAGCTATTATAAAATTACCGTCGCTCAGATGTCTCCCGCCCTTGTTTACAAAGGTACACCTGTTCAAGCGAGATCGAGCACTATCATCTATCAGGCCAAAATTAAGTTTCTGTGACTTTCTCATTTCCGTAACCCTTCTCCGCTGACCCAAGAACCTGGTGCTAGTCATATAAGGTCAATCCTAGCGATAAGGCTGTAGATGACGCGTAATTCATGTAGATTGCCACCCCTGCTTAGTACATCGGAGGATAGCTAGCTAATCAGATACCGATTACAATACATACACGCACGTGCCATTGCATGGTATTATACCTTATCTAAACGCTTGCCTGTGGCTTATGGCACGTGGTTTCCAGCTTCCTCAGCTGCCAGCCCTGCGTGGCGGAACAACAAATTAAGACTAACTTAGCTTACTAACGTTAGAATTAAACGCCAGGCCTTATAGGGTCTGGACAAGAGTACCTCCATGATTTCTATGTGACGTAGAAATGGGCTGTTCCCTAAGCTCGTCTACCCGCTTTCTATAATTTGTAGCAAAGCTAACGTGATCTTTGGATTCGTGAAAGATGTCTCGAAGGTTCGACGTGGCAAATTAGTTGGCTATATATTCGTGCCTTTCCCCGGCCCCCTCACCAGCAAAGAGAATAATAAATAAGAGAGAAGAAAAACAAAGTCTTTATTTCTCTGCTGTCAGTGTTGGGAAGTTCAACGTTTCGTGGAACTCAACATTGCACATCCATACCCTTCCAGATCCTACACCAATACCGACCATACTCCCTAATATAGCTGAACAGAAAGGGCGGCACTCTGAAGGTAGCCAAACTACTTTCTGCGAATTGTATGTTATCCATGTTCTATCTGAACTCAGTGCAGTGGCTTGGTTCTGGGGGCATTCAGGTTTTTGGGTAGTGGTGATGTTTGATGATGATAATGGATCAAGATTAATAGGACCAATTTCCGTAAGAAGGCCAGAGCTAGAAGCGTTGAACAAGAGGGTGAAAAGTGGACGGTCGATATCAAGCGTCTGCAGGCACGTGCCGCTGCCTGCGTCCCAGACCTTGACCGTGTTGTCGTGCGACGCCGAGGCCAGCCGCGTCGAGTCGGGAGAGAAGGCCACTGACCTGACCGAATGGCTATGGCCCTCGAGCGTCTGCAGGCACGTGCCGCTGCCTGCGTCCCAGACCTTGACCGTGTTGTCGTGCGACGCCGAGGCCAGCCGCGTCGAGTCGGGAGAGAAGGCCACTGAGCTGACCCAATGGCTATGGCCCTCGAGCGTCTGCAGGCACGTGCCGCTGCCTGCGTCCCAGACCTTGACCGTGTTGTCGTGCGACGCCGAGGCCAGCCGCGTCGAGTCGGGAGAGAAGGCCACTGACCTGACCCAATCGCTATGGCCCTCGAGCGTCTGCAGGCACGCGCTCCAGTTCTCTGTCATCGGCGGCTTTATAGAGATCCATGGCGGTGCTTCCTTCTCGAACAAGTTCCGGACCAAACTGAGCCTCGGGCTAAACACCAGAGCTGACACATATGCTTGAAGAGGCGCCTCCTCTATCGCCCCTTTGTGATACATGATAAACCGACGCGCATCTTTAACTAGATCGAGTAACGCAGAAGTGCCTGTTGTTTTCTAGGTAATGTTAGTCTTCTCTATATGTATAGCAGTACTCAAGACATTACATGTATGAGAGCTTCAAGTTCTGCCATTGATGCTACTCCCTTTGGCATGCTCTTGCAAAGGCTGAGCGCCTCTAGCCAATAGAGGTATTTCTGTCGTAGGAATTCGTCAATAATTCCTCCATCCTGTAGGTCGATAAGGTGAGTAACGATAGAACTGCAGCTCTGCAGATGGTCCACCCAGTAAACAGACGAGTAGCGTGTTTTTCCTAATGGATCTGGGTCTGGCAGTACGACCCGCTCGATGGGATATCCAGGCGCACCCAGGTTGTACATGTCTCGTTGAAGTGAGTTGGACAAAACCTGGAGGGATCTGAAGAAAACTGCATAGTGCGCGTCGTCCGTGCCAGACGGGAAAATAGTGTTGGCGGCCTTCTCGATCAAAAAGTCTTTTGCGGACTGGTGCACGAAGTAGACAATGCTGTCTCGTGTCGTAAGAAACGAGCCGCAGCGGCCAATAATGTCTTGTACGGATTCGGGATCATCCGCCGCGTCCTCAAATTGGTCCACAAGCGTTACCATCTCCTGTAGCATAAGCGGCCGATATGTAATGGCGGCCAAGGCTAGTATTTCCTTGCAAAGGTCGGCATCATCTGAGTCGAGTATGTGTTGCACCATTTGTTTGTACAGCGAGTCAAGCCCAGACGGAAAGGCGCGTAGCTTCTTCCGGACATGCCGCTTTGGGACGGCTTTGAGGCCCTGGCACACCAACGCTACCCAAAGGAAAGTGCCATCTGCGTTTGAAGACAAATGGTGTTGCACTACTTCCCTTGTTCCGGTGTCGTACCTATTGCTCTGCGATAGCTGAATCACTTTCTGCTGAATAAATACGTCGACGGCGGTAGCCACAGACTCCGCGTTCAGCTCAAGGCTCAGCCCCTCTCCATGCCCCGCCGTGGCAAGCTGTTGCTCGATTTCTGGCCAATTACGGCTAGATACGATCCACTTGACGTGGGACGATGCAGAAGACTGCTTAACAATGAAGTCTAACAGCTTCTCGCGGTCTACTACACATTCGTCGAGCGCATCAATAATCAAGTGCGTGCGCCGTATGCTAGGATCTTGCAGAATGTTTGTGAAGATCTCGCGTAGGGCAACCCATGCATTTGCGTCTTCGAAGAGCGCTTTGCCTGCGTGGTCATGCTTTGCGCGGATATAAGAGACTAGCGAAGGCTGCTGGTCGACAAGCAAGTACAACAAGCCACGCAGCACGGCTGTAGCACTGTTGATACGCGAGTCTGTGGCCTGACAGAAAAAGTAAGCAACAAGAGCTGTCGAAGCCATGGACTCCTCTAACTCGTCGACAATGCCGCAGAGCAGCATTGTCTTTCCCTTGCCAGGATCACCCTTGATCCATAGCAGTCGGCTCTGCTGGTTGTCGCGCCATTGGCGAAATTCAGGATTCTGGAGGACCCAACGGTACGCGTCCTTCAACAAGCCGCCCTTGGTGTCTTCGATGCGCTTCTTGTCATGGTGCGGGTCGGTGAGCCGCAAGTCTTGTAGGCAGCGCTTCAGCTTGTCAATCTCTTCCTGGAGCCGCCTAAACGCACTCTCGATTCCTTCATCGTAGTTGAGCATCATATTGACGTCGAAAATACCCAGCAGAGCGTACGCTCTATCAACCGCTTTCTTCGTCTGGCGGCGCTCCATCCATGAGAATCGCTCATAGTCGCTAAAAGAAGATAGGCGTGTGCCGTGAAGCGCAGAATACGGAATTCCAGTTATCTCGTGAATCTGCCGCTTTAGCGATGCCTTGTCGCCAATCCTCTCCCAGTGTTGCGAGAAGAACTCGACCATACTGGGCGCAAGCAACTCTTGAAGCGTCCACCCGCGGCTGAACCACTCGCTCTTTCGGAACTCCAATTCCCATCGCGGTGGATCGGTCTCATCCTCGCTATTGGGTGGGGCCTTAGAGACGTCCGACAGGTAAACATAGCACCGAGTGGCATTGCGGTACCATCGAAACATAGAGTTGATAGCGTGCGAGAGTTCAGCATAGTTTTCCTTATCAATGCAGCACGTATCGACCCAGAAGTATTCCAGGCCATCCG